>VXBX01002261.1:37016-49421 GCA_013400415.1 Scytalopus superciliaris | reverse complement strand
TTTTTTTTTTTTTTATTATTTTTTCATCAAAAGGCTCATTTTTCTCTGAAGAATGGTTTCACTGGGAGTATTTATTTCCTGTGAAGCAATCCTGAACCAGTAGCCGAGTACTTGCATCAGAAACGATAACTGACACCTCTCATTTCTGCGCAGAAATTTAAAGAAATTTTGTGGTTCTCTTTTTCTGCCATATCTTCCTCCTTTTTTTAATTTGGTTTTACATTTCTAAAGTCTCATTACAGGCCATTACTTTGTGACTGTGAGCTGAGAAGAGTCCTTATGAAAATTAGAGAACACAAACATATCTGTAAATGTAAACACAGGAATTCTGAACCTGGGAAAGCAACAAATCATCTAATGAAACAACACATTTCTAAACTACTAAATAAAAGATGAAATAGCAGGTGAAGAAGGAATATTAAGTCATGAACAAACAGGGATCCATCTAATATACTTTAAATATTTCTACAATTTTCAACAGAGACAGGTAAGGGCTATTCTTTCTTCTTATAAATTAAAAGTCAACATCTTTGGTCTCAGAAAAACACAAAAGTTATTAATTAGAATCCAATACTAGAAAATTTTGAAGTATAAAGGGAAGGACTTGGTCTTTCTTATTAGCTTTTATTAACAACATTCTGAGTTGGTGGGATTAGTGTAACAAGTCACAAATGATGCATGAAATTAAAAAATTCTGTTTACCCTATAGAGTTTTCATCCATGATTGGCAATGCCCTCCTGGAATATATGCAGTAATAGATTGCTAGACCTAGCCAAAAGCTCTCCAAAATATGTGATTTCTCAGCCCAAATGGAACCATTAAAATGTTGTAAAGTTTAAAGGGTTTTTTCACTCAACAAAACCCCCTTGTTTTACTTCATACAGGAGCAAGCATCTCAAATTCATTCCAAAAGTTGACAGTGACTCTCAGTCACCTCATAAAACAGGTACACTTCAGAAACCTCCATGCAGAATACAAGCTGAAGGGCACTGGACAGGAGCAGACATCATGGAGACGCTCACGTCAGAAGAAAATCACAAAACAAAATTTGTGACATACTGTCTCACTAGATAATGAGTTAATCAGGTCCATAAATCCAGGGCTTACTAGGTAAACACTCAACAAAATGATTCTGTGCCTTCTTCATAGATGAGTTGTATAATTTCTGACAGGAAAAGTACCCATTGATCTTTAAGCAGTTCTTTCAGGGTAACCATACTTTCTAAGACACACAAGATCTCAACTCACAAGCTCAAACTCAGTTGTGCTAAACTCAGATGGTTTCTCTCAGTCTTACACATGCTTTCAAGCTGTTGTCATCCTGTGATCTGTGCACATTACAAGGCTTTCTATGGCTCCATATTCACGTAGGAGACTTTATAGTTGGTTGGTTGGGTTTTTTTCCCTTCCCACTGTTTCTTCTTTCATTAATCTCCCTCCAGGTATTTCTCATCAACAAATTGAGAGTTCTAAATGAAGCATTTTCCATCCAGAAAATGTAAAACAGATATTCATTTAACTTTTCTTTTAAGACTCTTAGGTTGCAGCCTCTTCCCAAATTGTTTTTGTGGTTGGAAACATTTTTAGCCACAGCTGAAACTTGCCTTATAGTAGAATATAGCTTCCTGTTCAATCACTGTTAGAACAGGATAAAACAATGAGATCACAAGGCATTGTCTAAGTTATGAGGCCTTCAGAGGGCCAAATGATGCATAAAAACCTGAAACTTTACCCACCATTACTCTTAACTATTACTGCTTCTTTCTAGGGTTTTCTTATGCCTGAATTTGATAAACACATAAAGGACTAGGCAATAGTTTCAGGTTTCACTGCTGAATCTGACAGCTATTTCCATAAGAAGCTGTCTTAGCCTCCCATCTCTTCTTTGTTTTGGGGTAGGAGTAAATAAACCAACGAATATAAATCCAGTTATGAATAAACATGATTATATGTTATTCAGTGCTGAACAGTGAGAACCATGCATATGAAAAGAACCTGCTCATTTGTCTCACACAGAACTCCTGGTTAGTTTGTAATTTATTACATTTAGACATAGTACTTTGCCTCCGTCCTTGCTAAACTGAATCTTGTTAATTTTTTCAGTTCATTATAACTTTCATTAAGATTTTCCAGTTTATATTAATAATAGCTTTTATAAACTTGTAAAAAGAATAGTTTTCTATTTTCCAACCCAAATGGACAATACTATAGAGTAACAAGAAGTGCAAGAAATATTTTCTGTGTCTATAAACTGTTGTCAAATACATAATTTTCTATCTTCCTTCTACATTCCTTCTACACAAGACATTTTATTATTCTCTTTTTTTTAATCCTCTATAAATTTGAGTGCTATACAACAAAATTTCATTCTGTCAATAACCTCAGTATATATATTTAACATGTCCTAAGCATATTATTAACTTCATATTAAATCCTACTTAGTGAAATCTTCTTCCTTATAGGAGTGATTAAACAAAATGAAAGCCACCAGTGGGTTATTGAAAATATATTTGAACTTCAGCTGGTGAAAATATCAGATTCTAAAATTGATACTTTTAGTACATGTGTTGTTACTGCCTACTATATTTAATATAAAAAATCTATAACATGAGAGTGAAGTGAAATTTTTACTTGAATTAAGTGGAACACAACTGATATTTTTATCTTTTACTGAAAAAGAGTGAAGCTAAATTGTTGAGGGGAAACCCTTGATAGATTCTTTTTTTACTGAACTGAGGAACAGCTGAAGTGCCTTGCTATTCTGAATGTTTCTTTACTTTCTTATCCAAAGGATAGAGCTATTTTTAAAAGTACTTTCTTTTCTGTGACAAATGTAGTCTTGTGCAGACTTTCAGTATTTATTTCTCATTTGCAGTACTTGATATGAGAAAAGAAAGCAAATAACAAAATGCATACACTTACTCCTGTAGAAAGCCATAACAATATTTCTGAGTGTATTAAATCTTTTATAGCTCTGTAAATTCTCAAGTTCCTGAAGAGAAATAAACTCCAGTGCAATTACACAAACTCATAAATACTTCCGTATATTCAGACAGAACATAGCTACATGTTCAGCTTTGGGTAGTTTTCTTCTGTTGCCTATGTGTCAAGGAAATCTATGTGATCAAAGCAGAATACTTTCCAGCAAAAAGCAGTAGAACCTTTTAATAATAATATCAGAGCTATATGGGATGTGATTTGGTCATCAGCATCAATTGTCAGCTGTCACCTGACAAAAAAAGTGTTGCTGCCAGTCAATTCACAGAATTGACTATTAAGGAGCAAGAATGACAGGTGAGTGATCAGTCCATCTTAAATATTTCTGGGATAACCATTCCTGCTGTGTCTTATTTCATTTAGAAACTCAGGACATCCTCAGTCATCCCCTCCTACTTCAGATAGTCACATTATTTATGATTGCCCAAAGATCTCTTTGGGGTTTTTTATTTTCCTTAAATGTATTCCTGTCCAGTTTAACAGCTACTTATAGCTATGCTAGAACTATCATTTTGTTTGAATAGCTCTTGTACCTCAAGTAATGTGTTTGAAGAGAGCAATCGTGACACTTATGCCTTCATTTTCCTAAATAAGCCAGTCTTTTTATGTCCTCTTTTAGAAAGGGTACATCCTTTCCTATATTATTCTAATAAGAGGGCTTTTTGTAATTTTTCCAGCTTGACTATAAGTGAGCAGAACTGTATTTAGCATTGTAGATGATGAATTTGATGTAGATGATGAACTGATGAATTGTAATGTGCTGACAAATTGTCAGTGCATGACAACTCCTCTCCACACATGCAGATATATATTCCTTTAAGGACCAAAGAACCAGCTCACCTTTTAATAGATACTTCTGATTGCTCATGACTTGTAATCCTATAATTGATTCAAAGTTTTTTTCATTTAAAGGTTAATTTTTAGATAAAGGATATGGTCATACTTCTATATTAATTCAAGTTCTGTTATTCCAGACATTGAAGCATACAGGATGGGGCTATATGGAAAAGGTCATCTGTAGTGGCAACGTCTCATATTTCTCTTTTTTATCAACAGAGCTCTACATTAACTTACTACTCCCTTTGTGGTTTAGTTATTTTTTAATCAAGGTCATAAAAGGTCTAAATAGGGTCTAAGGTCTAAATAAAGACCTGCCCTTTGAGATTTTCACTAGTAAACTCTCTTTTTATATATATATATAAAAGTCAATTCCTCTCTTTCAGGTAGTTTTTCCTCCATTTTGTTATTCTTATAAAAATCTTGTCTTCCTCATTTTAACCGAAATTTTTCAACGTGGCCCTGAATTACGTGCTTCACTGATGCCAAGATATGTGAGATACACATTTCACTTCACTATAAAACTGAATTATCTCATAAAGATACAAGAGTACTCTGTTGAAATAATCTTCATAAATGTAGTTGGGAATTACAGCATGTACCCATCTACATTTAGCAATCTATTTCCCACTTTCTCCAATACTGTAAAGAGATGTCCATATTCTTTTTTATTTTGTTTTATTCTTTCTCTACTGAGTGTTAGTGTTCTAGAGGCTTAAATTAACTGCCCACGCAGAGTTAGATGTGATTGCCTGGAAGAGAAAGGCATCTTCTTCCTCAAGCCCTATGTTTCTTTCTCAAGCCTATTTTGCTGTAAGATTTAGGAACCCTGAGGAAGATAAGTTACACAGAGCAAGAACTCTTTAGCTTTAGCAACAACCTTTGTCTTGATAACTTACTGGTGAAAATAGTCACCTACAGAAAATACAACTATGTTCAGCCTGAAAAAGCAGTAACATCTCAGAAAAAAAATATCTTTATCCCTGTGCAATGAACAGGTTCCTCTTCTTCTGAAGCTGAGTCATTGGGAAATCAGAAATCAATGAATTGTAGGTCATAGTGTACAAAACAAGGGCAGTTAGATCTAGCCAGCTATTCAGGGCTGAAAGCATATTAAAAATATTCTGGTCCCTGCTGATGCAACATCTGTCTTAGCCAGATATCACTGCAGGTAAGGAAATACATGTTTCAGATAACTAGCTCTGGAAGCCCACTTTCATTTGTGCTCCTCCAACATCAGATGACAAGTGGATGCCCTTATGTCTTGTGCTCTCCCACATCTCAGGGCCCATAACCACAGAAATTCATCAGCCTAACTCCAAGTGATAAAGCAGCAGCTTCCCCAGCTCACGTTTTATGTTCTATGCTTTCAGGACAGAAATGTTTCGGATAACATGAGGCTATTGATTAATAGGTTATTATTCCAGAGATCCAACTCTCTTAAGTACCCATTAGCAGTACACTGAATGCCTCATGGGGCATTTTTAGATGAAGACTGCTGCTAGCTTTTTATTTGGTCTTCTTCTTCTTCTCTTCTTTTTTTTTTTTTTTCCAAATCTTTAAGGTTTCAAAACGCAGATTGTTAACTCCAGATATTCTCTGGTGATACCCAAGGGCTATTCTCTGCAACAGAAAGAGACATCTAAACCATGTGTACTGTTTTCCTTCTTGTGCACTTCTCTTTCTTTCCAGTGATCTCAGTCAGTGGTGTGTAAAAGCAACAGGAGAAGGACACTGTGCTGCTCCCAACATCATACCAGGTCACAAGAAGTGCCTACAAAGGTACTTTAAGAGAGCGACTTTCATTTTGTCTAAATATGTTCTAAAGACATATATATTCATGAACTAGTAAATTTCAAGGCAAATTAAACTATAATAAAATTGATAGATCTTTTTAAATGACCAATTTTTTTTTTTTTCTGTTGTGAATGTGGGCTTTTTTGGTCAATTTTATGCTTTATGAGTTTCATGTTGGTGTACGTAGATGTTTTTTAGTTTCAATGCAATAAGTTTTAAGAAAGAAAAACTAAGAAGACAACTCAAAATAAGAAATCACAGATATAGAAAGCAAATGTTTTTCCAACATGGTACTGATAGACCATGTATGTATCAATATGTAGTCTGCATTTGCCTTATTGTATTGGGTGGTAACTTTCTGATAGCAGCAGAGGCTGTGAGCAGAGACTAGGGCCTTATGCACAGCTGGTTCCAACCCATTCCAGCTGGAACCAATGGACCACCTCTGGTCAAAGTTAAGACCATCAGCCAAGCTGGTGGTGCCTGTGAGGAAACGTGTTGACAAACATGTAAAAATGCTGCACAACAGCTGTGAGAGAAAACATTAAACAGCCCTGCAGACACACAGGCCAGAGAAGGAGCAGGAGGAAGTGTTCCAGGCACTAGAGCAAAAATTCCTTCGGAGTTCATGGAGAAGATCCAGGCTGTAGCAGTTTTTGAAGGACTGCAGCTCATGAAAATGGACTCTACCTTACTCTGTAGCAAGGAAACAGTATGAGGAAGGAGAAATCACAGAGATAAACTGTTTTGAACTGGCTGCTATCCCCATTTCCCATAACTCCTTCACTCTTCAGGGGGAAAGAGGTAGATGAGTAAGAAATTGCAGGGAAAAGCTGTGAAAGAAGGCAGGAAGCAGTTTTAGTTTTCGTTGTTGTTTCTCACCATCCTAAATTGCTCATAACTGGTAATAAATCAAATTATTCTTTCCCAGTTTGAGTGTGTTTTGCCCATAATGACAACTGGTGAGTGATCTCCCTGTCCTTATATTGTCCCACAATATTTTTTGTCTTATTTTCTCCCTCCCTCTTTTTGAGGAAGAGTAGTGAGAGAGTGGCTGGCGTAGTGTCTGAAAGTTGGCCAAAGTCAACCCACCACATCTACATTACTGAATAAGTCATTGGTTTCTATGCTAGAGTTAACCGGCTGTAAAACTCCACAGAACTAATATAGACAAGGATTTTAATTCAGCTTTTCTTCCTCTCAAAATAAATCTGATCCCTTAAAAAGGCAAATTTATTTGGTGGTGTTTTTTTTTTTTTTAATAAACTTCTGGACTTGCGTCTCTGATTGCTTTAACTCTTCATTTTTCCAAGCATATACCTGACCCAGAAAAATCTTTGGTAGAAATACAAAGATACAAGGGAGGCAAATTTTGGCCCTTCAGCCGTGATACTGTAGACAGTACTAAAATATTTAGTCATATATAAACATGATGATAAAGCCATACAGAGAAAGTATTCTTTTTTACTTGTCATATATGGATGCAAATTAAAGGAGTATAAAATATTTTTTAAAAGAGCAGTCTCTCTTAGCTTTTTTTTTTTTTTTTTTGGTAAATATTCATGGTTCAATTTTCTCAGGAAATAATAAAAACATGCCATTCTGAACATAGTCATAGAATGAGTGAGTCATTAAAAATCTCTTTTAGTCTGCTAAAGGAGAAATTGTTTTATCAGTTTGCTATGCAGTTGATTTCTACAATCAGCCTCTCAGGATCCTGGAGGTATTTCATTCATATAACTGGATTTCCTGTAGAAAATTCTATCTCATCACAGTCTTCAGTGCTACATAAGAGATAATTTATGNAGAAGGCAGGAAGCAGTTTTAGTTTTCGTTGTTGTTTCTCACCATTCTAAATTGCTCATAACTGGTAATAAATCAAATTATTCTTTCCCAGTTTGAGTGTGTTTTGCCCATAATGACAACTGGTGAGTGATCTCCCTGTCCTTATATTGTCCCACAATATTTTTTGTCTTATTTTCTCCCTCCCTCTTTTTGAGGAAGAGTAGTGAGAGAGTGGCTGGCGTAGTGTCTGAAAGTTGGCCAAAGTCAACCCACCACATCTACATTACTGAATAAGTCATTGGTTTCTATGCTAGAGTTAACCGGCTGTAAAACTCCACAGAACTAATATAGACAAGGATTTTAATTCAGCTTTTCTTCCTCTCAAAATAAATCTGATCCCTTAAAAAGGCAAATTNTCATTAAAAATCTCTTTTAGTCTGCTAAAGGAGAAATTGTTTTATCAGTTTGCTATGCAGTTGATTTCTACAATCAGCCTCTCAGGATCCTGGAGGTATTTCATTCATATAACTGGATTTCCTGTAGAAAATTCTATCTCATCACAGTCTTCAGTGCTACATAAGAGATAATTTATGTCTTCACTGGTTTACCCTCTCTAACTGTGGAATATTGGCATAAACCCACCATAAAGCCATATTATGAAGTTATTTTTATTCAAGGACTGTTCTAAATAGTTGGTTATTTCAGTTACTTGGGCCTCCTTTCACATCCACTAAAATTCTTTTGGCACCCAGAGGATTTCAGATCATAAAAGTTACATCAACAACTGCACATCAATCCAGAGTCCAGGATGTAATAAGGAGCCTTAGTTAAAATGATTTTTAAAGCAGTTCATAGTACTTGTCCCTTGTAAATCTTTCCAGCTGTATCAAAATTGTGGCATAAGATAATTATTTGAAATGTACTGCAGTGTCTGTTTACAATCTCCAAATTCAAGGTCATCTCTTCTTTGCGTAAATTGTTCTCCTTGTTTAAATTTATGTAAATAAAATGTAAATTTGAATATGAATATATTTATATGAAACATTGGAAATATATTTGCATATTTTCTAAATATTTACACACATGCATATGTATATGTATATACATATGAAAATAAATTTTGTAGTCCAGTGTAAAAGAAAATAGTAAATCTCTGGTGTTTAATATATCAGCTTGATTTCTCTAGTCCCATCACATACTATCAGCTGTTCGTTTGAAAACAAGAAAAACTATAGGGATAAAAGGATATAAAGGATATGAAGTGCCTCTAATTTTTAACTCATTTGCAATATGTTTTACATTACTCTGATATTTTTAAGATAGTCTTTCATTAAAACACCCATAATATCCCATCATCCTTTGACAAGTTGAAATGCATAAGTAGACTATGATAGTCCAATAACAACTACTAAAATGTTTAAATGATTTACTTAATTTAAATTTCCCAATGAGAGGTGGAGGCAGATTAAAATTTTAGTGCTGAAACTGCTTTGGTTTGTACCACAGGGAAACAAGAGTGAAAAAAATAGAGACTGCAGTCAGAAACAGAGACTGAATGTTTTTCTACATAAGGCCATCATATAAAGATAACCAAGAAATAGTTTGGTTGTGTCCACTACATGTTTCACTTCCTGGGTGCATTCATTTCAAACCAAAATCTTGTTACTATAGACATAGCCAACAGTTTCTCTTTATTGCATTTTTAGACTGTCTCTTTCTGGATAATGGTAGGTGATTGATTACTATTACGTGTCCCTTTCTGGAAGTTACTATTCCATGGGATCTTCACCACGAGTCCACTCCTCCTGCTTCCAACTGCCCCACGTCGCTTTTTCCTTCACTTCTGGGATCTCAGTTCACCCAGTCACAAAGCACAAGGCAGCTGTAGATTCGTCACTGTTTTTTCATTAGTGCTAAATTACGTCAAAGGTAAACAACTAGCATTAATTTATTGAATACAGTGAGCTCTAACTTTCCAGCAGCTTCTGCTGGCGGGCTGCACTCTGCTCATGGAGGTGGATGCCAGACTCTACTGTATAGTGAGTATATCTGTCACACATTCATCACGCAACTCTAGGTCCTCAGTTACAAACTAGATAGAAAGCAAGGTGTTAAAATATTAACAGTGATGTGGAGGCCACTTATTCAGCAGAAAATGTAAAAACTTTCTCTCTTTTTTATTCAGCCAGCCAGGCATATTCCTTGCATATCTAACTGCACATCAGTCATGCAGATTATATGTTTATACTTCAGATTAATTTTTTGGTGTATACCACTGTTTAAACTTGCATGATAATGCTACGGCTTTCTATATTACATTTGTTCTTATAGCTTTCCATAAACACTTTTCAATAATTAATCCTGTAAGGAGGAGATTTAGAATAAGTAACAACTTTATTACTCATGTATGATCATACAACTCATCATGGTAAGAAATAAGATACTTGTAATTGGACAAAAAATAAATTTCATTCTACAAGTGGTGTATTATTTTAATTAATAAACATTTCCTTAAATTTTGTAACACATTCATATTTATCAATGAAGATTTGATCAGTGTTTTGGAAGAAAAGTAGCATAAGGCCAAAAATATTTCCACTGACATTAGTTAATGGCTCTTTCTTCATTCTATTTTGGGATATATTGTCTAATCCAAATTTGATCCACTTAGTAGGTGACTTTTTTTTCATAGCATTCCAGAGTCTTAAAAATATACACTAATTACAATGCATTAGAAAAAATTAATTACCGTTTTGTCAATAAGCTACAAGCAATTTTGTAATACTTAACATTTCAGTAAAATTACATAAAGCTAGTTTAATGGAACCAATTTTTCAAAAACTCATACTGAATCAGTGTCATTATTCCTTGTGTGTACATGTTATTTTATATGAAAAAACTGCAATCATCCTGATCATTAAAACCACTTGTATCTAGTATCATTTTTCATGCAGTAAATAACCAGTGATATTTAATCATCCTGATATCTGCTGCTAAAGGACATCATGGTGGAGCACAAGAAACCTAAAAGATTTCTGGAGGCCACTGATAGCAACTTTCATGACGTTGGACAAAAGTGATGGAGGAGAAAAGGTGTCCTGCTGGCTCTGATAGAAAAAAACAAGGGCTCATTGCGAGGCCACCTTTGGTGCAGTGACCAGTGAGGTAGTAGAGGTCAAGATGCTAAGAGGAGGGAGCAGGGCAAAATGAAGGATTACAGCCGTGGATTTTTTTGCATAAACTGCAGTCAGTTCTGTCATTTTCACTGTATAACCAGCATATCCATATATAGATAATGTGAAAACATTCTTTTTATTTCTCTGGCTAAACAACATAAATAACACTGCAAATTAAAAGTAGATTCAGAATCTCCAGCTGTCTTTAAAGCTGTTTGGATTTCAAACACAGAATATCTTTCAAATCCTTACCTAAGACTCAAATGTTTCTACCTTGCAACACTTCCAAGAAAAGGAAACACTGAATCATCTCAGAACACCTGGAGACGATCCCAGACTGACTAGTGTTTAGGTCAATTATTTATGGTTTGTTTTAGAAACAAATCCTTTCCTTTCTCTTCCCCCTCCTACTTCTCTCTTCCTTACACTCTTAATCCTTGATATTAGGGGTGTTGTCATCCTTTTTTCTCTCATTTTTTATCTCTAAAAGTAACATTGCCAGTTTGAAACCTACATAATTCCTCAGGTCACATCATAAATATAATTCTAGCATAGTGCAAATGCAGCCTGAAATGCATGAAAGATCTATAAATTTCAATCCTAGATACCACTTTCCCAAGGTTCTGTGCGATGTAGAGTCCAGGTTTATAACAGCCTCTGCATGCATACTTTACTCTGCATCTAATTTGTTTCTCCCCTTAAAGAATCAGAATAGAAAATTTATAGTCTTAGTCTTAATCTTGGGAACATAACTGCTGCACAGGTGATGAGAGAGTTGGTGATGGAAAAAAATGTTTGTACAATGATGGACCATATTTGACAATATTAATAAAGTAAATTAAACCAAAAGCAAACATAACACTCAACAGTCCTTAAAACACTGGATCTGAATCTAGAAAGTTGGGATTTTTTTTCAGTTATGACTCTTTATTCCTAATGGATTTTATAGTATGTGAAAGCCTTTTACAGGAATTCTTTCCAAAATTATCTGAATTAATGGATTTAAACATTTTAATGAGAAGGAGCCCCCATTTCTTGCCACTGTTGGCATATCATGTCAAGAATGGCAATAAAGTTAACAAATAATACTCCCAAACATCAGTCTATGCATGGTTTAGCCCTTTGAAACATCAGATTCCATAAACTGTATAACCTCAGAGATTCATTGGGGACTCATGAGGATTGGTGCTCTAGGATTTAAAGCCCATCTGGGCACTTTAACTTATAAGATTAGCCAGATGCTCCAATCATCCTTATGCCATGCTCTAGGCAGGCAAATAATGGTGCTCTACCAGTCATCATAATTTTGATGGTCTTTGGTTACTCCTTCATTGGAGTGAAAGAGTTTGTTCAGGCCTGGCATGATACTTAAACAAGGAAGGAGCCCATAACAATAAGTTAATGATGAAAAAATTTTCATAGAATCATAGAACTGATTGGGTTGGAAAAGACCTCCAAGATCATCAAGTCCAACCCTTGGTCCAACTCCAGTCCATTTACTAGATCATGGCACTCAGTGCCACATCCAATCTCAGTTTAAAAACCTCCAGGGACAGTGAATCTACCACCTCTCCGGGCAGGCCATTCCAATGCCTGATTACTCTCTCTGTAAAGATTTTTTTTCTAATATCCAATTTAAATTTCCCCTGACAGAGCTTAAGCCCGTGCCCCCTTGTCCTATTGCTGACTGCCTGGGAGAAGAGACCAACCCCCACCTGGCTATAACTTCCCTTCAGGTAGTTATAGAGTGATGAGGTCACCTCTAAGCCTCCTCTTCTCCAGTCTAAACAACCCCAGCTCCCTCAGCCTCTC
>VXBX01002261.1:21695-36213 GCA_013400415.1 Scytalopus superciliaris | reverse complement strand
TCCTGCGGGCCACCTGTCTTACTGGTAAAAACTGAGGCAAAGTAGGTGTTAAGTACCTCAGCCTTGTCTTCATCTTTGTTAACTATATTTCTCTCCAAGTCTAACAGAGAATGGAGATTTTCCTTGCCCCTCCTTTTCTTATTAACATATTTATAGAAGGACTTTTTGTTATCCCTGACAGAATTGGCCAAATTCACTTCAAACTGCACTTTTGTTTCCCTGATTTTTTTTCTGCATGATCTAGCTATCTTCATAAGTAGCCAGCCCTTTTTTCCACAGCCAGTAAACTTTCTTTTTTTCCCTGATTTCCTTCAGAATCTCCCTGTTTAACCAAGCTGGTCATCCTCCCCACTGGCTAGCCTTTCGGCACACTACTGTTACAGCCTGTTTCTATGCAGTGTAGCCAAGTAGGCTGCCTTTAATCATCTTTACTTAACATTTAGATAGAACAGGACTTCAAAAACACTGTCAGAAAAACTGAACATAAATTGAAGACTGTTAGTAGGCACACTAGCAAGGTATTGAGTTGCAATGCAATGTTTTGTTGACTTCCATGTCAACATATTTAGTTGAATTTTAATACAGATAGAAATAAAGGCCACAACTTTCATATGTCATTGCTTGTCACAGAAGAAATTTAAGGAGAAATTCCATATTTTGCTACCCCTTTATTCCTACACGCAAATTAAAAAAAAAAATCAAGCAGTCTAGTTTTTCATTTAAATGTCACATGTTTTCATATCACTGGTGTTATGTGTAACATCAGATCAGGTTCTATTCTCACCTAGATTATTACATAGTAGAAAGCATAGATTAGTAGATAGTAGGTTCTCTGCATTAATTGTGCTAGCATTTAGCATTTGAGCCAAAGGATAAAAATCAAACATTATTTATTGACTCAGTGGGATGTTGATCAGCAAATTTAATTCACTGTGTTCAAAAAATTAAAGTTATATGAGAAAGATATGAGTACTACTACAATGTGTTCAGTCTGATGGACACTACAGAGGTATACATATTGCAAAAGGCAGATGGAATTCACTGTGGACCCTTCCTTGTTTTCCTTTGCAGAGGGGATCTATAAACTATATTCAATGCAGTAACATATATTGATTGCCCATCATATGCATGATTTGCATCTCAGATATCAAGAGCAACTGGTGGTGCATTTCTGATTAAATAAATCAAACCAGTCTAAAAGCAGAAAAAGTGTTCTGAAAGGAAGCAGGATTCTGCAGCATAGAGACATTTGTTGTGCTTTTGTTCTCAATTTGTTCCCTATTTACTAGGCTTTTATGATGATTTTAGTAATTATCACAATCAATTACTTCCAAGCAGAACATGATGAGGGCCATTAAAACTAGAAACAAACTAGAATATATAATCAAAAACAATGCAGGCTTCAAGTAATCCACATTCTACTATAATAACTAGTGATTAATATATATTTTAAAGAATATTTACTTGTCAATGTTGCATTAATATACTAGGAGCTCTTTATCATCTTTAAATTGCTATCAGTACAATGCCTGAAATTACATGTATATTATATTTTAATACATATTTTATAAATTAAATTAGAAAGTTACAAAATGCATCCATATCTTTGAAGTGCTTGCAATTCTAGGGGCCACATTACAAACACATACATTATTCATTTTGCTTCCAAACACACATTTTTTTAATAAAAGTCTGCACAGTCATTAATCTGTAATTTTCTCCTCTATCTTATGCTCTGGTAATACAGTCTGATAAAAATATGTACTTTGTGCTTCAGTTCTAAAAGAAATTACTACTCATGGAAATAAATCTTGAAAATTCCTATATAGAAACTGCATAGCAACTATATAGAGTATGTCCTGTAACAATAAGCCCCAAAGTCGGAAGGACCTTCTCTCTAGTGTGCCCTTGTCCACTCTCAGGATATTTTTGCATCATAAGAGAGGGCTCCCAGAAGAGAGTCGAAAGCAAAAGGCATGGAAAATAAATATCTTTAACTTAAAACACTTTCTTGCTAATCCACAAGGCAAAATACCACATATCCAAAGCAAAAAGTCAAGTGCAACAGGAAAAAAACATTCATTTAAAAAAAAGATTGATATTCAGTTTCACCCATCACTTTCAACATGCTCAAATTTTTTTCTAGAAGTGGAGGTCCATACAAGATTTTGAATAACTAAATGTTAAGCTACTTGGTATTGTAATTTGATGTCGATCTCCAACAAATACTGAGTTTAGGCAGAGAAAAATTACGGAAATGCACTTCTCAGAAATTAGACTATCACATCTCACCTGTACTGTGACTTCTCACCAGGATGTTGGTTAAGTCATTAGGCAATCCTCATCAACAATGAAAGGAAACAAAACTCCTCGTGATGTATTCCTAAAATTGACTGGTTTAATGTAATCCATCTGCTCAGTCAATGCAAGACATTTTACCTTCAACAAAATCCAGAGTTCATTGATCAGTCCAGTAAAACGTAAGCTGAATGATTTGCTCAGCAATCTGTTCTCATGGAAACAAATTCTCCTAAATGCACCACCCTAGAAAAATCAAAAGTAATGCAATTGCACATTGATTTCATTTTAAGTCTATGCAGACACCAGGCAAAAATTTGAGATGTTGGTGTAAGTTAAGAAAATAATAAGAATTAAATACATCAGTTTGTCTTTAACCTAATAAATTTTATTCATTATAATTATTCATTTGCAGTCTTCCTTAGTTCTCATTCTTGAAGTATCTATGTTATTTTTTAAATTAAAAATAGAATAGAAAAGGCTTTTTTGTTACTATTAGGCAGCAGATCAGTAATTGTTGGATCAGAACCACTTTGAGGGAGGTGTAAGGGGATGTATGTTTGTGTGTGGATGGGGAAGGGAGGGATCAAACCTCACAGAGGTGGGATGATGTCATATCCCTCATGGCAGGCCTCTGGAGCCCACATGAGGAAGCCTGGGAATAGCTGTCGGTCACAAACAGCGTGGGAAAACTCTAACACCTCACACATCCTGGAGCCCCTGACCCAGCTTGGATTGGCAGGGACAGTGGGAACGCTGCCCCTCACCCTGGCCTGGGACCCCAGTGGCCTGGGGGGGTTGGCCACAGTGACCAGGGCTGATAAAACCAAAGGTGTATGCTCACCACGCATCACTGCCCTGCCATCTGGGCATGTGAGAGTTGGTCTTCCACAAGGTTCGAGTGGTAGCTATATAATGTCTCTCCTTCTTTCTCTTTCTTTTCTCTTCTTGCTCCCTCTTCTCTTTGCTCCTTTTTTGATGTTTTGGGTGGCTTGAAGCTGAAGAGATTAGATTTTGACTTTAGTGTTGTGTATTAGTATGTGCTGGGTCAGTATTGTGGTGGAATGTTTTGGCTAGTTTGTGTGGTGCCCTTTCGATCTTTTGCCAATTTCCCCTATTTTCTCCCCTAAATGATCAATAAAAGTACCTCTCAGGAATAAGTATTTGGCTTATTCTCTGAATAATATCTTGAGGTATTAAAGAGATATATATATTTTAAAGTAAAGTTCCTGGCTGAGCCCAAGAGCTTGCAGCTCCCAGTCCAGAGTGTTACAGTTACTTACATGAATGACCACAATGATAATCACACCAGAATAAATACATTTAAATGGAACTAAATTTTTATAGAAACATTTATACAAGTACACTACATCTGTTCAAAACATGGCTCTCAACCAGATCCGGTTGTACTACAGATCACACAAAAGCTCAAGGTGTTTATTTGCTTATTGTGGAGGATTTTAGTGAAGGAGAGGAGAAATTCAAATAAGCCCACTGGTAAAGAAATGCTACATCACTACCTTTGTATTTAACAGAAAAAAGCTAAATAATTCTAGAAAATTTCAGTCTAAACAAGGACTTTTATGAGCAGAACCATAACCACATGCCATTTGTATAATGGACCCATGGCAAAGGAAAAAGGCATCTCAGTGTCTTTGAACTTTGTGCAATTTTTGCTTCTTGACTTTCTGGTTGAGACTGTGAAGTATGGCAAGGACTCTGAAACAGCCCTCAACCAAAGGCCAGCGGGAATATGTACAGCAAATGCCCAGCACTAAACCTCTGCGTTTCTGTACTCTTGTTCTTTCATTAGCAACCATAGGATGTACCATGCAGTGCTGTTGTCAGGCTTTCCTACTCACTCTGGTTTGGATTTTGGTTTTTGCCTGATCCTGTTTTATGTTGCCATATTAGCCACAGAAAAAAGGGTAAAGGAAGGGAAACACTGAGATAAAACAGCAAAAGAAATGGAGGGCTTTCCTCTTCTATATTTGGTAGAATAAAGACACTTTTCTTTCAAAAATTCCAAATTAAAAATATTGTAGTATCTCCATAGGCTGAGCCTGGAATATTCTGACACCTTCTGAATGTGGCCTCTGCAGCACCAGCAGTAGTAAATGCACTGCAGAGAATAAACATGGAGAGGACACACACAGATGCAAGGATTATACATATGCACTGGAGAGAATTCTTGCTACTTGCAAAAAAAGACATTTGAGTGACATGTCCACTAATGAGTTAGACTTGCACAGTGTTGGAGGCCTTGTCTGGGACAGACAGATGTTAGGAAAAGAAAAAATATAAAAGAGAAAAAGAAGACAAATCCAATTGCTGTTGCTTCTTTTTATCTCAGCCTCATAGTTAGTAAAGCTCTTTTCTATAATGAACAAACAGGACACAGACAGTTATCTGTACCAAACATTGAAAGCCAGTGTTAAATCCACTAGTGGTAATAAAAGAAATATTGGTAAAGAAAATGTTTGGCACCTGAAAATTAAACAGACACAGAATTGTCCCCAACTTTGGAATTACTGACAGAGAGATAAAAATTACACAGGAAAGAGATCCAAAAGATGGAACTGTTGCACTACACAAGCATTTCTTTCCTGTGGGACAATTAGTAAACCAAGCTATTGTTCAGTTAGGTAGGCCCAGCAGCATAGAAGACAATGCATGCATTTACATCCATTAGAATATATTTCCAACATTCAAATTTCTTAAGCATGGTTTTAATGTAAGAGACTCTTCAGGCAAAGTTTATGAGTGATTGGCATCTTTTCATAAAAACATTAATATGTTAACCTTGTCAACTGTTGAACCAGTGGGGAAAACTAATTGAATTAAAAAGGGACAATTCACTTAGGATGGTGGGGAAATGGATGCACTGATGCGAGGTTTCTACTCAGAAGTTAATTGAATAAACAACTGGCATTCGATAAGTATGAATTTAGCCATAATTTGGTGAGCTAAATAAGAACCCCAGCTTTGACTACATTACCGATTTTATTTTAATTTTTTCCATCGCTAACCATGAAGACTGAAACAGCAGAACAAAGTCAGAAACAGTGTTTAAAGTACTGAATCAATTTGTACATCACTCTGGAAAACCAGAAACAGTCATATTTTACTAAGCTACTTTACCACTCACTATCCTAGTTCTTCTTCCTTCATAGGTCAAAAAAGATCACTAGTCAGGGAGTGGCAGGCTGAACCAATGACAAAAGTATCTTCCGTGCGTGTTCTTCTACAACCACAGGTTTGGCATCCTCCCTGCACATCTGGGATGCTTCAGTGAGGGTCTTGAAATTGGCTCCCCATTGGCACAATTTGGATCCTCCAGCCAGAACATGTTTAAAAAAAACTTTCTGTCTGGTATTGCTAATATTTACTTACTGAAACAGGAAGTGCCATTTGTTTAATCAGGAAAATGGTTATTTGATTCACAGGCTAGGAGAAATTAAACAGGGCAAATATTCTTACAGGGAATAATTTTCCCCTGTACTGATGCTGAAGGTGCTGATTATGACCCCTTTGAAAGATACCTGCATCCCCATAATATTTCTCTCTGTTGTATTCAAAGAAATTATCAAATACTCTGAAAAAAAAAAAAAGTGTCCTCTTTCTATATACAGAAATGCATTTTGAAACCAAATATTGATCTCATCTTCATGGGGGAAAAAAACCCAAAGAAACAAAACAAACCACCCCACCCAAAACAACAAAAACTAACCCAAACCCACAATCTATTTAGGATGTGCTCTTAACCAATTCCTTTTGATAGATCTAAAACACAAAACCTTTGTTCTGCAGATCCATGGGGCCTTCTAACTATGCCAAAAATAGGTATAACAGCAGTACTTTATGAATATTAGTCTTCTCAAAAGCTGGCAAAATCAAGTTTTGGAAATTCAGCAGTAAAAACACAACTCTTGTTTTGATCAAGCACAATTAGCCTGAATTAGAAGAACAAATACAGGTCTTTGGCAGAGATTTCAATTTTAAGCCAAATATCAAAAACAGTAAAATTGCAACAGGACTGAAAGCCCCTCCATGAAACTGCAACAACTTTTTTTTTTTTCTTCTTTTCAGGAACTAGATTTTAATTTGCAAATGCTTACAAGGATGAATACAGGACTCCTAAACATTTTCCATATACCAAGAGGCTGTTAATCAAAGTTTGGAAAAGCAAAGGAAGGTGCCTGATAACAGCATTCTAACGAGATCAATGCTAAAAGTGGAACTAAATGCTTAAGGAACTGAATACCACATTCTTATGATATAAGAGATCCTGAGGTTGTTACATGAAGATCTGTTCAATTTAATGCGATAGAAGTAATTAATAGATAGTGATGAAATCTTTTTATTTCACTGTTATCCTTTTTGTTATTTATTAGCAGTTCTGTATCCACTAAAGTCCCTCTTCCTATAAAACCATGCTCATTCACTTTCTTTCTACATCAAATGGGTTTAATGAGGAACGGAAACAATGGGACATCCTCAAATATTAATGATTTGAAGCTGATAATTCCATGTTAATAGAAATCTATGTCTGTGATGAAAGTCGTATCATCTCCCACATTTTTAGATTGCTATCATGATTTTACTTTGGAGGATGCTTTCCTGGTGCTCGTTCAGAAAAAGTTTTCTCACCACATCCTTGATGGCAACAGCGGAAAACAATATAGATCGTGGTGTTATACCACTTCTGAAAGCAACAGCCAGTGATTGTGGAAGGTGAGGTACAACTGAAAGTAGCTCTGATGACGCTGAAGAGACGTAAAATAGGAAAAGGCTGTTGCTCATCCCTTTTTCTGTCCTAGTGGGAAATAATGATAATAGTTCTGTGTCTCCATATGAAAAAGAAGACATTTTACCCCACACAGGTGCATTTAATCAAAAGTAATTTTATCTCAACAGTGAGCTATGACAGCTGTTTAGGATATGAAATAGTCTCTAATTAGATGCATATCTATTGCTTTATATTTGTCTTTCATCATGATTTTGCTTAGAACAAGAATGTTTTTTCCTGTATCAAGTCTGTAAAAAAAAATAGTTGTGTTTCACAGCAGTGTCCATAATATTCAGGAATGTTTAGTGCATTTGTCAGTCTGACACAACCAGCAACTTAAAATGAAAATAATCAAACACATAAAACAATGTCTTTTCACATTTAATGGGGACACAAATAATGGCATCAGCTAATGCCAAGAAATAGAAAATCAACAACATAATTAATTTAAAGATTATCTGCAACGAAGGAATAAAATAATAGATAATTTGTAATATAATATCAACCTAAAACTCTTCTAATTACATTGACAATGAAGCAGGGCAACGGTGAGGAAAAATATATATTTCAGAAGTAGTACATTATTATGGCAGGCATGTTTTGCACTGGTAAAAACTTCTCTACATAGTAAAATATAACTATCTTCTTTGGTGAGAAATACTTAAAGTAATTGCAAACATTTGAGATGAGATCACATAGATCTCCTTGACTGAACAAGGAGGGTTATGAGTGTCAGGGATCAATCACATTCCAGAAGGTCTAACAGATTCTTGCCTCTGATGTCAGTAGAAGCAGGAGCAGACCTCTAGTTCATTGCACTAGAGTTCTCCAGAATGTAAAGTTACTGTGCATTGGGCCAAATACTTCATTTCTCATTTGAATTACTGACATTGAAAACATGTAAGCTGAACCTTGATACATTAATTCTGCAACAAACACCAGTAGGCCTTATCAGTAATAAACAGCAATAAGCAATAAATGTGACTACTCTAGCTGCACATTCTGCCAGCAATGTGAATTTTAGGTGCACAGTGAATGACTTAAAATCTATCCATAGTCCAGGATTCTGTAATAAAACAAATTCTACCATTATTCTTTCAAATTGCTTTCTATAACCTTTTACCTATTATGTTGTGCAAATGCTATAAAGGAAAATGAGAAATTTGAACCGTAAGATAACATTTTGTTTTTATTATGCAAAATTATGCTAATTACTTTCTAATATGGCTTTTTTTTCTGCAGCCAACCTATAGCATTTTCTGTTATTTGCCATAGTTTTTGCTGTTTTTACAATCATACATGTAAAAGCCCTTTTGATTTTAAAAGACAAGAAAACAGAAAAAAAATGTTGTCAGCACTCTTATTTAAGGGAATAGAGAATTCTCATAGAAATAGAGTTATATTTGATCTCAGAAACGGATAACACCTCTGTCTCATTTTAAAAAGAGTATTGTCATCTAAGGATCTACTAGTCCTGAATCCACCAAGTAAATCTAAGAATCCTCTGCAAATATTCTAAGAGGTTTTCTTCCACACAAGCGTAACTCACATAGATCTTAAAAAACAATAAAAAATATCCTCCATGTTTCTCCTAGATTAGCAACACAAGAACCTGCTTTTCTGCTTTCCTTCTGTAGGGATTTTAGTGCTTATAGAGGCCTTGTTAAAGATTCTGGGTGTTCTTCTCTATGACTGAATATGTCAAGACTGAATGTGACAAGACCCTCAAGAAAAGCCATAGCAGACTGCATTTTTGCCAGAGGCATGTAAGATAAGAATTTACTGTTAGTCCAATTCATGTTTTAACCACCCAATCAAACAAATTATTTAATTAATGAAGAAAAACCTCTTTAATTATAATGTTCAATTGCTATTCTTTCCAAATATTATGCTTGCTCTGGATCCTGAGTTGGGGAGTTTCATTCTTTCCTTAAGAACAGTGAAAGGTTAAAAGCAGTTATCAATGACCTGAGGTCTGAACCAGGACATATTTGATTATGGTGATAATGATGGAGTCCTTTTCTCCTCAGTCTTCGTGACCACTTGGGTCATTTTTACACATGTACTTATCACGGTTTTCTTCCTCCTCCCTGGTTCCCAGCTACAGCTTTCACAACACCCTCCCTCAGTCCCAAATAGCTGTCATCAGATGCACAGTGACAAACCTGGGTTTGTCAGACCTTTTAAAATATGTAGGATTCACAGAACTGACATTAAACCAGGTGATGCTATGGTCACTTTACCACCAGGCTGTTGTTAAAAACCACCAAAATCAACTCTGGCTAAGGCAAACCTACACAAGTTCTGATATCCTGCACTATCACATGAATACAAAGTATACAGCCTTATTTTAGTAACGGCGGAACTATATTAGTTAGGCTACTGTTGTAAATGTCCTCCTGCCCAGTGGAAAACCATCTATTTATATGCTACCTAGGGACACCTCAGAAGTGCATGAAGACTGATATTACTTGAAGAGTAGTTTTCTTCCCCTATGCATAATAAAAAATTAAACTAATTTAGCAATCCTAAAATTTACCTTGCAAAGGATATTGCGCACACCACACAGTTCAAGACTTCATTACCTAAAAATGCCAGGAAAAGTCATGAATTCTCTCATGGCCCAAAGATAAAAACTGAAACTGGTGACATTATGAGAACCTCCCTTGTGAAATCTAGACAATTAAGGGATTTAACCTTGCATTGTCCTCAGACCAGTTGACAACATAAGGATGAGGAAAGGACAAAATCAGAAGAAAAATGTCGTTCTCTATAATAATGCTGATCTAAAAAGTGACCTTCACCGGAACAAAACAAATACAAACAGGGCAGATAGCAGATGGTTTATTCTTCCCTTGACAAAATAGTTAGTCAATAAATTCCTGAAGTGTTAAAATGTTTAGAGGTATAGAGGTCAGTATCATTATAGATCCAAATAGTTAATATAGAATATTACATTGAGTATTCATTATTCTCTAAAAAGTGATATTTATAAACATTTTTCCATTAATGTGAAGCTTGTATTTATTATTCTAATGTTGCATGGAAAAATACATTAGAGGATAAACCAAACGATTTTATTAATGCATAAAGGATTTATATAATGCTTTCCATAACTTAAGTAAAACTCTCTCGAAATCATGTTCCCTTTTGTTTCTCCTTCTACGTACAAAGACGAGCACTTATAGTCTCCATTTTTTAAATAGTCTAGCCAGTGGGATAAAGCGCCATTAAGTTGTTGCTCTGGGATGAATGCAAACCCTTGGATTATTTGCATTCTTGAAGAGATTCTGCTTCTTGAAGTGGGATCCAAGATGCAAGAACAGAAATAATAGTTTATCAACCATCTTAAAAACTGATGCAATCAGTACCATGGTTACTACCCTTTTAACAGAGTTAGTCCTCCTGTCTCTTAATTCTTACATATGGTTAGTTTAATACATTTGCCATGCAAAGACAAGGTTTGGATGAACAGATATTTTTAAAGACTTCTAAAAATTATGATCAATACATTCACACACACAAAAAGTAATGCTAATTGGACAATTAAGTTGCAATATTCCAGAAATATAAACAGTGCTTTACAGCTTGTTTCCTTCCTATTTGATTGATCAGAGGGATCACCATTATTGTCTGAGTGCATTTTTGCTGTTACACTCTTTTGCATTGATCAAAGTGAGGCAATAAGACAATTTCCTCCTCATGACCACCAAATTTTCTAATGAAATTCTGAAATTGCAAGGCACAAATAAACGCATTAACAAAATAAAAGGTATATTCTGATTTAAATACTACTTCTATTTTTTACAGCATCTTTTATGCGCCTCCCCCCATGCTTCAGGCATGGTTTTTAGTTGATAAATGTAGAACAGAGTTGACTTGCAGTTTTCATGTGAATCTTCCTTTGTTAATGAACCCATCAAGGGCTGGGGGAGGGTAAGATACTGTGAGGGGACAAAAACTAGGCCAGCTGACCCTCATTGACCAAAGGGATATTCCATATCATGTGGTGTCAGCTCAGATACAAAAGTTAAGGAAAGAAGGAGGAAGGGCGGGCATTTGTTTTTGATGTTTGTCTTCCAGAGCAGCTGCTATGTGTGCTGAAGCCCTGCTTCCCAGGAAGTGGCTGGACATCACTTGCTAATGGGAAGTAGAGAATAAGCCTTTTTTTCCTCATTGCTTGTACATGAGCAAACTTCCCCTTTTGCTTTAGTAAACTGCCTTATCTCAACCTGCAAGTCATTTTCCATCTTATTTTCTCTCACCTGTCTGGCTAGGAAGGGGAGTGAAGAGCAGTTTGGTGGGCAGTTCGCATCCAGCCAAGGTCAAACCACCACAGATGAATATATTTCTTAGTTAAAAATACATAGCTCTTCAACTAGCAAAGTTAACATGGAATTTACACAGGGAACTAAACAAGGATTATTCCAAAGAATGTCAATCCTTATACTGTCATTATCAGGTAGCTATAAAAAATACAGACTCATCAGGGATCACATTATTATCATATCTTTATGAAGATTAAAATAAATTTACATATATACATCAAAAAGAAACTTTGGGGATATAATATTTTATCTTGGATAACCTTTTAAAATTCAGACTTAAAGCAGTTAGATCTTTTTCTTCAAAATATTCCAGGACATGGGATAAAAATAACACCAAGTCTAGAGGAAGCACCTGTTTCCACCGAACAGCAGGATTACTCATTCTCAGAAAAATTACCATAGAAGAGAAAGCTATGTGCATTGAACAGCTCCCTCAAACGTCTGAATCATTACCATTAAAATAAATACCTAAATAAATTTCCTCTTGGCTCCATACATAGGTTATGTTCAAGTTTTGCCAATAATAAGATTTCAGTGTAATAATATCAACAAGATTGTCCATTTATTGTAGCTTTACCTCCTCTCTCTACAAAATGTTTTGAAACAGAGGTAACAGACTGAACTGGATCGAACTACAACCAAACCAGCATACAGCATATATTACAGTCTTTGCTAGGCCTAAGAAGGTAGGAAGAGATGGTGGTTAGAAACAGTTTTTATAGAAAGAAATTAAGAATGCATTATATTTTCTTCAGTATTCCAGGCAACTCTAGTTGGTAGAGTGGAAAGTCTAGTCAGCATAAAGGACACCTCAGTAATTTTATCAGGACATGGAAGTAGAAGACGATTATCTCTGATCAAAGAGAAGGTGGCTAAATAGGTGGCATAAATACTCATGTTTTGAAACCAATGTGTTTCAACACCTTACCCTGTCACTTCTCAGGTAAACCATAAAGCTCCAGCTACACCTCGGAAGTTTATAAAGAAAAAACTTGCTATTTTCTCCAGAATATCCAACCCCAGGTATGGTATGAACCTGTGCCACCCAGTTTCCACTGACTGATTTGTCAGCCCTCCTATTCAGTTTGGAGTTATTGATGGGGCAGTGGAGGACAGAAGGACATTGTTTTATGTTATGGATATGCTATCAGCCAGGGTAAAAGGGTAAATCCAAATGGTAAATTCAGTGAGAACTTACATAGCAGAACACTACTGTGGTTTTGCTCTACAACAGCCAAAAATCCCACACAAGACAGATCATCATAAAAGTAATTATAAACACTGAAACTGTGGGGATGGAGATGGAAAATTAGTATCCCATCACAAATATGTCTTACAATGTAATCTATATAGGAAGAAATACAGGATAGGAAAAAATTAGTATCCTGAGAGCTGACATTCTTACTAAAACAAACTAATGTTAAAGAAGTGACTGACATGGGAAATTGAATCAGAATCAAAAAGTCTGCAAGTCACGAACTTATTGTCTGGTAAAAAGACAGAGATTGTAAGTCTGAAAATTTTTGTAATTTCAAAGATATATAAGGGAATGTAGGGAGCAGATTTTGAAACATATTGTTAATAATTTTGGCTTCATAGATGAGGTTAAAAATCTGATCAAGTTTTCAGCAACTGTGCTATTTACTGTTTCTCTATTCATAGCTCATACATAGGAACAAAAATCAAGAGCACCATCCTGTATTTTTTAGTGTATGTGAGATTCAGTACTGAAATTATAATGCACATAAGACAATCCTGATTTGATTCTCTGAAACAAAACTTCTTGCAAAGGATGAATGTGGAAGCAGATGACAAGCTTACTAATTTTTATCTACTAACATGGTAGCTTAGATTTTTTTAAGCAATGTGATCTCATCTTATTTGCTCATGTACCTCTGCATGCTAAATGAGATGCCAGGTGCACATCAGATGCCTAAAGACCTATCCATGCAGTTTTATATGAAAAACCATTATTTGGCAGTTTAATCAATTTATATTTGTAGCAATAACACACTAAAATTGCCTCTATCTGTAGCAGACACTCCTTTCCTGAGCTAAGCAAAATGAGGACATAAAAAATATTAAAAAATGAAACCTGTCTAGCTAACTTGATAACAGCTGATGAAATGAAAAATTTGGTTAAGTGTAATGCAATTATATTTCTGTAACATGCTTGACTTGGTACAATATAAAATATTAGTGGGAAGTCAGAAAACCAGAAAATCAGCATGCTACCCATTACACATGTTAAGCTCTGAATAACCAGCAAGCCTCAAAGTATAATTAATTCTAGAGCAAAGACTCCTCAGTGAGCAGGTGTGCATCTTAGAGATCCCACAGGGATCAGTTCCTGTTTCTACTGTTTATAAGATGGTTAGCTAACAAAAGAAAGACAATTAAATCCTTATTGACTAAGTTTGTAAATGACACAAACCCAAATACAGAAGAGAATAGGGAACAAATAAAGAACAGTCTTTATTTTTCAGTGAGGTAGCTAAAACCAAACTTTGCATGGCATTATGGCAAAGTTTAACATTAATGTAGGAAGTACTTACAGAATAGAGAATTATGGTAAGTAGTGGCTCTGAAGAATTAAAACTCGTGATACAAAAGATATAACTACCTTTGTATCTGGTTTGAAAGTGAAAGTTACCAAATTGTTGCATCCAGCTTCAGTGTTCAAAACTGAAAAATAACTGGAGAAAACTAACTGGATCAATGGACTAGAAATATGAGGTGGAATACTTCTATTCATTTGTTCTGTTAAAAAAAAGAATAATTTGTGTTCCCTTATTTACAGTTTATATATCAACATGTGCATGTATATGCATATGGACTAATGCATACTGACTTTATAACACATTGAACTTAGTAGGGATGACAGCTGAATATTTTTTTATAGTTATGTTGACAAAAGCCAGTTATCTTGTTCCAGTGAATTCATTAGGTAGAAACATTGATTTCAATATCTTCTTTTTTTTTTCTTTTTTCAATATAGGATCAAAACAACCTGTTTCTGCTCTCTTACTTTGTTCATTTGTGTTTACCAACCTAAAGGATCCAAACTAAAATAAATCGCTATGAAAAGACAATGTTCTGTAGA
>VXBX01002261.1:0-21681 GCA_013400415.1 Scytalopus superciliaris | reverse complement strand
AACTTCTAGTTAAGACTCAGGTCCCACTCTTAAAAAGAGGTACTAATTCAGAAGAGCCTTATGCCTTTCAAAAGGAGAGTAGGTCATGATTCTTCTTCCTTTAACTTAAAAAGGAATTTTTTAAAAAGCAAAAGAAAAATGCACCAGTTAGGTTGATACAGAACTTTTCCTTCACTTTTCTTTAAACTTTTTTTCATGGTACCATCAAAGGAGAAAGGCCATGTAATATCAATTAGAAATATAATGACATGTCAGCCCACTAAGGCAGCAAGAAAGGAGAAGACAAGTAGGCACTCCCTTTTCTTGCCTTATGAAATATGGATATTTTTTCTAGAGTTCCCTTTGCAAAGCTGACTTTGGAGTAAAATTTTGTTGTCTCTCTTATTCCTGTGCAGTATAACTGAAAAGCCAAACAGATTAATTCCATCTTTTCCTAACACTTGGGCTTCCACAACCAGTCAGAGAGTGAATGAGCCCTTGCAGATAAGTATCCTTCTGACAGTCCCTTGTTTCTCCTACCAAACTGTTTTAAGTTATTTCTCTATCATGCTCTTGTCTTTTGGACAGCCCCTATGCAAAAACATATAGATTCCACAGGATCAAGAAAACACTTTAAACTATCCATACTCTTTATACCTCTCCTATCCTCATTTTCAATCACAGTTCAATTATTTTATGAAAAATGTCCAAGAATTTAAGTTAACTATAAGATGCCAGTATGAAAAGCTTTGGACAAATCATTTAAGTTTAACTTCATCAGAAGAAATTGGAAAGACTTCCAATGGAAACTGCTGACACAATGAACCTTATTTCAATTCCACTATAATAAAAACTACCATCCAAACCTCTTTGAAACATTTGAAATAAAATATTGTCAATTAAACAAAAAAAAAACCAACAAAAACACAAAGCAAAACAAATGTTTCAATTTTTAAAAAAAAAATCAATTGTCATTTGTTATAGTTTTTGTTCTAAGCCTGAATATAAAATCCAAAAACTCAGGATTTGAAATTTCTTTTCTGTTTTTGTTTTTGAAAGAATTCCTCCCTTTTTTCCCTTCCAGCTGGCCTAATTAGTGCTATAGATCCATAATAAGGACAATTATAATTACTATCTGAATTACTCTTTCCTTTGTTAGTCTTCAGCAGCACAAAATTTATTGCTTATTACTGTTGTGAAAACCATACTGGATAGAAAACTTTCTATTGGGTTTCAATAATATTTAACTCTCTTTTCATTTTACAACTTTCTCAAAACAAAGTGACTAAAACAGCCATCACATACATGTAGTTATGGCTTTATTATTGGCAACCATTGTTCAACAAAATCCTACATCACACCCAAAGAACTGCCAATATTCATGTCCTGCCAGCTGGACAGAGGCAGTCCCATGAAAAAATAAGAAAAATTATTTGAAAGAGAAATAAGCAGATGATGTCACACAGGAATAGCAGCAACAAACTTAGATGCCACATCCTTGGCTCTTCCATTTTTAAGAACTCCTTATAACAAACTACAAAGATGGTGAGTTCAACTTTGTTCTTTCAATGGTTGCCCGGTTTAGATCAACCCTCACAAACCACTTCTGAAAGAATTGCATGTACTGTTCATTCTAATGAGCATTATTGCTAACATAATTGCTACTTGTCAATCAGCACGACACAGTTCATTTTACCTATGCAACTTCTGACATCCCTTTTTGATCTAGCAACTTGTTGGATAGGAAGTGACATAAAACTGATGGATTATCTTTTGCAGATGATGGACTCCTTTCTACTATATTGATTCCTAAGGTCTATAAGGTATTCCTGGTTTCTCCATCAAAGATTGATTCTCTATTATTAAGCAGTCATTCCTTACAAGATAAGATAAGAATTCAAGAGAAATTTTCTGCAGTTGCTACCACCTCCCAGGTCTTGTAAAACTTTACATATGCCCATGCCTCTGTTCTCCTGCAGTCCCTCAGCTTGACTCAAAGAGAAAGGAAATGCCATTACTGCTTTTAAAAATAAAGCGATTTTGTATTATTTCTCTAAATTTTGCCCATTCTATGCATAAACTGAATTAAACATATTTTAGCCTCAAATATCTAGGGAACAACAATTTCTGGCAAGAGTTGCTTAACTTTTGTCTTATATTTGAAGGGGTAACTGATGCTAGTATACAGCCTAGCCTAGGGCTGGTAGTTAAAATTGCTATACAGTATGATAGTTTAGAGCAGACAACAAGGAGTGTTGATTTGCAGCTGAAGAGTTTGGATTTCTCTCTTGGGACTGAAAGCAGTTGCAAAAATCCTATGTTATGGCAGAAATTATGATTGCTATCTGGAGTCCATAAATTTATAGGACATTATTTTGTAATTGTCTCCTGCTGATACAGTAACTTGGCAATAAAGGCATGGGATAGTAACTTTAACAGCTAATGTAAAGTAGAGCAGAAAAAGGCAGAATAATGGCTTATATTGGAAAACCATACTTGCAGAGTAAGGCAATGATTCTTCACTCACATTGAAGTGACAGAATTTCAGAAATATATCTCAGTTTTGAAGTTTGGCGAACATATTTTGCAAATAAAGTTGAGCTTAGTTTTTAAGAGAGCCTTGCTAATTATAATGAAGGCTGTATCTCCTTACAGTGCAATTTTTTGTTTTGAAGAGAGAGAGGGGAAGCTTCCCCACAGTTTCTAAGTACAAGCTGATTTAATCTACTCCGAGGCAGTCAGAGCCACTCCAATCAAAGTGAGCAGCAACATTTCTAATGAGAGAACAGTGACGGTTCACCTTTAGCTGGGAGCCAAAGCTTAGGAGGCTTTGTTAGATTTATGAAACCACACACATACACGGGCATACACACAGTCTCCTGGGGTTCTGGGTGGGCACTGCAACATGCACAGAGCTTGTGACACAAGTGTCTGCTCAGCAGCAGCATCTGCCAGTAAAACAGACCAGCGAATCTGGACTTTCCGTTTCACTGAACATGTCTGATTATCTATGATCTTATTTGTAGCATATTTGGCTTTATTTCCAGGAAAGTCATTAAAAAAGAAAAGGTTACAAGTGCTGACAGGTTCTCTGGGTTAATAATGATCCTATTAGTACACATAACACTAAACAAATTAGGTTGTAGCCTATGCTTCTGTGTAGAAGGCTGTGCAATGCTGTTAATCTGTTTTATGTAGTGAATAGTGAAGGAAAATTAACTTCCACTGTCCTTATCATAAGACATGGTTTTATTAATATCTCTCTATTAGTAAGTTATCAAATACTAGTCACCTTCATAAGCAAGTCACAAAATTTACACGTTCTGGTAGAATTCATTTACCATGCCAATCTATATTTTTCTTGCAACATAAAAGGTAGCAAATAGACAAGAAAACTGCATCAACATCAAAATGCAACTGAGGACTTTACCTGTTGAAAATTGGTTTGTTCGAGGAATTCTTAAGAAAAGCAAAGATAAATTACTTTCATATTCCAAACTTATGACCACCTGTTTTACAGAAAGGTGACATCTCTCTACAGCTAAAATCTTCAGAACTTCTGCTAAAACACTTTTTGCTGTTCTTTGAGAAGTAATTTCTGTTACACATCACCATTAACCACAGCTTGGATGCAATTTTCAGTGGTTAGAATCTGTGGAGTTTTGTTTTCGCAAGTTTTTATGAGGAAGTTCATTAGACCTTTTTTACTTTGGTTTGAAAACATTCAATTATCTTTCATTTTTTTCCACATCTATCCTTCTGTGATGGTCTGAATACTTATTCACAGTGATATTGGCTGGGCAACAACAGCTGACAGAGTAAAGAGAAAATTTGCTTTACTTACAGCACTTTGCTGGAAGAGGATGCTTATTATTTTGTTTCAATAAAAATGGGAAAAAGCACTTCAAAACCTCGTGTCTGGATTCTAAACTGCTGCACTCATCTATAGGACATTTGTGAACTGGAGAAAAACAGCAGAGGAAGGTGACTAGCGAACACTGAGAGCAGCAGAACCAAGGGAGTTTTAAATTGAAGAGTGTAGTTACTGTTTGAGCAATGAAAGGAGAATAACAGTCAGAAAGCTTTTCCCTTGCCATCTGCCATGTTGCTAACACGTTAGAGTGGTTCTTCATACTAGTCCTTTGACATTTGGCTTTTTGCCATGGTTATGCTGTCATTCTTTCCTGAATCTGTGTAAGTCTGCCAAGAGATCTGGTCTCATAAACATACAGTTTGAAGTAAGCACATGCCTGAGATGCAGTTAATACTTCAAGTGCAAGTAATGAGTTTGCAAAACCTGTCTACATATGTGCTGTGGAGGGACTATCAAGAGCTTGGCAGAGAGCTAAGATGATGCTTCTAGTTGTACTGAGAGAGTTGCATGTGCCTAGAACTTCTAGGCCTCAGGAAGCTGCATCCCTGCACAGGGATGCTATAATTTGGTAATGAATGACTGGGTATGGCTTTTGATGCAGTTGTCACTAATGGAAAAACTGGAAATAAAAGAGTGGACAGGACATCAGGACTGGTAAGAGAGATGGGACAGGGCTGAGTCACATAAGACAGGTATGGATGAAACAGGAAGAACAGTATACTACAAGAAATATGAACTGTAAGGAAGAAAAGGAAGGAAGGCATTCTGATTTTCACACATTTTCTGATTTCTGGTCAATTTTGCACTGTTAATGTTCTTATAACAAGGGAATTTAAAATATTGCTCATGTAGTATTGGTGCACATGAAGTTCTGTAGACATTGATCCTCTAACAAGCATCTTGCAGCCTGGCTAAGTATTCTACTCCAGAATTCCTTCTACGCTGAAGAAATTACTTTGGCAATCCTATCTCCAAATTCTGTCTCCAATAATCTTTGCTCAAAATGCTAATGCTCTTTGCTAATAAAGTTGGCTTGTTAAACTTTTAATAGCTGTTACAGTAAAAAATAGTCATAAGGCTCTAGAATATTGTACTGAAAACAGGTTCTTTTGTTCCCATAACAACAGTTCAACCAGCTGCAGCTTTGCTTCAATGAATTAGTTACCAAGAACCATAACCAGATGCTATTAGTGCCTTCAATTCATTAACAGACTTTAATTGCATTGATTCAGAAGGACCCTTCACACTTACATAACATTACTTAGACCATCAGTATAGGTGTGCTGAAACATCACTTTTGAACATCAGCTGGTATATTTTAGTTTACAAAATGACCAAAAAAAGTGAGTCTTCAATAACCAGTGAAATGATAGACAGACCCTTAGATTTTTCATGTTCCCAAGTGGCAGAGGTTGAAGTTTCAGGCTATAGATGAAATATACATGATACATTCCTCAGCTAATTATTTGTCAGTATATTAATAAATCACACCAGTCCCTGCAAGGCTATCTAAATTTAGAAGGTTCATGAGATGTAATACATAATTAATACCCTTAGATTGGATGGCTTAAAGGCAAGTGATTTCCTGATCTCATATGAAGTAGAGAGCATTTATCATTGTTGTCCAAGTCAGGAATTGCTAGCATGCCTGATTTTTGGGACTGTGGATAAATGTCTGTCATTTATTTTTGGGTCATGAGTAGAAAACAGAAAATACATAACAAGCAAAGCTAGATTTTTTTAAGACACGTACAATAGTGCTTATGAATGCCAAAGGTATAAAATCCAGTATGTGCACATATGGATAATGATTTGATGTTTGATCATAATGATCAATGGGAGATTTACCACTGATATCACAAGATTGTTGTCAGGTCACAAACATGCAAATGCCTGCATGCAAAATTCACCAATCATTTGTGCTTACAGCTCATGTTCTCCATCTTTTCAAAATGTTCATCCACAGATTTTCGGGAAGATGGTCCTCACAGCCTCCCACACTCTATCTCTCTCATCCCTTTGGTCTATGGCTCTCCATAGGACCTTTTCTCTGGTCTCATTCTCTCCTCCTGTATAATTTATTTCTGCATGCCCTTATTCCAGTGGGAGCAACCATAGTGTACAGAATTAATTTTTCCCCAGATGTAAAGAAAATCAGTCCTTGTGAAATGATTGTTTGCTAAATCTTGCTAGACCAACACATTACAATGGTTTTCACGTATCTGGCAAGCTTTCCATGGACAGGACTGCATACAAACACACAGAGATTGACAGGAGATAACAGTGTCTTTGTATATCTCTCTCCCACCTTCCCATCATCCACCAGAGCCAGGCTTTATTTTTGAGAAAAATTGCCAACAAATACCAATAAATTCTACAGTAATGCTTCTGCTTTGCTCTCTGGACATAAATTGTCCTATCTGAATAGAAAATTACCTGACTAGGAAAGCAGCCCCTAAATATAAGACTGCCAAAACCAGAGCTCTTTCCTCTCCTTCAGACTTTCTCTAGTATCTTGCTGACCACTCCAGACAGCACAACACAGTCTTTCCCACTGTGAATGAAAAAAAACAAACCCTTCACTGCTGAAGTTACCTCTCCCCACCTCCTTGACCAAGTTTGACCCATAATTTATATACTCTATTAACTCCTTAAAGCTCATCAATCACATAGCTTAACATCATCTGAAATTCAGTGGTTATAACAGACTCTGTACCTCTAACTATAATAGAGATGACCATTTTAATCCTGTCTCCTACATCTTGTGTGACCTACTCCACTCAGAAAAGGTAGAGTACAAGCATCAAAGGTAGAGGACATAAGAGTCAGAGGTACAAAACAAAGTTGTTAAATTTCCTGTCATATAGTAAGAGAGGAGAACTAACCATCTATAAGTCCAGGGGAAAAATGAAAAAAAAAAAGAGCCAGCTAATGGGTCCATGGTTAGAATGCTGAAATATCAATTTTTGAAATGAAACTACCTTTCAAGTTACCCAATTCCTCAAAATATTTCCCAAAATCTTACTTCTGCAATTGAACGTATCCTTGCAACTGCAAGGCCACTTCTTAGCTGTGTGGACAGATATGCAGACAATATACAATACAAGACCTGATGTCTTGGTATCAGCTAGGATAGAGTTTCTTTTCTTCTTAGTAGCTGGTGCTGTCTTGTGTTTTGGACTTAGTATGAGAATGATGTTAGCAAAAGAGTGATGGTTTGGGTGCTGCTCAGTAGCGCTTACCCAAAATCAAGGACTTTCCAGTGTCATGATCTCTCAGTGAAGAGGTTCTTGAGACACTGTGGGGGATGACAGCTGGGACAGCTGATCCAAACTGGCCAAGCGGATATTCCACACTGTAGAACATCATGCTAAGTAAATGAATTTAAGGGAGTTGACTGTGAGCCAAAATCACTGCTCAGGAACAAGCTGGGTATTGGTCATTGGGTGGTGAACAACTGTGCTGTGCATCACCTGTTTTTTCCAGGGTTTTATTCCACTTTCTCTCTCCTTTTCTTTACAATTATCTTAACCCCATGAGGGGGAGGTGAGTAGGGGAGGCATGGCACTTGGTTGCCAGCTGGAGTTAAGCCATGACACCTGATTTTAGCAGCTTTTTCCCTGGCTTAAACATCTACAAATTTATTCCGCAAATATTAATTGGTTATGCTGATCAGAAGAAATCTTGTTGCTGTGGGTTTTTTCACTGCCTCCCCTACTTTCTATCTCAGGAAATCCCAAATATGGGTAAAAAAATGTTTTCATGCTACTTCCTTGTGCAGTTGCTTTGAAAGACCTTTTTCCCTATATGTGCAAAATGGCATTATTCTTTTTATCACCTCCTCTCTGTCTTCAAAACCTGTTTCAGGACTTCAAAGAATCTCTAGTAAAATTAATGGTGGCTTCACTGTTGTCTGTTATTCAGAAAGTGTTGCTTATTGAATGTACAGGCAAAGACTACAGAGGGAAACATTGACAGTCTCTGTCAAACATCTTCAGTATCTCTGCTTAGCATCTTATCCTGCTAGTGTTATAGGATACAAATTTATCATACTGGCTCTCTTCCTATATATTTCAAAAATGACCTTATTTTTCTTTCATGCTGGAACGATGAGAGAATTTTCTGTAATTCAGTGCTGATTTTCATCAGTATTTTCAGAAGACTGTCCTCCTGTATTTCTAGTATTGTTATTTTGTAAATAATCCTTTTATTTGTTACATTTGGTATTATTATAGCACATAGAATTATTAATTTGTTGTCATAGTTTTATTTGATTCATCTAATTGTAATATAAAGAGTTAAATGTGCAAATTAAGATAAATTTATTTGAATTGATTAGTTGTTGCTGCTGAAATTGTATACTGAATGTCTACGTGATTTGTACATCCACCATACACCAAATAAACATTAAATGCATTGTTATCTGAAATAAATACCTATAAAAACTGGTCAGTATAGAAAAAAAAAAGATAACTAATTAAAAGTTTTAGAATTACTATTCCTCTTCTGAAAACAGCCATAAGTGTGAAGAAATCTGTAATGTCCTTTCTTGAATGCAGAACTCCTTGCAGACAGATCTTGAACTTTATGTATTACATTATAGCAAAGGGAGGAATATTCCTTATAGAATTTGTAAGCAGCTTTCCATGTATATTTTATAAAGTTATTTAATCTTTAGAAAGTAAATGTTATAAAATTAGCTCTGTTCTAACAGACCGGAAGTATTTTTCTTGCTGTTGGAAGATTTGGTAGCAATGTCATACTCCTTGGTCCAAAACTTCGTGAACATAAAAGTCCTTGCAGACTGATAAAATAGTAAAATTGTTTCTTAAGCAGTTATGTTTCAAAGTACTGAATTTAACTTTTATCTCTGTTTTATGCTTTAACTTTGGAGATTCTACTACAGAACTACAGTAATGTTAAGAAACTAGATATTCAGTAATACTTTCAGACTTATCTTTGGAGATATCAGCACATATATGTGGAATGTTTTATAATTATGAAAGTAGCGTACTTGACAGTGATGGACTGAGTTCTTGGATCTCTCCTCCTCTCTTTGGTTGAAGGCTAAGATCGGAATCTTAAAAAGTTCCAGTTTGGACTCAGGGGAAAAGCAGAACTTTTGTTGTCTTATGCAGTTAAGAAGAGGAAGATTTATTTTAAGAAAGATTGATGATCAACACAGCAAGTAAAGGGCAAGAATAATAATATGGAATCTAAAAATAATGGGAAAAAAAGGGTCATAGATTAAGATATTTTGTTTTAGGTTTTTGCACTGAGGCAAAGCACAGCAATGTTTTTAAGTTGTGTCTTTGTGTTCTCATTTTGTCTTACAGTTATGCCTAGAAGCATTCAGAACAGAATTAAAATGCATGTATTGTTTAAAAATACTCATGGACTGTTTTCTGTATCCAGAACATATCTCCAAACCAAGCAAGATCCTCAGTCAAGGAGGAGACAATGTATCATGGAAATGCAGAGAACAAGTTCATAGGAAAATATAAGATTATCTTTCATTCAGGCTTTATAATCTCTGAATAACAATTGCTGATTCAAATTTGCTATACTGTATCTCCAACAAGGTACAATAGCTTAAGTTAAAAAAAATAGTCTGAAATGAAATATTTATATAATTTTTATCTACATAAAATTTGAAAGAAACTGTCCTATGAAAAACATGTCACCCTGTAAACACCTGTCCTTTTTGCTTAAAAATCAGTGTGAAAGAACATTATAAATAAGTTGTAGAGTTCTTTTTTTAATCAAAAGATATAATTTTTTTTATTCACATTGTGCTAAAAGTCACCATCACACCATAAGGCAGTATTTCTCCTAAGACAGATCGCATCTTATGTAAATGTCACATCTCGCTCCAGCCATGTGGTGGCTGCACTTTGAAGCAAGGTGGGGCCATACCAGTAAAATATTCATATATTGAAGTGTTGGGTTTGGCATATGCTTTTTTTGGCTTATAGCATTTTTTTCATAAAATACAGTTATTACACTAAAAAGAATCAGTAACATTCATAAGCTGGAGAACACTTGCTTCCATTCTTCATGGGCAGAAACTGAGAAATGTTGTTAACAAAGAACAATTTCATTTTTTTGGGCTTGTAACTCCAGTAACACCGGAGCTAAGGACAGGGTGACTACACTAAAGAACATTGTGACTTCATGAATGGCAAAGGGAATTCTATGTACCACTCCATAAAGTCAAGGTCAGCCAATCAATCAAAATGCTTCCTGCAAAACCTAGTTAAGACTACATAAACTATTTTGAGTATTTTTAAGAAGATTTAAAAACTGGGAGAATGTAGTTTGTTGTTTCGTTGTTTCTTTTTTTTTTTCTTTTTTTCTCCTTTTAATGCCTCCTTTCTTGGTATGATTATTTTGTGATCCTGAGCTATCAATTTACTGAATTTTCAGTCTTGGATAGGGATTAAAGGATAACAAACTTTTCAACACTACCTCATTCAAGGGCCAGATTTGGATTTTGTGTTCAGGACTGTGCAGCATACTGAGAGGCAGAGATTCCTCCAGTGACCTGTTCCAGCATCCTTTATCATATCGCTGTTTCATCCAGGACTGAGAAAAGAAGATAATCACGAGTGTTTCACAATGACAGTCATACAGTATATTTTAAATTACAGTTGTGATTAAAATGGTTATTTCTTTTTTTCTTTTTTCTTTAGGTCACTCCATAACTTCCTGATAGTGAAACCATATTCTGGGTTTCACATAGAACAGCTAAGCCACTTAAGGAAATACAGTAAAACCACATGTGAATTTATAGTTGTAAAATAAAACTCTTGCATTAAATAAACAATTATTTTTTAAAAAAAATCTATTTATTATTGAGAGTGTGTGTGCTTTTCTTTATTGGTTTTTATCTTTTTTGATTTATAGTTTGAAAACCATAATCAATAACAAATGTCTGCTGGAAAATAAATCCCACCATTGTTAGAATTTTTGAGGAAGAAAAAACTCATACAGATATTTTCTTAGTTTTGTCTTGCTTTCACTAATCTGAAATCAATAACCTATTTGGACCCAGAGCCAAAATGAAGATGTACTCACCAAAAGTGAGACTAGTAGCCCTCAGGTGAAACAGATTTTGTTTGTTTCCTGAAAAAAACAGGTGGAAGAGAAAGGAGACTTTCACAGCTCTTGCCCACCCAAGCAGCTAATAGAAATCTGCAAGGAAATACATCTTTTATCACATCAGTACATATAACTGTGGTTCACAGGCTGCTGTGAAGGCTCCACACATAGACTCTCTACATTCTGTTCCTTGAGTCCATGTGCACAGCTGCACCCCTGGCTGCTGCCCACCTTTTCAGTGAGAAAAGCAAAACTCACATTTTACCAAAAAGACCTACTTTGTCAGACAACTGGGAGCATGTCAGCAGAAGCAAGTCAAAATACATGAACTGATTCCAGTGGGCCTCATGCCATTTCCAGGCACAAGGAATTTTTTCAGATATTTGGACTAATATAGCTAAAAATGATAACCATAATGACACCTGTTTGACAGCTTTACTGCAGCTAGGCTTTTCTGCATCCATATTTTTGTTGCAACTGCTAGGGTAAATACACTAATAAATTAATTTCTAAATGCCCTCAAGTGATAGAGGGTAGTAGTTTCCTCATTTTGCTGTGAGAGGGAAGGGTACATCAAGGAATTTGCTGCATTTCATACAAAAAAACCAGAACAGTAGCACAGCCAGATATATAAGACAGAATCCTTACTGCTTGCCTACCAGTTTGAAATGAGCACTTGAAAATTTTATATTGTGTTAATGACAACCAACATAGCAGCACTTTATCTTTGTCAGAGTGATTCCAGGTGAAACCATCCCACAAAAAACAAAACAAAACCAAACCAAAAAAAAACCCAAAAAACCAAAAAAACCCCCCACAAAACAGTGCTCACTCAATAAACAAGAAAATGCTTTGCTTGCCTTCATTTCATCTTTTCATCTTTCTCTATATTCTTAAAACCACACTAATTTTACTCAAATAAATACATCAGGGCTAGACAATGAAGTCTCCCCATCAAATGAACCGAGATATGCAGTATTAGGGAAATGTTCTACAAAATATTTCAGTGATCACAGTTTCAGAATTTGAAATAATCAAGCTCTTCATTATTACTGGCTCTAAGCAAAACCATTGTTCATTCATAGTTTTCTATCAAAAAAAACCCCTGCTAATAAAACTGATGCCTTAGGACATATGAGGCTCCAGCTGGGAAACAACATAGTCTGTTTAATCCAGCACTGAAGCTGAGCTTTCTGCTGACTTGGAGTACAAACAGATAAACCTTACACCTGATTCAGATGTGGGTCATATCTATATGAGTTGCTGTGTAAGTTTGTCATCCTAGAATATATCATACAGACATATTCTTCCTGAGGTGTGTTGTTCATCCTCTTACATCTTTTCTCAGACTTCTAATTCTTCCTAAGCTCTCTAATCTTCCTCCCCACTAGTTTCTAAATTCTTCCAAGTAAATGGTACATATGGTACATTATTTCTTTCTTATCACATCAGAGAGTTTATTTTATCCACACTTTCTCATCTAGTATTCTTTGCTTCAGGTGGAAAACACTGTGCCCTTCCTGCCAACTGCAGCCTTTCAAACGCATGGAAGCTTCTGCATGCCTGCAATGAAGCAGGAGTAAGCTATAAACAAAGAGAAGCATATTCAGACACCTTCAACAAATAAACCAGATATACAGAGGCCAAAATTACACAGTCAAGTATTTCATGGGGCATAAATCTGTGCCCACACAATAAAAGTTAAGGTTGAGTACTCTTTAAAAATGTATGCAGAATAAATCTGAAAGCCGAAATAAAGTAAGTGAATCCTTAATGTGTCATTAGAAATAAAGACCCTAAAACTTACAAAAATATATAGTGTTATCAGGGGTTTTCAACATAGGCCACCATCTGTGCTTGGGCATACCTTTCCTTTAGGATTGCAAAACACTCTGTCATTCCAGTAGATAAGTATTGTTAATGCTAAGTACACCCTGGTAGTTATTATGTGTGCATAAATCCTAGAAATAGGTCTTCCCCTCTCATGGACTTCAGAAGTACTGTGTCCAAGTGCTTCTGCATGAAGAATTAGAGACAATGACTACTTTTTAACATGGAGTATTTAAAACTGATGCAAACTGGTATAAAGTAAGTTACTGGAANGTTGTTTTTTGGGAGGGTTGTGTGTGCTTCATAAATTATAAGTTTTAGATACCCATTTTTAACATACATTTCTTAGTTAACTCTTGGGAGGATATGACCACATATGTAGACATTCTGCTACCAGAGCATGCAGGAATTGAATTATCTCTATATTCATATTAAATAGTTGCTACTTCTATATTGCAAAACCATGATTTGAATAACAGATTTCAGTTATAAGAATACCTTGAACAAGATATCATCTATGTTGTCAGATGAGCTGTTATTTCCCATAGTTCAATTTCCTGTAATGATACTTAGTGTAACCCAAGTACTATAAAACTAGCTCTTTTTTTGATGGATACCCACTAGTAATTGAAATAGCAATCATTTAGTTTAAAAATGAGAATTTTAAGTTCATTATCTGTCATCTGAAGAATAAGTATGGATAATTTAGTCCTACCCATAACTCACTCCTTGAACAACTCTCATTTGTACTACAAGAGACTATGAGAACCATATGCCCCACTTTTATTTAGACTTTGATATAAAATACCTTATTTCTGGCATAATCAGTTACAGCCTCTCTAGACATGAGATCCTCCTTCCTTTTCTTTCCATGTGACTTCATTTCTGCAAGGGAAAAATTATTGTTCAGATCAATATTTGCTGAATAGCATTTCTGTCTTGTTCTGTTTTCTTTATGAAGCTAAGCTGCTTACAGAATTTTTGTTGTTAAAAACATTTCATGATCCTAATGATGCTAATCCATGTGTACAAGACGAGATGGATATGAGAGTATCTGCCTATGGAGTTCAACACCTTTAAATGAGATTAGGTCCACTGACTTTATGGATACCAATGCAGATTATAACATCCACTGAAGTAAGTAGACATCTCATGTCCATCCTGCAAACAGAGAATATCAGTCTCTGAGAGACAGGCAGATAATCACTACTTATGTCAGAAGCCATGTCAGAGCCAACAAAACAGAACTCAAGTGTCTGGTATTTTCTTTTAGCGCATGTATGTCTTGATATAAGAAAACCATGGCCATCCCACAGAAGCACAGAATGGCTGGGGTTGGAAGAAACCTCTAGAGATCATCTAGTACAACATCCCTGATAAAGCAGGTTTACCCAGAGCAGGTTGCACAGGATCATGTCCTGGTGTGTTTTGAATCTCCCCAGTGGAGACCTCACAGCTTCTCTGAGCAATCTGTTCCAGTGCTCTATCACCCTCACATAAGAGAAGTTTATCCTCACATTCAGGTGGAACATTCTCTGTTTCAGTTTGTGCTTGTTGTCCTTTGCCTTGTGGCTGGGCACCATTGAAAAGAGTCTGTTCCAATCCTCTTGACATCTGTCCTTAAAATATTTGTATGCATAAGTTCCCCTCTTAGTCATCTCTTCTCCAGGCTAAACGGACACAATTCTTTTAGCCTTTTCTAATAAAAGAGGTACTCCAGTTCCCTCATCATCTTCACAGCACTCTTCTGGACCCTCTCCTATAGTTCCTTGTATTTCTTGTACTGGGAAGCCCAGAACAGGACATAGTACTCCAGATCCAGCCTCACTAGAGCAGCATAAAGGGTCAGGATCACCTTCCACTTGCTGACAATGCTCTTCCTAGTGGAGGCCAGGATACCATTTGCCGTCTTGGTCACAAGGGCACACTGCTGACTCATGGACACCCCCAAGTCTTCCCCTGCAGCACTTCTTGAGGGGTAAACCCTGAAATATGAAGAGATTTTCTTGCCCAGATTTAACTACACATTAAACACTGTGGTGTGGGGCAGCACAACTCTATCTTTCTTATCAATCACAGTATTGTTTCATTGCAGGATGTATGTATGTTCTTATATGTAACTTTTATTTCAAATTCTTGTAGTATCAGGTTTACAAGGCCTGACTGAACACAGACACAAGCAACCAGATCTAATCCTAGAGTTGGCTCTTTTGCAAGCAGAAGGTTGGAACAGAGACCTCTTGAGTACCCTTCCAGCTATGAGTGTACGGACTGAAAACAGCAGTTTGGCTCTTTCAGAAATTCCTGGAGGAAATTGTATAACCTCTTTTATGCTGAAAGGCACCATAAAAATCTCTCCTGAACTTGACAAATTTATGAAACTCAAGGGTTGCATCTGCAACAGCACAGCGCTTTGGTTCAGTGTATTGCAGCTTTGAACTGAATCTCCTGACCATATCCCCCCTTACAATGCATTAGCTGAGTTCACAGGCAGTTTTAATTTATGCAAACTAGATTCCTTTGGGAGGAAACAGAAGAGAAAACTCGATAGCAGACATGCACCAAATAAAATCTAGCAAGTAATGGGTTCATAATGGTTCCAATCAGAGGTCAGTGCTTCAAACAACTTCAAACTGCATGTGGAGTGAAGACATTAAATCAGGGAATCAGACTAAATCTAGCTAAAAATAATCCTCCAAAGCAGTGGACAGGATGTTGGCAAATGTCTCGGCATCAACTACTTTGATCTGATGATGTGGGTCTCCTCTGCAGACTTGTTGATGTAGCCATAGTCACTCCTAAAAAAGTTAAGCTGCCGGGCTCCAAATAGCTGCCTCAAAAGAAAGAGAAATTAAAGGAATATTAATAACCTAAGGGCAATTTTGCTATAGTCATAGCAAAACTCCAATTTATTTGCCAGAGTTTAAAAATTCAGTCTTACAGAATCCTAGGATATTAATTAATCTGCAAAGTTGGAAAGGGATTTACCGCTCTCTATCTTTCCAAAACTGTCACACCAGCTACTGAGAGTCTGGGTTTTATTTTGCATGTTCCTTTCTCTTCTATGCATTCAGAAACTCCTCTAATATAACAAACAGTGAAAGCAAAACAATATAACATTTCTCAGTCCTACAGGAGAAAAATATACAAATAAGCAAACCAGCAATTATGAATTTAATGCTACACTGTTTATGAGCATAATAACCACTGATTTGAAGTTCCATGATAAAAATAAGTGCTTGAGCCAGAATGTGGGCTAAAATTTTGCCCTTATGTCCTATTCATTTAATTTTGTGTATATGGAGACTATTTCAAATACCAAAGTATATAAGCACATTGTAACATATAAATGCACTACAGCATGCTAAAAATGTTGTAAAATAGTAGAAAAGGAAGGGGGAGGAAGGGGAAGGAGGTCTAAGGTTTTTTTTAAGAGCAATAAGTAGTCCTTGTAAAATTATTCAAAATTACACCATTTCAGTAGGTTAAATGGTATCACAATAAATTCTTACTCACTTTATACATCGTATAAACATATGATACATGGTATATGCTTCTCTAACCTTATCCTGTCCAGAAACCAATAAAAACAGCATCAGTGACTCTGCAGTTACTTCTGGGAAAGGGATTACTTGCATTTCCCTACTGAACATGAATCTGCATCAGAAAATATATTAGTCCCAACTTTAGAATCAACTCACTTTCAGTGATGTTTTGAATGAACAAAGATAATAAAAAAAAAAAATCCTGATCTTAGTTTTTGTCAGGTAGCTGAGGTAGTGACAAAAAATGAAAGTATCCCCACATCCATCCAATGTCTCAAGCTAACATGGTCCACAGCCTGTGGATAATGAAGCAATTTTTGTCAATAGTCATTCTAACAGTTATTACTGCATATTTTATAAAAACTGAATTTTCTTTATTTTTCTCAAAGCTGATGAGAGACTGACATACAAGTCAGAAACCTAGAACAAGGTTACAGTTCCCAGAACCTTGTTTAATCTTAGTGCAGTTTTTTCTAACTGTACCATTTTCTATAAGCATAACAGAAAAAAAAAATAATCCCCCAAACAATTCCTTTAACATTATTTTAAAAATGAGACTAAAGTTTTTTCCCATTCTCTGGATAGGTTAGAGTTGCACCTAAGCAGCATAAGTAAGCTCTGTTTCAGTAAAAAGTTTAAGCCTCTTCATAGTTTTTGAGCCAGTTCATACTAGAGTTACTGAATGACTTTGTATACTTCAAGTAAAATATGCTAATGGTGCTTTTCTGAATCAAGACCTGAATGCTTTTGTTAGGCATTCAGTAGGGTTGTGGCAGATGAATAAGAGATAATATCTTATTTCCTGATGTAAACATTAGAAGAAGGAAGATGATGTGCAACTGAGAATGCAGAAACACATTAAATCATCAATAAATCAATATAAACTTTAGTGATTCATCATAATAATAATAATGGGAACTATCTTTAAAGACCCATTAGAAGATTATTTTTTTCTGCTCTGATGACTTAAAATTGCTTTTTATTTCTTTCATTTCCCCCCTTCCTCCTACTGATCCTACCACAACATTGATATGCAAAGCAACATAGTACTGCCACTATGCGTTTTTGTTGTTAAGACATGAATTAATGTGAACCACCCCTGCTTTGAGTAAGTAAATTAGATTCAGTTTGTTAAAAAATAAGATCAATATGCAAAAACTTTCTGAACATGTCAAGATTTGTAGGTCACTGCTTTACCATCCACGTGCCCTTCCAGGACAAGCTATATAACTAGCAAGAGTTCCTATGGGCTGGCTGAAACACTGTGAACTAGTGCCAACACTGAGGATAGAGTGTTCTTCACTGCCTTAAAGCTCTGTATAGTCATCATTAACTTCAATGTGAAATTCATAATTAAAAAATCCTTCCCCCTTCAGTTTAGTTTAGACTGACTGGAGCATTTTTCAAATCTGAAAGAGACTGAGCACTATACAACTGTTCACTATACAACTAAGCAGAGTTTGGTAGTATTTAAAGAAATAAAATCCATTTATTTTTAAAAAATCATTTTGAAAATGTTTGCATTAAGAAAAGTTAAAATACTTCTTATTTAGTGAAATAAAATAATTTCATTTGACTTGAAAATTTTGCTTTACCCTACTTGAAATCAATCCTAAAAATTTCTTTAAGCTAATCCATTTTTTCCTGATTTTTCAATTTTGTAAACAAACTGAAGCAATTATTTGTTCACACAACTGCAATGTCTTTTATCCACTTTCCATAATAGCTATCCTTTGAATGTATGTGCTAGATATGAGAAGTTTGATAGCTCTGAGAAGTTACTCAGCACAGAATTAGTTAATCAATGTATAGATGAAGATGGTAAGAATCATGGGTATATAGAGTTCCAAAAATATAATGCAATATAGACTCAGGGACGGGACTAAATAATTCCTTAGTACTTTTATACTCTGTAGTCCTACAGTAGACTACACTCTAAGTAAGATATGCCCCACATCCCCAGACTGCAGGTCCGGGTCTTACTGAAGCAGAACTCATTCACTCAGTAACTAGAAAGCAAAAATGACAGCTTGTGTAAAATACTTCAAGCCTACAGGTTCATCCCATTCTAAAATGAATAAGCCAGTGACCTAATAGGCTCTTATTCACTTTCCACTTCTTTTTAAGGGATTTTTAATATCTGGTATTGGAGAAAAAGCTGTCCCAACCACCTTCTTGCCACCTCCAGTTCAGTGATTATATTGATATGAGATTATTGCCTACTGTTTATCACAAGTAACTATCGTCGTTTCCCTGCTCAAATCATGGTTTGAGTTCATAACACTGCAATATCTTCTTTTCATTCACTCCTTTGTTTAGTGGCAATATAAAACTGCAATTGTTTTTCCTCAAAAAATCAAATTAGACTTGCAATTCAACACAAGCCAAGGAAAATTAACAAAGTCACCAAGCTACCCTCTTCCTATTACAGGGGTTCAGAGCCTCTTGATCACTGCTTGCTGTAGTGACAAGCCCTACAGTAAAAGGGACACTGCTAGTGTTCCCAGGCAGGCCTAATAGCCATCCTAATAGCCATCCACCTGAAGCTTAATAACTCCTAAGAAATGCCATCATTTATGAAACTAACACATGTCCTCAGTCTGGGCACATTCCCTTTTGTTCTTGTTTACATTAAATTCCCAGAGAGACTTATCTAAACTGTTAGTAAAAAATATGAGATCATTACAAAAATACTTCATAGAAATGAGAATAATATCCTACATTCACTACTGAAAAGGAAAGAAAGTTGTGTCTTATTAGTTGTTTTTTTTTTCTTGCACCTCTTTGTAGCAGAATTTCCTCCTGATACACAGGCTTATTAAAATTTATTCCTTTATTTATTGTCATATCAAAATAGGAGTATTAATTTTTTACACAAATTGTTTTCCACAACCTTCCCCATACACTGAAAACAAAGAAAGCATTTCTATTGATGATTCAGTACAGCATTAATGGTTTTGTACAAAATCTTTTATGTAGCACTAAAGATTTTTTTTTTTTATGTGATAATTTTTTACATAAGCTCAATATTTTGAATTCAGCTGAGGAATCACGTTGCTATTTATTCAATAGTTTTCTATTTCCTTTAAGGAACAAAAGCCTTCTCCTCTTTGCATGATTTACTACCAAGAAATTCATCTCCTGCTAAAGACAGTATAATTCACAAAGCCCAATGGTGAAAATACTCCCTTTGTGTCCTGAAGACAGCAGTACACTCTCAAAAAAACCAAACAAAAAAACCAAACAAAAAACAAAAAACAAAAAAAAAAAAAAAAAAAAAAAAAAAAAAAAAACAAAAAAAAAAAACAAAAAAAAAAACAAAAAAAAAAAACCAAACCAACCCCACCCCCCCAAAAAAACCAACAAAAAAAACCACAACCAACCCAACCCGCCAAAAAAAACGTATTCTTTAATACTGTTTTTACTCTCAGTATAAAATCAGTACTTATTTGATATATGTTGATACCAGTTTATAACTTTTTAATTAGATGTACTATCACTACATCCAAATTAATTCTGTAATCTTTCCTGAAAAAAAAAAAAATTAAAAAATGAAACCTTTGTGCCCTATGCTGAAAAGCATTGGCTTATCACAATTTCAGTGTAAGTCAGTGGGAAATAAGACTGCTTATCTCTCTGCTCTGTTGCAAATGCAACTCAAAGTGAGTAAGGAAGAGCATTGTCATGGTCCAAAGAGCACAAGATGCACACACACATACAAATTTTTCCACACCTGGACTTTCAGGGTATTTGAGTTTGGCAAAATTGCAATAATAGATATAATAATAGATTTCTACGGCTTTTTTATTTCTATAGCTTGGTGAGGATAGAAATAGTCCAAATGAAAACATGGTTGTAACATTTTAGCCTTACTATGTTACCACTTTCTGTAGCTTTACACTTCTGTAAAGATGAGAAAGATGGAAGAATAAAGGAATAAAGCTATTAAAACTTAGATATTTCTTCAAGTTTGGTTCTGGATAAGATGTTTTTCAACAGAATGTTTCCAGCAAAACATACATTCACATCCCATCCTTCCATTTTTTTATGTATGTTTTCCTTCCATAGGTCCACTATGAAATTTGTGACTGGAACCAGTAAAAGCACTGAACAGTCATTAGCCTGAAGCTTAGGGAACTCACTTGGACCGCAGAGCAGATCTTCTGAATAAAGTGTATTGCATTAACAGAATTGCTGCCATTTTCTGAAAAGTTCAAATTCAGTCACAATGTTTACAACTTGTTTATGCTCTTTCATAAGGACATTGTTCTGCATGGAACTTGTGAAAAAGCAATTAGGTACACCAGCATATTGGTGGATTTATATGTACCACTTAAAGCAACAGGCAATATCACTGGACCTGAAATCTAGATAACATGTGGTCTGGTTTGCTGTACTAAACATAAAGGAGTGAATACACAAATCCACACAGTGAAGTGGATTGACACGTGGCAGGAAATGAGCCTGGCAACAAAGTCTCTGGGGCAAAAGAGAACCATGATGCAATGCACCATATGGTAGGATGTTCTGTGGGGCTTCTTTGGCCAGTGAAGCCCTGTGTCAGGTCTAGCAGAAGTCAGCTCTTCAAAAACATGACAAGGGCACCCTATGCCAAGGAACATCTTTTAAAAATGGCATTGAGCTGTATAGAAAACAACTGAAAGAGCTATGAGACTGCCAATTCAACAAAAAATCTGTGCTGTTAAAAAAAAAAAAAACAAAAACAAAAAAACGCAAAAAAGCTCTAGGTCCCAGACATCAGTTCAGAATTCAGTGGTATGCCTAAAGGTAAAAAGTAAAAGGAACAAAATTAGAATTAAATTGGATAATAACATCTTAATTGGATCATGGTCTAAACCACTAAATCAGATCCAGCCTTTAAACATTATTCATTCTCCAACAGAAAAATATGAGAGACACAGGAAGGCAGGAAGGAAGAACACTATTTGTGTTATACTGCTAATCAGTAGTGAGGCTGAAGAAAAAGTTCTGGTGGACCACATGCTTAAGACATACATGAATGCATATTAACTGCATGGTGCTGAGTATCCAAGTTCATATGCTTGCATTCATATACCTTTGTTCACATTAGATTAAATATTAGAGCTTTATCTAAGAAGCTGCTTTACTGTTCTATTTCTTATTAAATTCATGCTTATTGTGCACATCTACTATGTTGAGTTCTATTATATATAAGTTTTTGCTGGTTTTCTTTGTATACCAACATTTTCTGTACACTTTGTTCAGGGAAATTCCACCATAATACACTACAATCTAAGACTAAGACCTTCCATTTCTTCTGAGACCCTAACATTCACTTTTTATGTATAATATCATCATCATCATCATGGC
>VXBX01002259.1:284237-295137 GCA_013400415.1 Scytalopus superciliaris | reverse complement strand
GGCATTTCACTTTTCAGCACTTCCCGAAAGAGCTCCCTTGTGGTCGCTCAATGCAGAAACTTTGTCACCAACTAAAGCTCCCTGCCCTGCCCTCCCCTCCCCTCCATCCACGCCGCTGCTTCCTCAGGGAGCCTCCCATGGGATTCCATGACGGGAAAGTGCTGAGCGAGCAGATGTGGGGTTGCAATCCCTGCGAAGATGCCTGCTTTTCTTGCAGACTCCTTGGCTGGGTGTGTGTGCAGAGATTCTGGGCACGGTGCCACCCCGGCCTTAATTGCATTCCAGAGGAAGGGAAGGCTGTGGTTCCCTCCCGCTGCTGCCTCAGCTCTCATGGAAATACACTCAGCACATGGCAAGGGTTGAGCTGGGCTCTAAGAGCCTGCACCGAGTGAAGTCACCTAAAAATGTCTCTTAGCCCCACAGCAGGGTCAGCCTGGAGCTGTGGGAATCATGGAAACATGGAATCATTTAGGTTGGAAAAGGCTTTTAAGGTCGTGGAGCCCAACCATTAAGCCAGCACTGCCAAGGCCACCAGTGCCCCATGTCATCTCCAGGTTTTCTAGACGCCTTCAGGGATGCTCTCCCCCACCTCCCTGGGCAGCCACTGCCAGGGCTTCACAACCCTTTCCAAGAAGAAATTTCCCACGATATCCAACCTGACCCTCCCTTGGCACAATTTGGGGCCATTTGCTCTTGTTTTATTGCCTGTTCCCTGGGAGCAGAGCCCAACACCCCCCCGTGGCTCCCCTTCCTGTCAGGGGGTTCCAGAGAGCGAGAAGGTCCCCCCTGAGCCTCCTTTCCTCCAGGCTGAGCCCCCCCAGCTCCCTCAGCTGCTCCTGCTGCTCCAGCCCCTTCCCTGGACACCCTCCAGCCCCTCAATGTCTTTTGTGTCATGTGGGGCCCAAAATTGAACACAGCCCTGGAGGTGCCCCAGCAGTGCCAGCACAGGGGACAGTCACTGCCCTGGTCCTGCTGCCACCCCATGGCTGGCACAGCCCAGGGACCATCGGCCTCTTGCCCACCTGGGCACCCCTGGGTTCATGTTCAGTGCCTGGCACCAGCACCCCCAGGGCCTTTCCCAGCTTTCCAGCCCCTGTGCCCCAGCCTGGAGCTGCAGGGGGATGTTGTGACCCAAGGGCAGGAGGACCCAGCCCTTGGCCTTGTTGACCCTCACACCTCTGTCCTCAGCCCATGGATCCAGCCTGTGCAGATCCCTGTGCAGAGCCCTCCTGCCCTCCAGCAGATGGACATCCCACCCAGCCTGGTGTCATCTGGGAACTGACTGAGGGGGCACTCGATCCCCCCATCCAGATCCTGTACAGAGACATCAGATGAATCTTCTCACTGGAGCTGATGACAAATCATGTTGTGGGTGGTGGGACAATCAGCTTGGTTCACCAGTTCTTTTGCTGGCATTTCAACTGGTGGGCACAACAGGATTAACCATCAGTGGTGGACAAGCCCTGTGGGAACCCAAGGGGAATCTGCAGGTTCTGTGTGGTACTTTGTGTCTGAGCTGAATTAATACTTGTCTTTGTCTCTCCCTTTTTCTTTGTTTCCAGACAAATGATGCTGCAGGAAATACCTGGAATTGGCTTTACTTCATCCCTCTCATCATCATTGGCTCCTTCTTCATGCTCAACTTGGTGCTGGGCGTCTTATCAGGGTAAGACACCAATGACTTGTTTGTTCCTGCCTGGATACGAGCAGGGAAGGTGTGTTGGTTTTGGCACTGTGGGAGGAGAAGGCTCATCCATCACACTGTGCATTGTCCCACTTCCCACTTTTCCTTTTAGTTTACAAAGGAATATAGAGTTTAGGATGGAGGTAGGCTGGTGGGAAACGATTAATTGAGATGATTCTGAGTCCAGGCCCAAGAGTTAAGCTGTAATTCCACTGACTTGAGCCTGTGCAGCCAACACTTACTCCTGTGTCACCTTGAAAACCCACCAGGGAGAAGCTCAGACTTAAAAGATCTCAGGTTTTTCTTTGGTTCTTTGGATTTTCTTGGTCGTGGTGCTTTGTGATTTTGTTTGTTTAATCTCTCCCTGTTCTGAATGTTGGGGTCACCCTGATCTCCTGATGTTCAAAGCGGGGGGGTCAGCCAAGGAGTTGGTGTTTGTTGAATCCGAGTTTTGGGTTTGGCCCACAGCAGGAACGAAGCTGCCAAGTCTGAAGCCAAGCTGGAACATTCCCAGCACGTGGGGAAATTGGGTCTGGAATTAAGGTCTCAGACTCTGGAACCTCATTTTGCACAGAGTTTTTTCTTAGATCAAGCAGGTGATCGATCCCATAGAGAATTATAAAGATCTAGATTTTTTTTTCCTGGCTCTTGCAGCAGGAGAAAAAGGAGTTGTAGCTGCTGTTGGGTGGTCAAATCCCTCTGGTGCTGCACCTTTGCTCTTCCCTTTTAAAGTTACTAAAGAAGGAAAAGCGTTTTCCGAAGAACACATTAATGCAAACCTGTGTTACTTTGTATTCTTTTCATCCTCCAAGAACCGGCTGTGTCAGAAAGGGAGAGGCTGGAGGGCTGGGAAAGGGCTCTGGGCGTGGCTGTGTTGTGCTTTTTGCTGTTGCTGCATCCAGGAATAATGGCCATGATCAATAACCCGTCAGAGCCTTTCCTACAACATCCTTTTGTTTCGTGAAGGAGAGTTTCGTGGCCACACTGGGCTCATTTATGATTTAAAGGGAGCTCCCACACCAGGGCTGAGCGTGCTGGTTCTGTAGGTACCGGGGTCAGCCCACGGTGACTGAAATGATCCCTGGGATTTAAAACAAAGCCCCAAGCCTGCAGGCTCCTGTTCCTTTGTGCTGGATTCGGTTGTGTTTAGTGAGCGAAAGACACAGACCCTTGTCTGAGTCTCCTGAAAGCCTCTTGTTGCTTGGAGCAAAATATGAATATTAGATAAATGCGAATCTTCTCTTAAAAATGCAGCTCTGTGCTCCAGGTCTGCCTTTGGTAGTGGTGAGGATGAGAATTTCTTCTTCACAGAGGGAAGCTTTTCATTTCTGTCTCACACAGCGGTTTGATGCCTTTGCCTGGAATAATTCCTGGGGAGAGGCTGAAGGGAATAAACATCACAGCTCAGGTGTGACCACGGGGCTCAGCAGGAGCTGCTGGGCAGGGAAGGAAATGGGGTATGGAAAACTCTTCCCTCAGAGGGTGGGCAGCCCTGGCACAGGGTGGGCAGAGAAGCTGTGGCTGCCCCATCCCTGGGAGTGTCCAAGGCCAGGTTGGATGGGGCTTGGAGCAACCTGGGCTGGCGGGAGGTGTCCCTGCCATGGCAGGGGGTGGATCAACATGAGCTTTAAGATCCCTTCCTAAATCTGAAATGACATGAAGTTCATGAGCTTCCTCCTGAAACTGGATTGTAGAGGGTTTTGTCATAAATCTTACAGGATTTCTGTGCCTTCCTGTGGTTATTTGTGAGCCCATGTCAACATTGAACAGATACCTGAAATAACTGGGCTTAGCTCCTGGTTTTCTTTGAGCAGTGGAGAGATGGAGCCCGTTAGGATCTCCAGCCTCATCTGCTCACAAAATGGCAAAGAAAGCATGATGCCTGTTTTGAAATAAAGAGCAAACAACCCTTCCCCTCTGCTAATTCTTCTGGAATTATAGGACAGGATGAGAGGAAAAGGTCTCAAGCTGTGCTGGGGAGGTTTAGATAAGATAATAGTAAATGTTTTTTTTTCATGGAAAGGGTTGGAAAGCATTGGCACAGACTGCCCAGGGCAGTGGTGGGGGCAGCATTCCTGGGAGTGTTCAAAAAACATGTGAATGTGGCACTCAAGGACATGGTTTAGTGGTGAACGTGGTGTGGTGTTGGGTTCACACTGGAACTCAATGATCTTAAGGGTCTTTTCCAACCTTCATGATTCCATGACTCTGTGATTCTGTAATAAAATCAAAGCAGGGAAGTGACAGGGAGATGGAGAAGTGACAGGGAGATGAGGAAGTGACAGGGAGATGGAGAAGTGCTGGTAAAAATATATTATAAAAATAACCCCCAATCTCAGGCCACAGCTGATGTGACAAAACCCTCAGTACCCGGCTAAAGATGTAATTAAAAGCATGTTGAGTCCATAATTCAGATTAAAGGAGCCTCTGGTGCTGTACAGCGTGTCCTCCTCGTGTGAGCTGATCAAAGCCCTGCCAGGGCTCTTGTACTCACTTAATAATTAAACACCCTCCCAGAATGGCTCTGCCTTCTGCTCCTCTCCCCTCCCTGAGTGAGCACCAGGGCTCTGCTTATGTCACTGAATAGCCAGACTTCCCCAAAAACCCAAGGAATTGGGGTGTGGGGGTGTTGCCAACACCTTCTCTGGGTGGTGCAGTGGGCACGGGGGGTCACCGTGGCCCTGGTGCAGCAAATGCCAGGCTGTACCTGCTCCCCCCCCAGTGCTAAAGGGGGGGCTCTGACTGGGGAAACTGGGATCACATGCCCTTTGTGGGGCTGCACATCCCAAGGAAAGACAGTCAGTTTTCCTGGAGTGCTGCAGTGGTCAGAGGTGCACAGGTGAGGGGCAATTGAAATGGCTCCTAAAACCCAGCAAATGCCTTGGGTTGGATTTTTATGGAAGATATGAAATTCCATTTGCTGTGGAGCAGTGGGCTTGTGTCCCTGGTGGGGGATTTTCCTCTCTGCTCCTCACTTTAGATTCCCCCTGCTTTCTGTTTTCCTCCTCTGGTGCTTGGATTCTCCCATAGCTGTTAAAACCCAACAGTCCTGCAGAAACCACTAGAGCAGAAAAATACAGATTATTTTCTTCTAGGGGAAGGCACAGCTCATTTGAGAGCTCAGAACTGTGCAGGGCCAGGAGAGCAGAGGCAGGAGGAGAGATTTCTGTCCCTCTGGACACCATTAACATCCAGTAGGGTAGTTTATTTCTGTTTGTGAACTGTAGAGGTCTCTCCTCCTGATCAGGATGAGCTGCTGCCCATCCGTGTGCTGGGAAGCATGTTGAGGTCTGAGCCCAATCCCAGGCACACACACACATAAAGAAAAGGAAAAGAGAAATTATAAAATATAAATAATTAAAATTTAGCGAAATTAGGACATTAGACACCTGGTTGAAGCTCAGCTGAGCCACTCCCAAAGGATGAACCAGGTCTTGTTCACATTAAGATCCTGCCCTGAACTTTCTCTCTCTGTTTGAACCACGACAATCCATTCTGTCCTTGTTCCAGAAAGCTGGAGCACTCGGTTCCCAAAAACTGAGGGATCATTTTCTGAGGTGCCCAGTTCAGCAGCAGTGAAAACGTTTAGGGATTTGTACCCAGAATAAATTTGCCTTGAAACAGCTTTTCGTCTTGACGAGCCGTGGGTGGTCAACTCTTATTAGCTCATTTGTAAACTCTTTGTGACCTGGGTAAGCAATAAAGGCATCCACCCCAGGGAACGCAGCCTTTCCACAGGAAAAGATTGGCACCACGGGAATGCCCTGACTGCAAAGACTGACCCCTGATGCCTTCCTGCATCCCTCAAACACGGGGAGGTTGGCTTTGGGATGTCACGGGACGTGGCTTCAGTTCTGCCCTGTGATGACCCTGATGAATTTTTGATGGGCTCTGCTGTTTGCAGTGAGGAGGGAAAAACATCCCTCTCAGATTTGAGAAGTGCTGCCCAACGCTCATTTCTTTTCCTTGTCCTGGTTTCTTGCCACCCACCCCATACACACCTTGGCATCCCCATTATCCCCTCCAACAACTTGCAATGCTGTTTTCCTCATCCTGCTGCTGTTCCCCTCCCACCCCTCAACCCCCTCTCAGCAGCTTTTCCCCACAGCCTGGTGGGATTATGGAATTTTCTCCTGCTTGGGTGTCGAGCTGGGTATTAATTTTACCTGGTAACGAGCTGGATGATTCTGTCCAATATCCCTGTGACTGGTTTGATGCTTTGAATTCCACAATGCAAAGAGGATAAACGTTGTCATGGGATGCTGTGAGGAAGAGGATTGAAGTTATTCCAAGGCTAAGCAATTCCTGGCACCGTTTCCCCCAGCAGTGGGGAGCACCCAGGGCGGTGAGACAGGGAGCGCTGGCCAGAGAGAGAGGGCACAGCCTGGAAATGATGCATTTGGATACCTAGAGTCTGTGTCTCTGGAGTGTGAAAAATGCTGCTTGTCATGTCCTCAAATATTTATGCTGGAGCCTGAGGTATTTGCAGCCCAGGCAGTGAAGAGTGATGATTGTTGCTGAGGGTTCCTCGGCTGCGAGGACCGAGCGGGCAGAGGCACCGCAGTGCCAGGGCTGGCTTCTCCCTGCTGGCTGTCCTGGGATGTGTTTCCTGAGCCCACCCGGGGTCAGAGCTCTTGGAATGGATGCAGCAGCTTTGTGACATCAGGAGCCTGGCAAGGGACACGAGCTCTGCTGGCACCTTACAGGGGAACAAGGGCTTTAATTGCCCCCCTCTGCACCCTTTGGATGCTCTCTGGGCACAATCCTATTAAACAGCCTCCCTGTCCTGTGCTCCCAGGGGGATTTCTGGCTCTGAATGTTGTCCCTTGGGGCCCTGAGGTGTTTGTGGTGTCAGGGCAGCTCCCTGAGAGGGGGCACAGCCCCATCCTGCCCTCTGATCCGGCTGTGTCACTGCCTTGCTCAGTCCCATGACACGTTTTTCCCACCCTGAGGATTTTTCCCAGACTGAGCTCATAAAACTTCAGCCTGCAAGACGTGTGGGGTCCAGGGAAGAATGAGGCTGATTAATTTGTCATAATGGCAAAGTGTTCCTGTGTCCTCCTTCCCCTCATTACAGAGACAATCACTCATTTCCCTGCAAATTTGTTCCCAGTTCACTGTTACCTGCTGTGATCTGACTTTGCCTGGTGCTAATTATTTGCAGCAGAAGAGCTGCATCATGCAAAGATATGAAATCCTGCTTGTTTTCTCCTTGCTTTTAGTCTTTTCCAAGGCCGTGCTTAAGAAGGAGGGGAAAGACACAAGAAAAAAAAACACATTTCTTTCCTTTTTTCTTGCTCATCACCCTTTCTAAGAAAGCCATCCTTGCAAACAAGAAAGGGGAGAGAAGCACGGGTTTTTCCTGCAGGAAATGCAGGGAGCAGTGACTTCCCACGTGAGCTTTGTCTCACCAAGTGAAATATCCTGTTGAATGTGGGTCTTTTGTGGGTTTGGTTAGTACAGGAGAGCTGGACTTTATTTGCCCTTCTGTTAAACCACAATGGAAATTAAAGCCTGTAATACAGGAATGATACACAAGAGACCTAAATTTGAATTTCCTGGGGCCTCTGCTTTGACTCAGGGGTGGGAATTTTAGGAACAGAGCCAGAGGTTCATCCAGCAATTGTAGGAGGCCGATGCTGAGAGATAAATGGTGCTTTTTTTGAGTCCCTTTCTCTCATTTTGCTGCTGTGGCACTGGCAGCTTTTCAAATCAGATTAGGTGCAATCAAAGTGGAATCGGCACAAGCCCGATTTAAAGACAAAGGAAGGAAGGAAGAGGCATTGAAGGCTTCACCTCTGTGCTGTTCCTCTTCTCTTTCTACAAATGCAAGACATAGCCCATCTCTGGCTTGCATTTGAAGCCCCTCCTTGCTGTGTTCAGTGATAAAAGTGAGTGTGAAGCCTGGCTTGGTGCTGAGATCAATGTCCTGGTGCTGCTTTCATCCTCTCTCAGCTGGTTGAGAGGAGCTGTGTGTTCCACCTCTCTGGAGCCACGAGGAGGGAGCAGGAGCAGCTCTGTCCGGGCAGGATGGATTGAGCCAGTCCTTACTCCTAAGCAGGATATTAGGATGGGTTCAGCAGCTCAGCCAGCTGGCTCTGAGTGGACATGATCATGCCCAGTGGGATCTTGGCTGGCTGTAGCTCCAGGTGGGATAGAAACACATAATTCTGTGGGATTTTGTGCAGCTGATGAGACAGCCTGGGGTGCATGAGGAGCCACAGAGCTCTGTCATCTCAGCACTGAGAAATCTCAGTCCTTCTCTGGGCTTTCCTTGTTTAATAACAAGGTTCAAAACTCCGACTTCTCAGCAAACTGCGTTTCTGGGCAGGAAAACAATATCCTACAGAGGCCAAATGTCACCAGCATAAAGAGATTCTGAAGAAATTCTGGCTTTGCAGGTGAATCAGTGGTTTGGTTTCATCTAATTCCAGCAGTTTTCAGTGCCCCTGGGATGTGCTTCCTTTCACCTCCCTCAGAGATTTTTCTTGCCCAAATGAGGTGCATTTTCATATTTTTTCCTTTGTGTTCCAGATGGGTCAAACCACATCACTAATCAATATTCTTGGTCTGTGTTCAGTGGTGACCTGGCTCTGATTTTGAGAGGTATTTAAAACCAGTCATTTAAAAATACTCTCTCTTCGTTTCTATTCATGTTCTCAGATCAGTAAGTCAGAGGCATTGGATTATTTTGAGTTTTTCCTGCAGGTTTCCCTGCATGTGAGGATTTTTGGCTGTGGGTGAGAACAGCCACACCTCAGCTCATCCTGAACTCTTCCTGATTCTTACTGTGCTAAAGATATCCGATGCTATGGGGAAGAAATCAATATCCTGGCTGAGCTCCTCTCTTTTATTTTGCAACCTTTCTGGGTGCCACGTGCCACTTGTGGCCCCAGCTGAGCCGTGTCCTTGTGGATTTGCATCATCCCAGCTTTGGGTTGTGATGCCTCTTGTCCAGGCAGCTGGAAATTGCACTGCTTGTGTGTTTGTTCCTGGATGTGTTCATATTTTCCTTTCCTAAGCCAAGTTTCTAAGTTCTAACTGCGTTTTTAACCCACCAGCATCCCCCCAAGGCTTGTGCACTGCAGGGAATGCTGCTCTCCCTGCTCTCCCCACCCCTTTCCCCTCTCCCTCCCCCTCCTGTGTGCTGCTATGAATATTTCAGCCCCTGCTGTGGCTGTTTTTCCTTCTCTGCTTCAGCAGTTTTAGCGAGACATTCCAAAGGTTGGTGCCTTTGAGGTGCCTGGCTTGTGGGACACGATCCCTGCAGGGTTGCTGTTCTCCTGCTGCTGCCTCCCTGTCGCCCCTTGCAGGCTCTCAGGGCTGTGCTGTGGGCTCAGGTGTGTCCTTTGATCTCTAAAGTGTTCAAAGAGGCGCCGGTGATGATGAAATAAACGCTTCAGGAATTGAGGGGAGCTGGTGTCTCCTGTCCCTGTCAGCTCCCAAGCTTTGTTCTCGTCCTTCAGATCTCCCTCTTTCCACCTGGCACCCTGCCTGTCTCCCTCTGAACTGCTAAAGCCACCTCAGCACCCAGAGGAGGGGTGAGGATGCTCAGCAGGTCCTCAGGCTCTTCCTGTATCCTCACCCAGGTCATTGAGCACCCTCTTTTCTCTCTCCTGCACACTCTCCATGGGCTCTCTCCCTCTCTTTTTGCTGGGCTCCCTCACTGCCTCCGTCTCTCAAAGAACAGCTTTGCAGTAGGTAAAATAAATGTTTAGCACAGGCAAGGCTTTGTGTCCTTAGTTGCATAAACACAGTCATGAAGGTGTTGGGTTTTTGTCTGAGCCCTGCAGAGGTTTCCCTTTATAAAGGATTTAATGTTCTCCAGGAAGACAAAACAGGGAGATCTGAAACTGCAGAACAAATTCTCCTGCAGCAAGAATCTGCTTTTGTAAAAGCACGTGGATGCTGATGTGGTTGATGTGTGAAATGGCAGGAATATTCACTGGATCAGGTCCCGGTGGAAGGAGCCACAAGGGCCTTTGCAGGACTGTTTGGGGCGGAAAACTCAATCACAAAGGTATTGCAGGACCTCCAGAATGTCAGGAGCACGAGGAGGGTTTGCTCAGCAGGAATCTTCCTACCACATTACTGTAACAGGCTTCTCCCAAGCAATTGGAATTCAGCTGGATTAGGACAAGGTGGCAAATCCCAACATCAAAAACAAACCCTGGAGGGAGAGGAAAAACGAACTGAAGGCTCTTTCTCTGCTTCTCACAGATGCTTAAGGAAAATAAATGGTAAAAAAATGAGCTTCCACCCTTAAAATGCAACGAAGTGTCTGTGCCTGCATGTGGATGCTCTCAGGATAGCGGGAGGCTTTGGAATGTGTGATCCCTGTGCCGAGCAGTTCCCTCGGAGGCTCCGGGGGATTTCCTGAGGGATGTGCACGTGGTTGTATCCTGCCAAGTGCCCGGGAGATGTGCTTTTAGTGACAGATGCAGATAGCGCTGCATTCACTGCCTCTCTTATCATTCAGCACCTTCAGTGTCCGGGGTGCTCCAAGTGCATCTTCTTATCTCTCCTCTCAGGGGAATTCCTACCTCAGCCTTGCTCCCGCTGAAAGCTCGCTGGAAATTCAGGAATTGTGAGACTCCCTCTTTGCTGACTGAAACAGGGAGGAATTTTTTGACTTTCCCCCCTCCTCATCCAGCCCGACACACGGTTTTTTTGTGCCACTGCTGCTCCTCACGTGTGTGCTGCTGCTCTGCCTCGTGTGTGGCAGCCGGAGGAGCTGCTGTTTTCCATGCTCTGCCTCCCAGCCCGTCGGTGATCCATGCGGGAGCTGTCCAACAGGTGCCGACAGCCCTCAGCTCCACAGCAAAGCTGACACACCAAACCTCCCGTTGTTGGCCAAGTTGGTTTCTCCAACTGCACGAGTGGGTTTGGCCCGCGGGTAACTCGAACATCTGCAGTGCTGGCCGGTTCCTCTGGCAGCAGCTCAGCCCCTCGGAGGAGCCGGCTCCTCTCCTGGCTCCTCTCCTGGCTCCTCTCCGCTCCCCAGGGCTGCATTTCTCCAAGGCAGGACCATGGCCCAAGATGTCACGTGTCACCCAGGCTCAGCTTTATGCCTTGCTTTGATGTACTTGGACCGGAGACAAAGCCAACCCTAAAACCGACTGCTTTATTTTTATTTTTAAGGCTTAAAATTCTCTAAGTTCTTGACAGCTGCTTTCCAGGAGTTGCTGGCGAAGACCTGAGATCTAAAACCGATTT
>VXBX01002259.1:255672-284207 GCA_013400415.1 Scytalopus superciliaris | reverse complement strand
TTTTTTTTTTTTTTTTTTTTTTTGTTTTCCCCCCCCCCCCCCCAGCTTATTTTTAAGACTGAAAAATTCTAAAACTTCTTGACAGCTGCTTTCCAGGAGTCACTGGCAGGGTCCCTCTGAGATCTGCGCTGCTTTCTGCTCACTCGGAGCGCTTCACATTCAGCGGCTGAACTCTCTTCTCCCCTTTGAAGATTTCCCGAGCTCACGTGAACGTGGGATTATCATGAACGAGGAGCTAATTAGCTCTGTTGTTATTACGAGTCGCTAATCACTATTAGCGGGAGCGGTGACAGCGGTGCTGGATCATCTCCCTCCGCCTCTTGCCGGCAGTGGAAAGCGGCTCTGTCTGCTTTCTAAGCGGAAAACCCCAATCGCAGAGGTTTAATGGTGTGATTAGTCTTGCAGGAAGCTGCTGACGCTCGCCCTGGGCATGTGGCACCAAACCCAAGGCCAGCAGATGCTCCATCTCAGCTCTCTGCTGTCATAACGGGGAGTTAATCAGACACTCAGGGCAGGAAGTTTGGGGTTGGATTATTTTTTTCCCCCCTCTTTGGTTGCCCTCGACGGTGTTTTTAATTTAAGAACAGCGCGGATAAAGGACTTGGAAGAATTTCATTAGTTCATAATGTGTCCCGGACCCCGGGTGGTTACTCATGAGCTGCCTGGGCCTCTTTTGTGGCTTGGGGGGCTCTTGAATTGCCCTGAAGTGGCTCTTTCAGTGCATATTTACGCCGAGATTTATTTTCCTCCTCCACCCACCACGGCGATAAGCAACAACCATCCATTTTGCCGGCGACATTAAGCACCGACCACTCTTGAGAAGAAAAATGTGACACACTGAGCTCGCCGTGTGGTTCCCATGATGGATGTCCTTCCTTTGCATCCTTGTTTGTTCCTGCTGCCTCCATAGGGTCGGTTACTCAGCACTGAAATGCAGCAAAGTCACCAACCGAGCAGCACCTCGTGGTGCTGTGCTGACCTTTCAGCTCTTCAGGCTCAGCTGGACGTGCTGGGAGGTGAAAATGTTGAGGGATTTTGGGGCAAATGGGTGATGGGAGCCAGGGAGGAGAGTGGTTTGGGTTGGAAGGGACTTTAAAACTCATCCCATCCCACCCCCAGTCATGGGCAGGGACACCTCCCACCAGCCCAGGGTGCTCCAAGCTTCATCCAACCTGGCTTTGGACACTTCCAGGGATGGGGCAGCCACAGTTTCTCTTGGAAAAGCCATGCCAGGGCCTGCCCACCCTCATGATAAACCCATTTCAGAGTTGGCCAAAGGGTGGAAGAGCAGCTATGAAGAAGCAGCAAATTTCTGCTCAGATTTCCTTTCTGGTGATTTGGAAGATTTTTACAAGTCAGTGACATAAATAGGAATGATGCTGAATAAAAGAGGAAACTTATTTACTGCTCCCAACCATTCCCAGGGGACTTTCTGTGTTATCATTTAGAGCTGGCAGGAAAACATCAGTTGAAATATTTTTAGATGAAATATGGCATTTCGAGATAATTTCCCCCCCCACCCCTTTCTTTGAATGTGTTCTGAAATTTTGTTGAAGAGCTCTCAAATGGAAATTCTGGGAGTTTTCCAGTGGCAGCAAATGGGAATATTTCAGTTCCTGAAAGGGGATGAATGTAGTGGAAGAGACACACATGCTTTTATTAATACATTTCGTAGAGAAAACAGTCTTTTTAACAAGCTCCAGCTTCATCAGCCCTCTCTCCCATCCCCTGGAGACAGGAGACCTTCCATCAAGACCCTCCAGTCTTCAACCTGGATGCTTTTGGCCCCCTCAGAAGGCATTCAATGAGCAGAGACCCAAAGTATTGTCTTCTCCTGGAAGTTGCTTTCCCAGCTTCTACACCAGTGATTGGGCAAAGACCTGGACAAGCTGGACAAGGTGGCCCAAGGACATCTCATGATGCTCAACAAGACCAAGAGCTGGTGCTGCACCTGGGTCAGGGCAACCCCTGGGATCAGTGCAGGCTGGGGATGAGCAGATGGAGCAGCCCTGGGAGAAGGACCTGGAGGGGCTGGAAATGGCCCAGCCCAGAAACCCCCCCATGCCCTGGGCTGGTTCCACAGCAGGGGCAGCAGGACAGGGGGGGATTGTGCCCCTCTGCCCCCTCAGGTGATACCCTCCTGCAGAGCTGCCCCAGCCCTGGGGGCTCCACCATAAGGACATGGAGCTGCTGGAGAGAGTCCAGAGGGGGCACCAGGATGGTCAGAGGGCTGAGCAGCTCTGCTGGGAGGGAAGGATGGGAGAGCTGGGGTTGTTCAGCCTGGAGAAGGGAAGCTTTTGGAATGACCTAATTGTGGCCTTCCAGTGCCTGAAGGAGCCTGCAGGAAGGATGGAGAGAGACTATTTACAAAGGTCTGGAGTGACAGGACAAGGGGGAATGGCTTCAAACTGACATGGAGTAGGTTTAGATTGAATATTAGGAAAAAATCATTTACTAAGAGGGTAGTGAGGCCCTGGCATGGCTTTTCCAGAGAAACTGTGGCTGCTCCATTCCTGGAAGTGTCTAAGGCCAGGGCTTGGAGCAACCTGGGCTAGTGGGAGGTGTCCCTGCCCATGGCAGGGGGTGGAATGAGATGCTCTTTAAGGTCCCTTCCAACCCAAACCATTCTGTGAATGCCAAACCTGCCAGTTCCAGGGAGCAGGAGGTTGTTCCTCACTGGTGACTTGTGAGACGTGTGTGGCTGTACAGAAACTGCTGAAGGTTTGCAGCTTCTCACAGTTTCTCCCACATCTTCCTACACTTTAAAATTATGGACCATTCACTTAAGAACTGGACTCAGTGATCCTTGGGGGTCCCTTCCAACTCTGAACATTCTGTGATTCTGAAATACAAAGCTGTGATTAAAGGGACAAGTCCTGGGTAGTTTTTCCTTTCCTTAGGCCAGAAAGGAGCTGGCAGAGGATGAAAAGCTTTGCAAGGAAAGCTCTTCCTTGGCTGCCCCTGAGGGGTGAGGGAGCAGTGCCATGGCTCATCTGCTGTCCTTCCTGCCCGTGGGGGCCCTCCAGGAAACCTCCCACCGTGTTTTGCCTCCTCCTCTTCTGGGGAGTTTGTGGTGACGTGAGCCTGTAACGCATTAAATGTGGCCTGGAAATTGAAATGCACGTTGTCACCCCTTGCTGTCTCATCTCATTCCTCCTGCTCCAGGGAGAAATCAAAACTGAGAGAAGGTCCGTGGCCCCAACCAGCAGGCACTGACCCAGAAATGAGAACATCAGGGAGGAAGACGGTGATGGGGCTGATCCCGAACGGCCCCACAGAGATGTGTTGAATGCCAAGGAGGAGCTGTGGGTTTAAAGGGATGTTTTCCCTTCCTCTGTTTCAAGGATGGGGTCATGGGCTGTCCTGTCAGGCAGGGGATGGGAAAAGGGAGTCAGGAGACTGGGATGTGCTGCCAAAATGAAGAGAAGGGCTCAGCTGATGGCAGCTCTCAGCTCAGTGGCTGTGCTGTGCCTGTCACGTGCTGAGCCAAGTTCTCCTCACAGTCCCTTCTCTGCAGGTCAGACAGTCCTGCCAAAGGAAGCAAAAGGATCACCTTTGAAGGACAAAGGGTGGACTGTGAATGTAAAGCTGTGTCTGGCACTTGGAGCTCCTTTTTCCCCCCCATTCCTTCCTCCCACCTCCTGCTCCTTTGGAGAACATTTGTGTGTTGATTAATGAGGTTTTAGTCAAATTGAATAGCTAACTCCAGGTTTGCAACAATTAACAATTAATGAAGACATTAAGGACACAGTAAAGATGCCAAATGCGTGAAGGTCTGGAGTACCTGAGGGACAGAATCCTGATCCCATGTTTAACCACATGAAGACACTGTGAGAGTCACTCCAGTGTGTGCTCAGAGGGGTTGCAGAGGCTGGTCCAGAGCTCTCTAAACGGGCATGTCCATCTTCACTTGGGGCATCAGAAAATTCCCAGAGGTGACAGGGATTAACTTGGGGAAAGCCCCACAGTGGGTTCTCTTAGGCTGGTGGCTGTGTTTTTGTCTCAGCATCCTTCCCAACTAGAGAGCAGGATGTGCTTGGACATGCTCATGGCAATGGTTGGATGAACCCTCCTTTCTGCCTTCCCTGTTCTCATGAGCTCATCTCAAGGTACTTGTTTTCCATGTGATTTTAGCAAATAGCAGGATCCTTTTTACCTTCCACACAGAACAACATGAGCTATTTCACCTCGACCCCAGAGTACACACCCTCACTTAGGGTTCTGGTTTGACTTCTGATTGTCCAATCATCTTAAGCTTTGAAAAACTCAAAGGAAGAGCCACATGGAAGAGCAGATCTCTCCTAAAGAGTGGCTTAACCTTGTGCTTCTGAGGAAACCCTGCCGTGCGGAGAGATGGGGATAATAATTTGTGTTGCACGACTGGTTGTGCATCAGGATCTCATTGCAGTGGCTGTGAGGGCACAAGAAATGTGTACACAGGGTGGTTTGCAGGTCTCTTTGAGGATGAGAGAGGCAGAGGAGCAGCTGAGCTACGATCAAGGAGCAGTTTGGTGGACAACACCGCGTCGCTTGGCGCGGTTTCCACCCAGCGCTGCTGCCGTTGACTTCCCAAGCTCCACGAATACCCTGGGAGAGGCTGAAGGAGGGCTCTGTGTTTTCCCTGTCACAGGTGGTTTCTCTCTCTCTCTCCTCTCCCCACAGTGAATTTGCCAAAGAACGAGAGAGGGTGGAGAACCGCCGGGCTTTCCTCAAGCTCCGGCGGCAGCAGCAAATCGAGCGGGAGCTCAACGGGTACCTGGAGTGGATCTTCAAAGCAGGTAAGGCCAGAGAGCTCCTCATCTTGGCTTTGGGGTGTTTTGTGGCCAGTAGAGTGTGGGGATGAGAGAGGACAAGAGCCCAGCCAGCCCTTGTTGGGATTTTGGGATCCTTTCTGAGCACTCACACGAAAGTTATTGCCGGAGAACTTGGTTTGGTTAAACAAAACTAAAGGAGCTGAGCCAACTTCCTTTATTGCTGAGATCAAAGCAATTGTCTTAATACGGCATGATATAAAAAGTGATCCAGTGCCCAAAGTCTCCACAGTGGGGAAACTGTTCCCTTCTATGAGTCATTTAGATTTTATTTACTTTCCAGCACAGCTGTTTTACAAGCTTTTCTTGCTGTGATGGTAAAATACACCCGAGTGTCAGTTTTATGAGCTACAGAGATCACTTGCATGAAACTCCCCCCAGCACATATTAACATTGCTTTATAACTATTATAACTGAACACTGCACTTAATTGCAAGCCCTGAGCAACTTGAATAAGGACCCAGACACACCCATTTAGCAAAAAAATAGTCTGCTTTGTTTTTCCTTTATATGGGACAGTAGTGATCACCAATAATCTTTCTGCATTATATTTATATATTGACATAACCACAGTTCAATTCTTTCATGTAGCATCAAGGAAATTGAGGGCAATTTCCTCCTTGTTTTCTTTGCTGAGAAGCTGAAACACCTGACTAAAGTGAAAAGGCCTTTCAAAATGATGATGGAGGGAAAAAAGAAGTGGTGGTTTCTCAAACGGATTTCGGGGTGACTTTGCAGGGATCAGCTTCTTCCTCACCCTTTGCAAACGGGGAGGCTGAGGGCCAGAGACACACAGTGACTCACCTGCCATCAGCTGATGGACCTGGCAGGGCTCAAACCCCACAGGCTGGCAGCATGTTGAAACCATGTCGTGGCTCCTGGTGGAGCCATCACTCACCAGGCTAATGGCAGAGGCCTGCTGTGCTAAAATGGGCTTGTGACAGCAGAAGGTGGGTGGTGTGATCCCAGCAACTCACTGGAGCATCACACAGAAGTCATGGCCAAAGCAGGGGCCAGAGCATCCTGGGGCTCTTCTGCCTGTAGCTGGCCCTTGTTTGGATTTACAGCTTCTGTCTCATGTGCACAACCTGGCTGACAGTGTTTGGAAGGGCATTTTTAGCTGGTTCCTGCTGCTTTGCTTCTGTTTTCTCCTCTGAAGGGCTGGCTGTGCCCAGGGAATGGGGCTGTGCCCTGCTCTGGGTCCAGGTGCCTCCCCGAGGGCAGTGACCACAGAATCCNACACGCTGCCCCTCCAGGCCCTGAACCATCTCCCTGTCCCTCCTTTGGACACTCTCTAATGGTTCAGTATCTTCCTTAAATTGTGCCCCCCACCCTGCCCCACTATTGCAGCTGAGGCCGCCCCAGGGCAGAGCAGAGCGGGACAATCCCCCCCAGGGCAGGGATGGCCCTCCCGGCTCCAGGCACTGCTGACTTGGGACCAACTGGCCCCTGACTCAGGACCCCCAGGGCCCCTCCTGGTACTACTTTCCAGCCTCTCATTCCCACTCTGTCCATCCATCCAGGGTTGCCCCATCTCAGGGGCAGAATCCGGCACTTCCCCTGGTTGAACTTGCCATGGTTGGTGATTCCCAGCCCTCTGATCTGTCCAGGTCCCTCTGCACGATCTGGGCATGAGCTCTGACAATCTGGCCAGAGAGGAAGAAAACTGAAGCACTGGAATGGAAAGCAGGAAGAAGGAGCAGCAGTTCATTCGGTGGCTCAAACCCATCATTTCCTGCCCAAAGTGACAATGGAGTGCCGGTTTTATTGTCAGACTTTTATTCACTGTGACCATTCAACAACAACCACCCTCAGTCAGGCAGCCACCCTGGAGGGATCAGAAATACAACCATTCCTTTTCCTTTCCTTTTGTAATTTGTCTTCTCATCTGTTTACAGCTGTTGTTCTACCTCAAGCTCAGATTAATGAGTGGTTTGGCCAGTGGCTGGAGCAGAGTGCACTGTGGTTCTTGGCCTAATGCCATCTTGCTTTAAGGCTCCTCTGATTTTTGGTCCCTGAATCCTGGTCTCCCCACCACTAAAATAAAGATGAGAATTCCCTTGGAGGGATGGGGGTCTCATTTAGGTGCCTGTTTAGCCAAGAATGTCTATGCAGAGATCATCAGCTGAACTTGTGGGAAAGCTGAGCTGGAGAAGTTATAAAATGTAAAATCAACCTGTGCTCCAACTTTCCATCCCTGTGGGAATGGCTGGCTCTTCTGTGTCACCAGAGCTGAATAAATGCCACACCAACACAGAGCGAAACTGCTGTAAAATGCACATCTTTTGATTTAGTCTAATAACATAAGATCCAGAAGGTTTTGTAGAACAGGGAAATGTGTGCAAAAGAGCTGAATCAGGGAATAATAAAAATGCTCTGTAAAGGCATTGTTGGAAGTACAATAGGAATATAAAAAAGCTTCCTAGTACAGCTGAATAATAACAGTAATTAAAATCAGCTTAGCAGTGTTAATAAAATCTTTGAATACAAAATGCAGCGTGAAGGCAAAAGCAGAACGAGAGGGGAGCCTTTGGAATTCAGGCACTGAAATCTGGGACTGTGCCGTCGACAGGGATTTCCCATTTGTGCTTTGAAGGCCAACATTTCAGCTGGGAAATGACCTGGGATTTTCAAACTAGGGAATTGTTCTTCCTTGTCCAGCCCCGTGGTGGGGGGAGAAGGACAGACACAGACAGTCCAGCCTAGGCAGGAATCTCTGCACTAAAGGAAAGAGCAAAAGTCTTGGTGTTCTGCTCCGATGGAGCTCTGGAGGGTTTGGTTATTATTCCTGTGAATATCTGGTTGTTTTTAAATCCTTCACATCCTTGACCTCATTCCTTGACTCCTGTAGCAAAGAGTTCCACATGTTAAGGGTTGGTCTGATTTGAACACAGAAACCAACCCACCAAACCGTGTCCTGCCCTCAGTTTAAATCCTGCAGTGAGAGGATGAGCTCAGGAGTGCCCTGAATTACTTTTCTTTCTCTAATCTCCCTCTGCCTTGTGTCCTCTTATGTTTTCTGCTCCAGAGCACACAGAACCAATCTGCTCCATGCCCTTCCTTCCCATGGAAGGTTCACCAGGCTTCCCACACTTATAAGAACCTCCCTGAGCATTTTGTTTGCCTTTTTTACACTCATTTATTTTTGAAGCAAGGTAGGAAGAGTGGCAAGTTGCATCCCAGTGGTTCATAAGAGGGCATCTTAATACTCAGGTTGTTTTTGCTCTGTGATTTTTCACATACTCTGAGTAGTTGCTGGAACTGGAAAGGAGGTTTCCTTGGCTTTGGGAGGACTCAATTTTTACCTCAAGGGTTGTAACTGGTTTAGAACCAAGTGTGTGAGTGACTAAAATCACTCCATTTCTACACTACTGGTCAACAAGGATTTAATTTAACATTTATTGCCCACTCTTAAGTGTCTTTAATGTTTCTCACAGCCTTTGAATTATATTATCACAGAATCACAGACTGATAAGGGTTGGAAGCTCCATCCAACCTCAGACACTACCAGGGATGGGGCAGGCACAGCTTCTCTGGCCAACCCCACCCTCACAGGGAGCAATTTCTCCCTAACATCTGATCTAAACCTCCCCTCCTTCAGCTTAAAGGCAATTGTGCCTCTCAGAGGAATCCAGAAGAGGTGAAACCAAGCAGTGCAATCCATGCAAATGATTTCGCCACCCCTTTCTCCAGGAAACTCCTCAAACCTGTAGCATCTCTCAGGCTGTCACGCTGCTTTTCCAACGCAGAGCAGGGAACCAGAAGTTCTCTGCACAGGGTAAAGAGCTTATAAAACCCCACAAATATTCTTTTGAAGATGTTTCTCTTATCTTACAAGGACATGCATCATTTTGCAAACACTTTGCTCAGAGACTCGGAGTCTTTCAGTTCAGGACTAATCAAGTCGGATGTCGTTTGCATTTTAATTCTTTCCATCCCTTTCACACGGCAGCGACTCGGAGGGTTTCTGTTCTCCTGGAGTAACAGGCTTTGGGAATGGTTTAACTGTAACTTCAAGGCTGTCCCTTGACACGACAAAGCTTTGGGAACTTTCAGGGTTTTTTTTTGGAAAAAACAGAGCAAGGAGTCCTTTGATACAGGTGGGAAAATCTACCTTCACCCAAGAGACAGGGCAGCCACATGTGTGAGATGGCAGGGGAGGGTAATTACCAGCAAGATAAATTAGATTCATTATGAAAGGGCTTCTAAGGGCTGTGATTTTATTCACTTTTTCTGTTTACCAAATCTGAAGCTTCAACAGTTAAATTCACTTTTTCTTCCCTTTTACCAACTCATGTTGCCTGTTGAATGGGAGTTGTTTGAGCCCACAATGTCCTCTCTGCCCATGCCAAAGGGAGACCACGTTTCTCTGCTGTTATTCCCCTTCCAGTTCCTCAGTGCCAGTTTGTCTTTATTTCCAGTCCTTCCAGCACTTAATGCCCAGCAACCCTCTCACTGCTGAGACACCTCTGATATCCTGGGGATGTGTTTGGAGGCTCCAAATTGCTGATCTGATACCATCTCATTGTTGGATATTTCTTGTAATGTGGAGCCACCGTTGTTTTTTTGGTTTTTCAGGCACACAAATTGTGTTTGGTGGTGACTGAAGGCAAAGCAGCTTCTGATCCTCTGTGTGGTTAAAACCCCCTCCCAGCAATGCTGGGTGTCCTCCTTTTTAGAAGGCCCTAAAAACCATGTAAGGCCCCTCTGGGGTAGATGTGCTCCTTTTGCATTCCCAGAGGACACAAGGCAGACAGGGGTGATTGTCAAGGGAGTAAACTGGGGAGAAATGGGAGTGGAGAGTCAGGATTGAGGGATTTTATAGGTGGAACCTGGAGGTGTTTGTTTTAAGGGAACAGTAAAACCAAGCCCAAGTGAGATATATCTATGGATGGAGATGTGTGTGTGGATGGAGATGTGTCCATGGGTGGAGATGTGTCCACGGATAAATATATGTCTATGGATGGAGATGTATGCATGGATGGAGATGTGTCCATGGGTGGAGATGTGTCCATGGATGGAGATGTATCCATGGATGGAGATGTGTGTGTGGATGGAGATTTGTCCATGGATGGAGATGTGTCCATGGATGGAGATGTGCCTATGGATGGAGATATGTCTATGGATGGAGATGCGTTTATGGATGGAGATGTGTCCATGGATGGAGATATGTCTATTGATGGAGATGTGTTTATGGATAAAGATATGTTTATGGATGGAGATGTGTGTATGGATAGAGATATGTCCATGGATGGAGATGTGTCCATGGATGGAGATGTGTCCATGGATGGACGATGTGTCCATGGATGGAGATGTGTCTATGGACAGAGATGTGTCTATTGATGGAATTGTGCCCATGGATGAAGATATATTTGTGCACCAACTCAGGGCCCTGATTTTGGGGCAAAGGCTCAGCTGGTTTGCAGAGTTGTCTCATAGGAGCCTGTTCTTTGTGGATGAGACTCCATGGACACCAGTGGCCTTTGGGAAGGGATCTCCGTCTCTAACCCATCCCTTCCTCGTGTTTTAGGGCAGTGCCACTCATTGGCAATTGCTGTTTCTTTCCTTCCACATCTTTAGCCCCCAAACATCAGGACAGCTTTTCCCTGGGCAAGGCCTTGGAAGAACCTTTTGGCTTGAGGTGCTGGTTTGGCAGAGAAGTTTTTGGACTGTCTGACCAGTCCTGAAAAGCCTCCAAAACCACCTGAATTGTATTGTGGGTTTTTGGAAGGATTTAATACCCTTTAAAGTGCAGTTTTTAGCTCACCTGGCATTTGTAACCCTCTCTCAGCTCTCCTTTCCTCCATGTCTTTGGTGCACTAGTTTGCACTTTCTTATTTCACTCTCCTCTTCTTGGCTTTCCAGCCTCCCTCAGTCCTTGGATATTATTTTTCATCCTGCTCAATTTACTGTCTTATTAATGTATCATTCACTCTCTCTCCCAGATGATTAATAAAGAGATTATATAAGGCTTGTGTGGCTTATATAGGCTTATATAAGGCTGATCCCTCCAGTATTCTTGTAGACAGCTTTCAGCTCCACACTTTGATGTTTGGCCTGTGGTTTGTTTGTATTTATTTTCCATATTTTTGTAGTTACCCTTCAATCTAGACCAGCTTAAATGGACTTTAAAGCCAAACTTTTTGTGGGAACACAGTGTCAGATGTTTTAGTCAAATTATATCTATGCCAAGAGTGTGAAAGAATTTGTCATGTGTAATAATAGAAGGAAGTGTACAGTTCACCAGCTTCCAACTCAGTATTTTATTTGTTTTGGATTGTCCTTTAGGAAATCCAACATAATTTTCCAGCAGCGAGTTTAAATCTGTGGTTCTGAGTGTATGAACTGTGGGGCGTGTTCTGCAAACTGACTCGGGCCATGACATTTGCACTGTGAAGCCTCAGGAAATTGGGTTGTTTTTCAGGCAGATAAAAATGATTCGGTTTTGGGAGGTTTTATAGCATTTTCTGATTTTTTTTTTTTTTTACTTTAGGGATGTCTAAAGTTGTACTTTGGAGATGATACATGAGGGGAAACAAGGGTGGTGCTCCTGCATGTGTCCCCACAGCCTGAGCTGTGCTAGGCTGAGCTCCCCCGTGGAGCTTGTGAGTTTTAATTGGACAAGGATTTGATGGGATGGCTTTTTGGTGGCGTTGTGTCTCCTGAGATGTGGCACTGCTTGTCTTACCCTTGACAGACAAACATCTGTTACCCTTGGGCTGAGCCCTGGTCTTGTTGATGGAGACAGAAGAGCAGCGATGGGTGTGGAGCATCTTTCACTTCTCAAATAGTGTCTCCTGCATGTCTGGGCATGAGGGACCATCCTGTGGCTTGTGGAGAGCCCTGTGGTCTTGCTTGGGTCAGGAGGAGCGTTCTTGGTCTCCAGAAATCGCTTGTGGGTGATAGTGGGTGAAGAAACTGGAGTGGGTGGTTGATTGTGAAGAGGGATATCACAGAGTGAGTGCTACAACCTTCCAGTAGTTTGTCTGGCATCCTTCCCCTGTGCCAGAGGGGCACAGGAGAACAAACACGGTGCTCTGAGCCATCCTTTCCTCCCCAGACTGGGTGTGACTGGGGCACACAACGGGCTAAGGTGGGTGGCAGCCGGGACAGATGCCTGCTGCATCCAGCTCAGCTGGCATTAGAGCAGGCACACTATAAATGCGAGGCTGAAACTCGCTGTTTTTCCTTTCACAGAGGAGGTCATGCTGGCAGAGGAAGACAAGAACGCCGAAGAGAAATCCCCTCTGGACGGTAGGTCCCTTTGCTGTGCAGTTTTCCTGCTGTGACACATGAGAGGTTCACCTGCTGGACAGTGCCACGGCCTTCCACTGTGCCCAGGAGGGTGTGAGGAACACACTCTTGCATGCCCTTGGCAGCGACCAGGGGGCTGCAGAGTCCCTTTGCCCGTATCGGGTGCTTTCGAGGTGGATGATGAGCAGTGACACAGCGCCCCGGGGTGGGGATCGGTCCCTGCGCTGCCTCTGGGGCCACAGGGGCACCCGTCCGCCCGTGTGCCACCCCCGGCTCGTGGCAGGGGTTAGGCTGCACAGCGGATGCCAGAGGAGAAATGCACTGACCGAGAGAAGGCAGGGCTCCAAGTGGAGGTTTCCAAACGGATTTCACAGAGAGACTAAGACCCCTGTTAGCTGTAAGCAGTAAGACATAACAGGGTGTGGTGATCCTACCTTCCGACGTGCGACCCTTAGCGTGGCAGGACGGCTGGAGGCACCGAGCCATCCCTGTGCCACAGCACCTGCTCTCCCTGTGCCTCCAGAGCGATAGGCTCGTAGGACGCGCCAGCCAGTCAAAGTTCAGTTAAAGATTCTTCCCTCTCCCTTTTCTGACCATCTTTCGTCCTCCCATGTCTCCTCCTCCTTTCCCCCTTCCCCTCCCTTTCCCTCCTCTTTTTTTTTCTCCTCCCGTTCCACTGTCAGGGAGGGCCGCCTCGGAAGGGCCGATCCACCAAGGCACGGCACCGGCAGAGACTAGCAGCGGCAGCAGCTACAACAGTGAGTGGATTGCAAATCACCAGGGGCTTAGGCGGCCCAGCGGGGCAGCCTCAGCCCACAGCCCCACGTGCCCAGGTCACCGGTGGTGTCTCCCCCAGGTGGTTTTGCACCTTTGCCCCCGAGCCCAGCGGCTCCTCGGGGTGGCAGGTGCCCGGCTGCTGGTCCGCCTGGGCCAGCCTGGTGACCTGCGCCTGGGGAGGACTCGGGGATGGAAGAGCTCGGGGCTGAAGGAGGTCAGGGTTGAGGTGTGCCTGGCCCGTCTTGGTGCGTGTGTGTGGGTCCCGTGGGGCGTGTGAGCCGGGGAAGTTCGTCCAGCACGTGGCTGGTAGTCCTGAGTGGCTGGAAGAGTAGCCTGGAAAGCTGAGTGGTGTAAGCAGAGTAGAGGTGGGTGCGAGTCAAGACCCAGGGATATTAAGGCTCCTTCTATCCTACCAAGCGAAAAGAGCCTGACAATGTTCCCAGCCTTGAAGCAGCGGGTGTGGAGCAGCCCACATGTCCGCTGGTAAATTCTCTTAGTCTCCAAAAAACTCAGAGGTATTGCATCCAGGGTGCCTGGAGAGATGGCACGCCCTCACTGCTAAACACAAGTAGGAGTTATGTGGGGGAGAAGATAAAGAAGCTGCTCAATTCACGCCATGGAGTGTTGTAAAATTTTACTCCCCGTGCTGGTTACATTCCAGTGCTGGGGATGGCCCTGGACGTGCTGGGGTGTACTGGGACAGATGGAGCCTAAAGGACCCCAAAGCTGGTATTGCTGGGACTGAGGATTCAGCCTAGAGCTGGGTGGGGAAGAAAGGAGCAAAAGTGGTTATTTGCCCAAAAAAACCCACCCCTGGATTCAGATCACATGTTCAGAACATCCCCTTCTCTTCGAGCCTCTCCGAACGTGGGTGATGCTCTGAGTGTTTTGAAGTGACAAAAGAACCAACCCTTGCCTGGGCCACGGAGGAAGAAGCACATCCATTTGTGTGTGTCAAGGCAGGGCAAGCCATGAGTAGAGTGAGGGGATCTTCTCCAGGAGCCTCCCTCGGGGCAGTGGCTCAGCGTGCGTGGGTTTGCTGCGTGTGCCTTCTGACCAGTCCGTATCACCACACCGTGGGGTGTCTTACTGCTGCTAGGAAACGGTCCTTAGTTCCTGTATGTCCTGAAGGTGTTACCAAACTGTACCAACGTATCTTTTTCTGCCAGTTCTCGAGGTTTTGCAGGTAGGTGGTCGTGGGACTGGCGTCCTCGCTGTTCCTGCCTCACCCCTCGTGCACTGAGTGGCCACAGTGCAAGAGCTCTCCGAGCCTTTTAGGCTGCTGGTCTCGTTCCCTGTCGGAATAAAACACTCCCCACCAAAGATGCTTTTGGAAGATGTGTGTTTTCAAAGAATTGCAGCAGCCCCAGAGGGAAGGAGTTGTACACTGGGGGCTATTAAGAGGCTGCTCCCTGATTTGTGGCAGGCTTTGCACGCAGCATTTCTGCTCCTCCAGGCTTTGCTCGGTGCTTAAACTGTCTCCAAGCCCCGTAAATGCTGACTCCTTAATGGTGCCCACTGTAAACAGCATTAATGGTTTTAATGGATGGAAGCACTCATCTCCTAACCCACTGGGGCTCGCAGAGATCCAGTGACCCTGCCCAGCCTTTCTGCTGGGCTAAAAGCTCCAGGAGCTGCAGTGACTCCCCCACCCTCCCACATCTGCCGGGGGAAGTGTGAGCGTGGAGACCCGTTCCTGGCAAACCTTCAGGATCTGGAAGGTCAAATAACTAAAGGCCCCTGCCATTGAAGCATTCAGCCCTGCAAGGTTGGGGGTTGTCTGATTTGCTCCAGCTTAGCCTTGTGTGAGAGCTCTAGGCTGGCAGCGGGAAGTAAATGCTGGCCCTGGAGAGTGAAAGGGAGGGGGAGAGAGAATCCACTCTGCATCCTCACAGGGCGTTTTCTCTTTAATTTGCATACAGTGTTGAAAAGAGCCGCAATAAAGAAGAGCAAAAACGACCTGATTCATGCAGAAGAAGGTGAGGACCATTTCACAGACATTTGCTCCGTTGGTGAGTACTGGCTTGGCATCCCCCGAGGTTCAGATCTCCACCCAAACCCGTTCATGATGCAGTTTCAAGAAGGAGAAGCCCCCCTGCCCCTGCAGCAGCACTCAACTTCCCAAAGCAAAGGGCTTCGTGGCTTCACCCTGCGCTGCCTGGCTCGGCTCTTGCATGCTGCACCTTTCCAAGGGCCCTGCCCAGGCGCTGGGAGAATCCCTGCTGTGCTGCCCACCCCGGGATTCTGCTTGGAACGTGCTCGTTCATGCCAATGAACCCCAACTCTGCCAAAGGCTCTTTGCTGGAGGAACTGGACACGGTCCCATCTGCCACCGGTGCCCAGCGTGTGGTTTTGCAGCCTTTGCCGTGTGAGTGGCTGCTGGGAAACGCTGGGCATCGGCTCCAATTCCCTCATTCTTTCCTTAGGAGAAGATCTTAAAGCAGTTCTCTACATTTTAAAAGCCAGATATGGAGCCACACACCAGTGTGCACCCAAATCCCCCCACATTTCCATCCTGCACTGTGGGGCATTTGGGATCTTCAGCTCTGCAGGGCAGGACATGGTCAAGCTACGGAGGAGCTGCTTGTCCTGCAGTTACCAGAGCTGGTTCCCTCCTGAGACACAGCCAGGCAGAGAGGCAGGAGGCAGGTCTGGGGTTGGCAGGGGCTGGCAGGCTCTGGGCACACAGAGAGATGTTTGGACATCAGCAGAAATGCCTCTCAGCCGTGGGCTGCTCCTCGCTGGCTCTGGGGACAAATCTTCCTGACTGCTCTGCAGTTGGATATTTTGCTTTTCCCCGTCCCTGTTGTTTGAGTCTGTACATGGGTTTGCTGCTGAAGCAGCAGATGTTCTCATTATCTTCCAAAGAAATATCTTGGCAGCCCAGTTACCACGAAACAGCAAATCCTGGATGCACAAGAGCAGCAGCACAACCAGCACATTTGAGGGTCCGTGTCTGTAGATTCTTACAAGCATGAGCGCCTCAACTGCCCTTTGGAAACTCGGTTTTAAGATATTCTAGCTGCTGCTGGATTCTTTTTTTTCCCCTTTAAAGCAAGACCTGGTTGCAGGAAATGAATGTTGCTTGGCATGTTCCTGACACCATCACTCCCAGTCCCCCAGGCTGCAGGTTTTTTGCTGACACTTCTGTGAGAGGTTTGTTGCTGAAAGAGGGCAAAAATGCAGCAGCCGTGCGCATTTTTGGGTTGGTTTGGTTTGTTCTCTCGGATCCCCTGCATGGATAACAAGGAATGGTCATTTCTTGGAACATTTGTTCATGGTTGCAATAATTATGAGCTCTTTGCATTCACATCCAAGTCCCTCCAGGCTCTGGGCATCCATGCCACAGAAACAGATCTTGGAATTCAGCATTTCAGGTGGCAACGGATGACGGAGCATCTGGGCTCGTGAATAATCTGCTGCAGAGCTGGGAACTGTCTCGGGAGCATATGGCAGGGAAAATAACAGCAGTGCTTTCCACCTTCTGGGAGTGCTTCACCCACTTGGGAGAAGTGTTTTTGATTTTGATTCATGGAATGAGACAGAAAAGAAGAAATGGATAAAGCAGCTACTTCGCAGGCTCCCGAAGAGGCTGAAACTCTGCAGAACATCAACAAGCAGATCATGTGGGCAATTATGCCTAAAGAATATGTTTTTGAGCAAGGGGGTTTTTTTGGCTGGTCTTCTGTAATGTCTTCTGATGGAAACACAAGGAGCCTGGAAGAACTAAGAGCCGTAATTCCTGCAGACCAGGGGAGAGACACTTTGACAGGTCTCTCGCTGGCCCTTGGTTGAACACGTTGCACTTTAATTTGAACACAAACACCTCAGTGAGCCTTATATGATAAAGCTCTGCAGTGGTAAACACTTCCCAGTGTGTTCTTTGGAGCTGTTCTTAGCATTTTTTCTTTGCTTTCCTCCTGACTCCCAGCCTCTCATTCCACACTACTAAGTGGGCAGCTGCTCCTTCTGGTTTCCCACCCTCTATGCTGTCCCAGGCACACGACACTGCCTTGATTCCCAGACAGCCAAGCCCAGAGAAGTGGATATTTTCTATATTAGATCTGTTTTTCTTTCCTGGAAGAGCAGTAGAGCAGACAATTCCCATGCAAATCTGGGAGCACAGAGCGGCTTGGATATCTGAGAGCTCTTTACCTGCTAAACAGTGTGAAGTTACGGTTCATCCTAAATCTTAACCCGTAGCTCTTTTTGTTTGAAAGCAACGGAGGAGCACAAGATTTCTCATCTTTTAAACTGCCAAAAGGAGGATTAGCAAAGTAACAGAACAGCACTCCAAGCCTTTTCTGCAAGGAGTTTGTTCAGATCCTGGCCCAGGCCAGCCCTGTGTGTTGGTGGATGGCAGAAGTGGGACATGGAGTGGAGAGCTCGCTTTCCCTTGGGGAGACATCACGTTCCTGTGGAGCTGTGAGGCTTGGAGAACCCACTGCTGTCACATCTGGATGCTTCATCCTTTCCATGGGTGTTGTGTTGGATGTTTTTGCAGCACGAAACAGGGTGAGATTCCCACCCCTTGCAAGTGTGGAAACGTAGGTGATCACACCCAAAGATTTGGCTGCTGTTGATGTAACTCAGCCATCTCCAACAGCAGCCCATGCAAATCATCTGCTCTCACAGTGCTTGGTCCAAGGCAGGACCACGTGTGTCCTGCTCAGCCCTACCTGCTGGGATGCTCCATCCCAAGATGGGGAAGGGCAATCTTGCCACAAACCACCTAAAAACAAGGTCCTGAGGGCCAACACAGCGTGACACAAGTAGTGGACAGGCTGTGACAATCACAATTCTCCCTGCTGGCAACAGCAGAGGAACCCCAATGGATCCATGTGTTTATTCCTAAGGTGTGCTGGTTTCTCCTGCCTCAGCCCTGGCCAGAGATTGCCTTTTCATCCTTCATTTGAGCAGTGCCCCTTCCACATCAGAAACAATTTCTTCCTTCAGCTTCTTATTGTGAAAACATTTGCCTCCTTTGCAGCCTTTCAGACCAGAGAGGAAATGTAGCTGATTTAGGCAGAATTGGTACAAATGCTCCCAAAATATGCTGCAGGGAGGCAGATTGAGGCCTCTGCTCGGGAAACGGGTGGAGTTGGAGAGGGAAACAAGGAGATTTCCTTCCATTCAGCAGTAAGGGCTGCCCCTTGGAGCAGGGGAAATAGGGACCAGCTTTCCTGCTGCCAGCTCCCAGCTCCACGGGGATGTGCTCCACGCCACGGGCCTGGTACTTTCTGCCCTTCCAGTCCAGCTGCTGAGTTTCACTGGGACCAACCAGGATTGCTCCAAAGGTTTGGAAGCCCAGTGCCTTCAGATGGTGGAGCTGATTCATGGAGTTTTAAAATCCCAGCCTTCATCCCTCATGGTGTCATTACAAGCCAGACTCCCTCGCTCAGCCCATGGCCGGCATGCCCAGTGGTGGTTCTGCTGCTTGGCAGAATGCTCTGCGTGCCCAGGAATGCCCTCCAGCTTTTGGCCTGCCAGGGTGGGCTGTGGTGACTCTTCTTTCTGTCCCAGGGTCTCCTTTCGCCCGTGCCAGTTTGAAGAGCGGGAAGAACGAGAGCTCGTCCTACTTCAGGAGGAAAGAGAAAATGTTCCGGTTCTTCATCCGGCGCATGGTGAAAGCTCAGAGCTTCTACTGGATTGTCCTGTGTGTGGTGGCCCTCAACACCCTCTGCGTGGCCATGGTGCACTATGACCAGCCAGAGAAGCTCACCACTGCTCTCTGTGAGTACCAGCCTCTCCACCTTTCCCCATGAGGAGGTCTCAGATTGTGGTCACTCGTCACATCCGCGGGAGGTCGGGGGTTCAGCTCCTCGAGTGTCACCTCAAAGCAGGCTCAGAAATGCTTTGAGCAGTGGTTCTGGTGACTCACAAGTCACAGAATCATGGAATGGTTTGGGTTGGAAGGGATCTTAAAGAGCATCTCGTTCCAAACCCCTGCAGGGACATGCTCCACTAGCCCAGGTTGCTCCAAGATCCATCCAACCTGGCCTGGGACACTCCCAGGGATGGGGCAGCCACAGCTTCTCTGCCCAACCTGTGCCAGGGCCTTCCCCCCCTCACAGGGAAGAATTCCTTCCCAATATCCCACCTAGCCCTGCCCTCTGGCAGTGGGCAGCCATTCCCTGTGTCCTGTCCCTCCAGGCCCTTGCAAATAATCTTTCTCCATCTGTCTTGGTGGCTCCCTCCAGATACTGGAAGGCCATAATTATGTCACCCAAAACCTTCTCCTCTCCAGGCTGAGCAATCCATTTCAAATCATATTTTGAGCTATTCAACCATACAATTCAGAAAAATCCCACCAGGACAGGGTGTTGGTTCGAGATGGGAATGACATCCTAAAGGTTCTTTCAAACTCCAGGTTTGAGGAGATGCAGATCCCTCAGGAAGCAGGATTTGTTCTGTAGCAGAGAGAAGGGAGGGGGAATGCTTGGGATGCTCTGCCTGGGGAAGGGGCAGGTTTCTGTCCAACCTGAGTCTGTCCAGAGGACTAAAATTCCTGCCCCTTGGCAGCTGCACCCAGGGGTGGTTCCTCTTGGGGACACAGCCAAAGCTCTGCCAGCTCTGGTGTCCCCTGGGACAGGTGAGATCCAAACCCTCTGTCTGAGCTGAGAGGATCCCACACTAATTGCCCACATTTGAGTGATTACTGGCCCCATCTTTAAAAGGTGGGACCTTTTGCAGAGGCTCCTTTTTGGTTGCCTGCCCTGCTGGCTGGTGGTGTGTGTGATTAACTGGGATGGATGTCATGGTGCCCTTCTGGGAAAATACGTGCAAAGGGGATGGAAATAACAGAAGAGAGAAAATGATACCATATTTGTGCAAAAGCTTTTATTTTTGCTTGGCTCCCGTGGTCACCCGTCAGTTCAGTTCAGGTGGTCTAAAAGCGCTTCTGAAATGTGATTTTTTTTTTTGGCTTTTTTTTTTTTCTTTAAATTGCATCTTATGATGAATAATAAATAGAGGCAGCTTTTTGCCATCAGAGCCTTCACACCTCACAGTGTTTCCCTGAGCTCTCACAAAGCTGGTTTTAAAGGAATGTGGGAGCTTTTTGTGTATTTAATGAAGGTTGTACAATATGATTCCTAGAAAATTTATAAGCTAAACTTATTTAAAACCTAAAAATTCCTGGCAAACTCACAGAAATTGCTCAGGTCAGGACATGGTGACACTGAATTTTTGGACACTGCAAGTTTCTCCTTCCGAAGGGATGGGATGGAGAGTTTGTTTCTGGAAGTCAAAGCCATTGCTTTGGCCACTCCTGACTTTATAAAGTAGCCAGGAACAAATCTGCTATTTAGCTCTTGGTATTCATAAGGGATCAGTTCAAAATTTGTTATGTAAAACTTCTGAAACAAGTGAGCAGAAGATTAGGAAAAAAACCCAAATATTTCAACCAGTCTAATAATTTCAGCTTAGATCTCTAAAGATACTTACCTGCCTCATTTTCCTTGATTTTTGTGTAAATTAGATACTTAAATATTTCTTGCCTCAGATCCTCAGGTCTTACCTTATTACATGAAAGCAAACTTTTGAAGCTTTTTTTTTTTTTTAATAGACCTAAAAGGTCAAGAATACCAACGGCTCTGACATCAAAAATCTCCTTATTAATGCTTGTTGGAATATTTAATACCCTCAGGTAGATGGAGCCATAATGAGAGATGCATAAGAAGGACAGAAACTTCTTTTTAAGTCTGGCTTTGGCTTTTTTTTTTGGCAAGATTTAGACTGGAAAGAGAGACAGACTATACAGAGAAGTCAGTCTTGCTTATTCATTACCTAAATTTAACAGAGCAATTAATAAGCCAGATTGGCAGAGTAATTAGAAGTTTGAGGATTAAGATTTCTTCTTGAATTAGGACTAAATGCCTAGGGAAAAAAAAAAAAAAAAGGAAAACCCACATGACACCTCCAGGTGGGAAATGGATCTGGGACAGCACAAATGAGGCTCCCAACCTGCCTCAGCTGGACACCAAAAATAGGGAAGGCTGGGATTGTGTTTTGCCTGCAATGAGGGATTGGATCCATTTTTCATCCCCAATTCCAGGATGATGAGCTGTGGTTCTGCATTCCCACCTGTCTTTGGGGATGACCTCAAGCTTTCCAGCCTGTTTCCTGGGAAAAATTCACCATATCCTCATCTTTCCTATCAATCCCACCTTTAATATTGAATGCAGGGGATATTTTATTCCTTAAGGTGTGTGGGACTTTGCTGGTTGCTTTGTTGTTGGAATGATGGTTGGACTGGATGTGGCCCCTCCCATTCCTGCTGGAATTACTCTGCAATTTGAAGGAGCCCAGCTGGGGGTTTAACCCTCAGGGAGGGCTCCTTGAAAACCCCATTCTGCCCTAAAGTTGTGCTCAAATCCTTGAGGTATCAGCANGGGGGTGGTTTGAACAGCTCCTTGGCAAAATCCTTTCACTGGGAGAGTGACAGAGTTTCAAAGTGGCTTTAAAGTTAATCCATGAGGGGGGAACTTTGCAGCAGAGGAGCAGGACTTGGCTGGTCTGGGGTAGAGCAGGAGGAAAAGTGGGAATTCTAATTGTGTTGTTTCATGGAAGAGGCTTTTTGGGAGCTGTAGCAGCGGGAGAGGAGCGTGGTAAAGTCTGGGAGGATCCTCTAAATCCTGAAACTCTACCCAGGCACCTCTAATTCAATTATACCTGTCCCTCTGGGGAAAAGTTTAATTACATTACAAATTAATTTTACTTAAAGAACAGTTGGTAAAAGCCTACGGGTCTGCATTGATTTATTTCCCCCTCGGTCTTTTCTTTTAACTTTCCTGGTTTGAATTGTTCTGATTAGCTTTCCCTGCTTGATATTCCATATCACTACAACTGCTTTGGAAAAAGAACTCTGTAGGAGCTTCAGAAAGAGACTCGGGATTTCTTTAGTCTGATTGAAAGGGCTGATGAGAAATTCTTTGAATTCTTGTGGAGTGCTGAATAACAGGACATGCTTTATGGCCCTGTAATTATCCCCAAATCTGATCAGAGGTTTTCCTTCTCTGCATGGAAAGGACTCCAGTGCCAAATAGGAATTCTCTCGTGCTGCACGTGGACACTGCTCACTGAAATATGGGAAAAATTGGTTAAATAAGCTGCAGTTCCCTATCAAAGTCTATATTTCATGATTATCATCTGCTGCCCTTCATTTCCACCACTGCCCATATCCTGAGAAAGAAGAGATTTCTGCCAGAAACCCACCCTGTGATCCAGCCTGGAACTGAATCTTCAGCTGGATCAGCTGAATCCATCCAAATCCATCCCAGAGCTGGTGCAGAGTGAAGGGCTTTGCAATTATGAGCTCGAAGGTGATGTGGAACCAGGGATGGTGCTGCTGGTGGTCTCCTCTTCCTCTGGCTGAGGCTGTGGAAGGCTGGAAGCAGAGTGGGGTGGGATTTAGGGCCCGTGGTGAGCAAGTTTTTAGGGCTGGATCAGTGAGGTTTCACTTGGGGTTCCTCTCATCAGGTCACCCTTCATAAAGCAGCTTTATCCTTTCTCCATCTAACACTCCAATGATACTTAGTGCTCCTAAATTTCTCTCTGTCTAAAACCAAACTCCAGAGTGTCTCTTTTCTGACAAGCACAGCACTTGAAATCAGTATTTTAGCCACTGTGGCCTGAGAACATCTTCCCTTGTCACAAAGGCTGAGCTGTGTTTGGGGCAATTAAGTGTTTTTTGATGCCCTTCAGGAAGCAACTCTCCTTTTTTTCATCCAGCTTATGCTGTAGGGATCCTTAACTGGCTCCTGAATTTCTATCTGTCTGAAAACAAAATCCAGAATGTCTCTTTTCTGGTAAACACAATATGTGAAAACAGGTTTTTAGCCATTATGGCCTGAGAAGATCTTTCCCTTGCCATGCCAGGCATGTGTTTGGGGCAATAAGGCCCTTTTTGGTGCTGGTGTTGCCTTTGGAGTGGGTGAGCATCTCCCTCTGGGTAGCAATACAGAAAACCTGCAAGGAAAAGGCTTTCTGAGCCTTATTTGTTTGTGTCTGCTGAACATTTCACATCTGCTTGGTGAAAGAGGAGGCCAAAGTTCTCCTCCTGGTCGCTTCAACGTGTGAGGAGGATGAGGAGGGGCAACCAGTGTCAGCTCAGCACCTCCTTCTAATGCCAGTGGACTTGGAGATGGGGCAGAAATGGAATTAATCCCTGGGTGATTGACAAAAAAGAGCTGAGAACTCTCTAATTCAAAGGTATGGGGTGAAGGGACGTAATGTCAAGGCCAATAGGTCACATTTGAAATGAAATTAGAGTCTTTGTATTCAACTTTTTCTCCTTAAATCACATCAGAGAATGCTTCTGCTTAAGGCAGATTAAATTACATGGGGGGGGGGTCTGAAGACCAGGAGGCCCAAACAACAAAATTGTGTTTTCAATTATACAGCAGGGCCATCTCAGAAGGAACTGTGTGTGATCCTTCTGCTGCAGCAGCTGATTCACTGAGTCAGTCCCTTCTGCCCAAGTCGTTGCCAGTGTCTGTATTTTCCTTGCCTTCATCCCTTGGCCTCGCTGGGCTGTGATTTGGAGCATCTGGTACCTGCTGAGCTCCAGCTCGTGCTGCCAGTCCCGAGCTCTGATCCTGATGGAATTCATCAGCTGTGAAAGGAAAGAGTGTGGCTCTTTCAAGAGCACCAGAAGGAAGTTGGTTTTAGATGGTCTGAGTCTAAAATATTTCCCGTCGGGTTCGCTTCATATTTTTTTTAACATAATCAAATATTTCTCGATGCTGTTTTGCTTAGAAAGGCCATTTTCCAGCTTTTTTTCTCCCGTGTTTCTCTGGTTTGGCACGTGTGTCTGCAGGATGTGTCAGTGTGATGATGGAACGTGGCACTTGCTGCTACCTGCTTTTTGTTCAGCCTTCTGCTGGCTGGGTGACTGAACATTAATCTTGCTTTCTGCCCTCCTTTTTTTCGTTCTTTTGAAATCATGATAATTGCCTTGGCAAAGGGTGCTGAGATCTGTTGGTGGAAATCACAGCTCAAAAAAAAAACCACTACAAGGATTTTTGTCACCCCGTGGAAGCACATGGGGTTTACCTGACATGGAGCTCTGCAAGGTGAGTCTGGGGGACAGATAAGAGGGTACAAATCTCCCTGCCAGGCTGAGAGTGGCACAGGTGGAGGGTGTGCTTTGCTTTCTGGAGGATCTACAACCTCTCCCTACAGTTTTTAATTAAACAAGGCACCAGCTTCAAATTGCTCTGATACCAATCCTTGTGACAGGGGAGACTTCCCATGGAATTCATTCCAATAAGCACTGTTGGGCTTGCTGAGCTTTGCTGAGTGTGAAACCAAAGTCCCTCTCCAGCTCTCCTGGAGCCCCTTTAGGCACTGCAAGGACCAAAGTCCCTCTCCAACAATCCTGGAGCTCCTTTAGGCACTGCAAGGACCAAAGTCCCTCTCCAGCTCTCCTGGAGCCCCTTTAGGCACTGCAAGGACCAAAATCCCTCTCCAGCTCTCCTGGAGCCCCTTTAGGCTCTGGAAGGGGCTCTCAGGTCTCCCTGAGCCTTCCCTTCTCCAGGTGAAACCCCCCAGCTCTCCCAGCCTGTCTCCAGAGCAGAGGGGGCTCCAGCCCTTGGAGCATCTCCATGGCCTTGTCTGGACTTGCTGCAGAAGCTCCACGTCCTTCTGCTGTTGGACTCCAGAGCTGGAGGCAGCTCTGCAGGTGAAGTCTCACCTGAGTTGGATTGCCAGCATAACTATGGATAATTCCCTACTCTGGGACCCTTTGTGTTGGAAACAACTGTTTTCTTACTGTTTTCTCACATGTAATACCTGAAAGAAAAGCTGGAGCATGGTGCAGGTGTGACCAGGTGTGACCAGATGTGACCAGGTGTGACCAGGTGTGGCCAGATGTGACCAGGCTTCTCCTGGCAGCTTCCAAGCTCACAGTGAGATGGAGATATTCTGTTTCTTCATGTGAGCACCAACATCCAGAAAGTGGAGCTGCCTCTTGGTAGGGAAAAGGGCTGAGGAGTCTGCAGGTCTCACACTTTGTCATCTTAGTCCTCAAAAGTGAACACACTGCCCTTATGGTCTCCTTTAATGATATTTCTCCTGCTTTCAAGGAGAGTATAATTAATCCTCTCCTGGTATTTCCTCCCCTTTTGCAAATGTTGGCAGAAGTCCTTGCAGGCTCCTCACTAAGGTGTTAATAAAACCTTTCTCATGTAATTAAAGCTTCCTGGATTTCAGTTAGCTTTATGCCCATGATATTCCAGGGCTGGCTTTCATTTAAAATTTAAAAGCCCTTTTTATTTTTTGCTGATTAAAGCTGTATTTTCCAAGCAGTTTCCAAAGACACCCAGCAGTGCAAAATGGGACCTGGGCCAACTGTGTTCCCTCAGTGGGAATGTGCAAGGCTGGCAGTGGAGTGAAATCCAGGCAGAAGGACCCTCATTCCCTCCCCACATTCATCAGCTGAAGCCACACATTGCAGGAGGGCACAGAATGATGGGATCATGGAATATCCTGAGCTGGAAGGACCATCCAGTCCAACTCCTGGCCCTGCACAGACACCCCAACAATCCCCCCCTGTCCCTCAGAGCATCATCCAAACCCCCCTGGAGCTCTGGCAGCCTTGGGGCCGTGCCCACTGCCCTGGGGAGCCTGCGCAGTGCCCACCACCCTCTGGGGGAAGAGCCTTGCCCTGAGATCCAACCTGAGCCTGCCCTGGCACAGCTCCAGCCATTCCCTGGGACTGTCCCTGTCACACAGAGCAGAGATGGAGCTTCCCCTGCACTTCCCCAGTGTACAAAGCCCTGGAATTGAGGATTTTTTAGCTGGGATTCCCCTTGTTTCTACTCGTATCCATTGCCCCTCGTCTGTCCAAATGCAACTCTGAGTGAAGTTCAGCACCACCTTCTCTTTATCATCCCTGGAATCACAAAAACTGAAATTACAGGAGACTTTCCTGTGGCATCTGCTCTGCTACAAGCCCTGAGAACCTCCAGTGAGAGAGGTGATAAATCTCCACCTTTTGAGGTTTGATTCTTTTCCTCATCTTTTCTCCAGATAGAGAAAGGTTTGCCTTTGCTATCTCATGTTTTGGTAGTGGAGGTGGTTTCTGCCCTTTTTTTGTTTGTTTATTTGTTTGTTTTTAACATTTTATTCTTGCTGTTGCTAATTGGCCTCCAGATCTAAACTTAAAATGCCAAAGCTGGTGTTTTCTGTAGCTTTAAATCTGAAAAATCTGATCTGGAAATTGAAGTCTCCAGCCCTTTGTTTCATCATAGGTGATAAATTTCCCCATCAAAAGCTTCACAGCTTATTTGCCTGTGATATGTGAAGCAAAAAGGAAACAGAGCTTGCTCTTGCACAGTTATAGGGCCATAAAGGCATAATAAAAATAAATGTGGTAACAGTAGACACAACACCTCTGAATATGAGCCCTCAGAGTCAGCAGTTCTGTTGGGTAGGAAGGTATTTTTATCATCAGAAGATGTTACAGCAACTCAACACCCCACACCCAAAAGTGTCCATCTCTTGGAAGTACAGAAGGCCCAAACACACCTCTGCAAAGCATTATCTGTGCAATTAAAGCGGCTCTTTAGAAATGGGAGATGCAGAGCTTTCTTTTGAAATTCCTTTATAAAAGAAGTGAGGGTATTATTTAATGCTCACAGCACAAGCCCACAGAGCAGCTGCTGAAGGCTGCAAGCAGCTCCTGTGCACGTGGAAACGAGGAGGAGAAACTCCTCTGGGTCTGGGTTGCCATTGCAAAGGGATTTTCTTCTGCCAGGAGTCACCCTGTGTTGTGAAAAATCCCTCTGCCTACCAAGGTCTCCTGGACTAATTTAATCTCTTTTCCTCCCCCCTTTCCAGATTTCGCAGAGTTTGTTTTTCTGGGGCTGTTCCTTACTGAGATGTCTTTGAAGATGTATGGACTGGGGCCAAGGAATTACTTCCACTCCTCATTCAACTGCTTTGACTTTGGGGTGAGTAAGAGTTGGTTGGGGGGATGAGTCAAAGAATGGTTTGGGTTGGAAGAGGACTTTAAAATCATCTCATCCCACCCCCTGCCATGGGCAGGGACACCTCCCACCAGCCCAGCTTGCTCCAAGCCCCATCCAACCTGGACTGGGCACCCCCAGACATGGGGCAGCCACAGCTTCTCTGCCCAACCTGTGCCAGGGTCTGCTCACCCTCCCAGGGAAGGATTCCTTCCCAATATCCCAGCTAAACACGACAGCATTCCCCCTTGTCCCTGAAGGAATTCCCCATGCCAAGGGTGTGGCTCTCCCATTATCCAGCAGGTGGGGCATTCGGGGAGGGGTGTGGGAATCAATGGGAAGCGGTGCTGGGAGCGCTCACTGCAGAAAACGAGCTGCACTGAAACACACTGAGCTCCCCCTGCTTATCATCCTTTTGGAGCAAAAATGACAGCTGGGGATTTCATTTCCTCGGCCAACTCCAGGGTGTTCAAACGCTCTGATTGCCGGCAGATTCTCCTTCCCATTTCAATGAGGTGACTGAATGACAAAAAAAAACCAAAAAAACCAAAAACCTCACACATCTTGCTGCTCATCTAGTCTTGATTTACCTCGAGACACGCAGGCAGCACTTTTCAGGCAGAAATGTCACCAGGATTTGGTGACAGGAAGGCAAAAACTCACATCCAGAGGTACAGGCTCAACTAGAGCTCGGCAGTGTCAATAGTGGGGCTGGGTTTGGCTCCTTCTAACCCTGAACATGACACGTGCATGTTAATTTATTCATTAAAAGCTATTAGGCTGTAATCTGTCCTCACAGAGGAGAACTTGGCTTGCCTTATCTCTGGCGTGGGTGAGCAGGACTCGCTCTGTGAGGGTTCTGGAACAAAGCAGATATGAAGCTTTTGATACAGCCACAGGCAAGGGGACAATAGTTCAGGTCATTGTACAGTCCCCCAGCCCTTCTCCCTGAGATTCACTCTGTTGGGTCTGGTCCTTGTGTGCCAAAATGCTGGGAGTGAGTCTTCTCCTCCCTCATGGAGCAAAATTCCTTTGCTCCCACAAGGGATGAGGAGGAGCTCTCACCTTCAGTAGTGACCTCTCCTAAATCCAAGGCTCCAAGTAGAGCCAACTTACTCTTTTTCTGGCAGGAAAGCTCAGAGTAAATAGATTTAGAGATGAAACCACCCAGTCCATTAATCACCCATGTCCACCAGCCTGAGGTGTTGCCTGGGGGTGTCCCCTCCAGGCTGTCCTGGCAGCTGTGGGGGCTCAGGATAGTGGGATGTGTTGTGACAATCTCTGGCTGCACAGATCTGAACTGTCATCAGAGAAAGCAGAGCACAAATAGTCCTTTAAGGGTGTCATTGCCTTGTTTCAATTCCCTGGTGACAGCCACCAGGTTCATGTCCTGCACCAATGGATTAGGTGGGCTCCAGTTCCCTTGGATCCTTGTATCCAGGATGCTCCTTCCACAACACCTGCCAGTCAGGGAGAGGTGATTTAGGAGCCTGCACTAAGGAAAAGCTAAACCCCCCTGTGGTCTCTGTGTCACACTCAGTTTGTGGCACTGAGCTTTGGGAGTGTTTCCCAGGAGGCAAAGCTGTTGATCTGTTTCTAATTCTTCCTCCCTCAGAGAATCCACGGGGATCCTACTTCTGGCTGTGTTTTTTCCTCCTCACCCACCTTCCAGCCCCCAGAATTAATTCAGCAAATTCCCCCCCCCCCCCCCTTCTTCGCCCAC
>VXBX01002259.1:215614-255595 GCA_013400415.1 Scytalopus superciliaris | reverse complement strand
CCCCTTTCTGAAGCATCACCCAGATCTGTAGCCAGTTTAGTTTGACAAACCAGCAAGATGAAACCATTCAAATGCAAAAAGTGAAACAACAAATCAGAGCAACATCAGCCTTGGGAGTAACAGTCCAGTGGGGTCTCCTGTGAACAGGCTCCCAGGAGGGATGCCAAGAAAATTAATTACCAGTGTAACATGTGGAAGGGCTAAGGGGAGGGTTTTGCTGATTCACGAGGGACTCCCAAGAGTGAGAAACTGGGGGAGAGAAGTTTTTGTTCTTTCTTTTTCTGATGGGAGAAAAGGGATGAGCAATTGTTGTTTCCCAGCAGATTTTCTTCAAGCTCAGGGCACAGCATTTCTTACAGGGCAGCAGCAACAGTGTTGTAGTTTCCAAAGACATCCAAGGGTTTTCCAAGGGGCTCTGCTGAGGTGTGTGAAAGTTTGGGTTGGCTCTCTCTGCCAATGGCCAAACCTCACAAGAAAGATTCCCCCCTCCCTCTCCCGAAACGGCAAAAAGCANTGACCCTGGTTACCAAGGAAGGCCTACAAAAAACAACCCATCACAAGGTGTCAGACCCAGCCCTGGCTCCCTGTCAACATTCCCTCCCCCAGCACAAACCAGCTGCTTGTTGGGCTCTGCTGGGAATGTTTTGGGTGTGCTTGGCCCAACTGGGGACCAGGAGCTCTGAAATGCTGCTTAATGGGAGCAATGAAATGCCTGTTTTATCTTATTAACTGTGCCCCAACCTCTGTGGGGAGAACTGCCCTTTCCAGCTGTGCTCAACCCATTACTGCTTTGTCCTTTTGATGATGGAGGATTTCTCAGAAGGTGCTCCCGTTGCTTCAGGTTAATTCCCTGCCATCCTTAAACCAACAAAACTTATAAAACCCACCTTTATTTGGGACAGCTTTTTCAATACCCTGAGGCAGACGATTGGATGTGTGTGCTGGAGGCTTTGCAGCATCTCATATCGCTTTAATTGCTCTCCTAAAGACTCTCAGTTGCCAGAAGTTTCTGGCAGATCTTACCCAGAGCTTCACTTTTCTGCTGCAGGTGAAGAGTTTTGGGCTTTCTGCTGGGAAGGGAAGGATGGATCTGTACCTCTGGATATCTATATATCTGTACATCTACACATCTGTGCATCTGGATCTCTGCACAGACCCACAGTGGGGTGGGAAAATGAAGAGTTGGCATTTGCAGCTATGCCAGTGTTAAAAAAAACACGATAAAAAAAAGCCCAGTGTCATTCACAAAAAGTAATTTTAAGGTGGTTTGATTGCTAGAGAAGAAAACAAGGAGTTCCTGTCTGTGTATAGGAGATCACAGCGTGTTCTGCTCCTGGATATTCTCTTTTTCAGTCTGGACTGCAGAAAATTGGGATGAGGATTCCCAGCACCCTTGGATAATTTATGATTTTCCCCAAGTTTTCCTAAGAAAACCATCACAGCCCAAGCTCTGATTCCTGTGCATTTCTCAGCCTCACCACAGAGAGATGAGAGAAGTTTTGCCTTTATGTAAAAAAAAGAAAAACCCCAACCCTCTTCTTGCAGGTCATCGTGGGAAGCATCTTTGAAGTTATTTGGGCTGCAGTGAAACCAGGCACCTCGTTTGGCATCAGTGTCTTGAGAGCCCTTCGGCTGCTGAGGATTTTCAAAGTCACAAAGTAAGTGCAGCACCCTGGCAAATCTGGATTACCATTCCATGGCAAGCAGGAGAGCTTCCCACGTTGCTGAACAATAAATAAATTGCTAAAAACAAGGTCCCAGCCCCCTGGTTTTGGTGGCACAGAATCCATGCCTGTCCCACCATCCAATTAGGATGGTCCCCAAGGGAATTGCAGATGCAGAATTGCCCTTTCCTTGGCTGGGCAAGTTTCTGGTGGTTGGAAATGGGAGGAGTTTCTCAGCCTGTGTTTTAACAGCCCTTTTTTTCCACCCCCCCAGCCTCATGTACAGGTTTGTCTGCAAACAGAGGGTTTCACAGAGTAATGATGAGTTGCAGGAGAAGCTCCTTTTCTGCTTTATTTTAAAGCTTTTTTTTAAACCAAAAATCTCATTATATTCCCCCTTGATTTTTGCGGCAAAAGAAACCAAGTTTCTTATTGACTTTCTAAGTCCCATCTGCCCTTATTTGTTGCTGAGCCTTAAATATTCAGGCTCTGGAAAACCCTGGGCACTGCTGGGTGTTAAATCCTGGTGCCTGAGCCACCGTGCTGACACAAATAGGAAGAGTTTTGCTGCTGCCTGTGCTGTGTCTGCTCTGGGAACGTCTGGGAGGCTGAATTTTTCCCTGGAGTTGTGTTGCCACAGCTTTGGAGTCGTTTTCGTGCTCCTGCCTCACGTTAATGTGCTGTGGCATTAGCAAACAGCTCCTGTGCCATTTAGAAACCCATCTCGAGCCATTCCTGCAGGGGTTCGAAATTGTGGTGTGGAAATTGATGGCATGTTTAGGTGCTCCTGCTGTTGTTTTCCACCGTATTTTTTTCCACCGCTACCTCCTCGGTTTTCTCCCTTCTTTCCATCACTCTCTCAATGCTCCTTGTCTCATAAGTAACAGAAGGAGGAATAACAACCCCTTCCAAAAATACCCCTCATATGCAACTCCCTTAAATAAATAAGGCCCGGGTTATGGCATTTGAATAAAATAAGTCATTTGAAGCCACCAGCTGTTGGCAGATGTTCAGGTTTTGTTGGCTCTGTGGGGTTTGCTGATTTCTGTCTGTTAATGATCCTGCAGATCCCAGGTTTGTGTGTGATATTGTGCCATTTGGGAAAAAGGGGGTGGAAACATCAAGTTCTGTAATTGTCGAGTAAAATAGGTGGGTACCTGCACCAAAAATGTCACTGTAATTTACCTTTGCACTTATCTTATGTATGGAAAACTCCTGGGTTTGTAGGAAATTCAGAGCAATTAATCATCAGCAGAAAGTTTTATCCAGACCTGCTGAGATTTACTCTGACTGTGTGTTGTACTTTTTAAAAACGTTGGCCATTTTTGCAAGTTAAAATCTTATTTTTGGAGACTTTTGACTATTCATTTCAGCCAGGATGATAAAGGGGATGAATCACAGAACTATTTGGGTTGGAAAAGACCTTCAAGACCATCGAGTCCATCTGTTCCCCCAGCACTGCCAAGGCCACCACTGTCCCAAGTCCCCAAATGCCACATCCACATGGCTTTTAAACCCCCCCCAAGGGATGGTGACTCCACCATCCCCCTGGGCAGCTGTACCAGGGCTGGGCAGCCCTTTCAGTGAGGAAATTCTCCCTGATATCCAACCTAACCCTCCCCTGGTGCAATTTGAGGCTGTTTCCTCTTCTTCTATTGCTCATTTCTCGGGAGAAGAGATTTAACTCGACAAGCCAAGCTGAGGGCTGCCCCCCTTCCCAGGACATTCCCACCCCACTGATGCTGGAGTTGCCTTGCCCTGATTCTGTGGATTTCTCACCTGACACAACAGAACTGTGTTCATTGCTTGACCAGAAGCCACATCCCTCCATCTCCCCTGGGATGATCCCTCTTTATCCCGGTGCTTGAGCTGCACAGCTCAGTCAGTCCTCCCATGACTCATGAGAGCCACCAAAGTGCTGCCTCCAGGCACAGACTCTGCCCACCCTCTCTCATCAGTTTTTGCTGTGAAAACACCCTGACCCTCAGTAGTTTTCTTTCTCCTTTTTCCTCTGAAACTCCCTGCCCTGGTTTATTTGTGTTTAGCAGAAGCCAATTGCAGTCCCAGAATCCCAGGATATTCTCAGCTGGAAGGGACCCCCAAGGATCACCTAATTCTTAAAGGAATGGCCCAAATAGGGGATTGAACCATGACTTGGGTGTTCTCAGCACCAAGTTTTAACCAGCTGAGCTAAACTCAGTCCTCCTGCTTTGAATGATCAGTGGGATGAGACCTTTGGGTTCCCATGTCCCAAACCAGTGTGACCATGGACAGCAGATCCTGCTTTGAACAATCAGTGGGATGAGACCTTTTGGTTCCCACATCCCAGTGAGTGTGACCATGGAAAGCAGGTCCTGCCTTGACCAATCAGTGGGATGAGACCTTTTGGTTCCCACATCCCAGTCAATGTGACCATGAACACCAGAGTGATGCAAGAGCTAAAAAGTTCCATTCCAGCTGGTCTGAAAGGTGACAGCAGGATCCACTGTGAGGGCACACAGACTGAGAGGGGCTAAAATTCAAGGAGGGAAGGGCAAAACAGCTTCATGTTTGTCTTTGTCAGGACAGGGCAGAGCATGGACTGGCATCTGCAGCAATGGAATTCCTCATTATATCCTGGGACTATTGCAGAGCCTCCACCTCCCATGGATTTTGGGTCCAGCTGTGTTCATTTCAAGGTGTGAACTCCTTGTATGAGGCAGTTTTGGCCTCAGACTGTTGTGTCAAGGAGGGGAGAGCTGTGGGAACAGCAGAGCCTTCCTCCCTCTGCAAGGAGAGCAACTCGGCCCCTTCTGCTTGGGGAATAACCCTGAGGAAGCTCAGGGGCAGCTCTTCCAGGATTGAAATTATTCTCCTGAGAGACCAAAGTTTCTCCTGAGAGACCAAAGTTTCCCCTGAGATCCCTGTCACTGTATTATGGATGTAACTTTCCTTGGAATAGGCAAATGGGAATGCCAGATCCTCCTTGTCCTGGCATGGATGTGGCACAGAGAAACGTGGGGTGGTTCAGTCCTCCCAACTATGCCTGGGGGAAGGAAGAGGTGGAAAACAAAGACAAGGAGAAAGAGGATGGTGTTTCTCCTCATCTTGCTCAAGCTCTGAGATCAACAGATCTGAGAAATCCACGGGTTTCTTTCTGCCACAATACAGGAGTGAGCTCCATGCACGGATCCATCCCCACAGGGATGCTGGAGCGTGTGCTGCTGCAGGGAGGCAGCTCTGCAGGGCAGCTCCCAGTGCCAGCCAGTGGAAATGAGAGAAGCCACTGGAGAAAAAGAGGGGAAAAAAATTCCCCCTGTGGCCTCAGACTCGCAGCTTTGAGCAGAGGGCACATGGAATGGCTCCAAATCCTTCCTTTCCTACTGCCTGTTCCGACCCTGTTGTTCCACACGCCCCTGTGGCCAAAAGGAGCTTGTCAAAGAGCTCGAGAGCTCTTCTTGCCTTTTCTGATTCATTCCTTTTCCTGATTCATTAGTTTTCCTGATATAAACACTCCCTGCCTGTTCTCAGCAGGGCAATAAAGGCAGGAAAGAGCTGTTTCCAAGCACCCTTCCCAGCAAAGCATCACTTGACATTCCTGCCTGTGGATGTGCCACGAGCTGTCTCAGGGCACAGGAGGCATAAAAACAAACCAACTTCAGGATGTGGCCAGATGTGACTTGGATGTGTCAATCAGGATTCAGGCTCAGCCTTTCCCTCTTTCCAGGTTGGAATTATCATCCTGGAATTGTTCTCTTACTCCAAGGCTCAGTGCTGGATACCTGAAGGTCCCCACACACTAAAGGCAACCCTGGGCACTGATGTGTGTGTGAAACTCCTACAGGGATGTTTAAACATGTGGGAATTTAAATCCACTGGTTGATATTAGGATTGGATGGGTTGGAAGGACACACCACAAAGACATCCCAGTGGGAATGAGCTGTTTATTCCTGCCTTGTGTCTTATGGAGAGCAGGATTCCCTGTTCCCACCTTGAGTCTTACCTTGGTGATATTGATACACTTGTGACACCCCTGCTGATTTCTGTGCTGGGTGAGAAGATGCCAAAAGGTTAAAAATCTATCCCAGGAAAGGGGTTACTGAGGAACTAATCCAAACCTTCCCAGCAGATTTTGCCACTCCTGAGCTGTGTTTCCCAACATTAGGAAGGAGTTTAAAGATGCTGATATTCCTTGTCATTCTTCTCCTTTTTTATAATAAGAAAATCATGGAATCAGATTGGAAAAGACCTCCAAGATGATCAAGTGCAGCCATTGACCAGCATTTCCAAGGCCACCCATGTCCCCAAGGGCCACACCCACATCCATTCCAATGCTTGACCGTCCCTCCAGTGAGGAAAAGTTTCCTAAAATCCAAACAACCCCCTCCCTGGTGCAACCTGAGACCTTTTCCTCTTGGCCTATCACTTGTTACTTGGGAGATAGTTCCTATTAATTTCCCACCCAAGTCTCTCCTCCCCCAACTCACGTTGTCTCTTGGCTGCTCTGATCTCCCACACAGGTACTGGAATTCCCTGAGGAATCTGGTGGTCTCCTTGCTGAACTCCATGAAGTCCATCATCAGTTTGCTCTTCCTGCTGTTCCTGTTCATCGTGGTGTTTGCTCTGCTGGGGATGCAGCTCTTTGGAGGGCAGTAAGTGGAATTAATCTCCATGCTGGGGTTGGAATCTTCATATCCTGTGACACTGTCAGACTTCCAGAAGATGTCTCTGGTTTAGAGGAAAACTGTTCTGGTGTTTTCTGTGGAGCTGAATCCTTTCCTGAGAGAGAACAACCCTAATTCAAAGCTCCTTTGTCATCCCACAGTCTCTGTGGGCACCCAGAGTGAAACAGAACTCTTTGTTGTTAAAGGCAAGGCAAATTCTTTCCCTGGTATCTTTCCCTGATATTCACCTGGAATACTTTTCTACTGGAAAACACAGTTCTGTTAAATCTGATTATTCTCATTCAAATGATGGATTTTGCAGCACGAAATATCACAGTATTATCATTTAAACTCCAGCATCGATTCTGAAATGAAATAACATGGTTTTATTGGGTCTTCTTTTCCCAGTCAATCTCTGTTTTATCTTTAAAATATTAAAAAGAAATTATCTACTAAGAGGGTAATTTCGATTTGGGCTTTCACACTTGAGGATGAAAACTCCTTGCAACGGTTTGTTCCGCCAAAAAAATCGTTAAGAGATCTGGATTGTTCGTTTTAATTGTGGCTCAAAATGAATTTCAAAGTCTCCGAATTTTCTCTGGGACTGAAATTGAGTTTCTCTTAATGGTTCTGTCGAGCACCTTGTGAGAGACACCGTGTTCCCTGCTCTGCCTGCCTGGGGTGTTATTGCCAGGTGGAACAAATGCTGCTCCCTGCCTGGGTTTATGGGGTCTTACAGGGCATTATGAGATGCTTGAGAGCTGCTTTTGATTTCTTCCTCATCTCCAGGTTCAATTTCCAGGATGAAACTCCCACCACGAATTTCGATACCTTCCCTGCTGCCATCCTGACAGTGTTCCAGGTAAAACCTTGTCCTGGGGGAGTGTTAGAGGAGAAATTCCTGGGCATCTCTTATGGAGGGCAAAGAGGTCCCCAAAAACCTTCTCGTTTGTGTGTTTTGCTTCGTAGATTGATCGATGCCTCATTAAAAATCAAATTAAAAATCAATGCTATGGAACTAAGGAAAACTAGAACAAAAGATTTTTTTTTTTTTTTTTTTTGCTAGGAATTAAAAATGGATAAAACAGATATTTCTGTGCTGATCTTACAGTCTGTGTGTGCCCAGGCTGTGGTTTCCTCCCCCTGTGGTGGCAGAGTCATGGAATATCCTGGATCCTGGAACGAGTGAGGACTTGACCTGCTTCACTTTTGCCTGTGGTTGCCTTAATTTAATGAGCAGAGAGCCCCGAGGTGGCCCCAGGCAACAGGGAAATAACGCAGCATTTTGCCCAGCAATAGCTCAAGAGAAGTTAATGCTGGATGAGAATTGCCTTCCAGGAGAGAGAATTGCCTTCCAGGAGAGAGGCACCAGCCCTGGGCAAGTTCAGGTGACAGCAGGAGGAACTCACAGCTCTGGGAGATGCAATGGTGGGATTGAAAAGCCTAATTTTGCAGCTGTTTCTCCATGTCTTTTTAAAAAAAGAGTTATTTCAGGTGTTTCACTGCAAACCTGGAGCTGCTGCTCCCTTGCAGGTTCCCCTCACAGGAGGCATTTTTATATCCTTGTCCTACCCAAAGTCTCAGCGAGGCTCGAGCTGAGGCTTCACCCCACATCCAAATTGCTCAGAGCTCAGCAAGGTGGATGGATTTTGTATTTCACTGTCATCAAAGAGGCAAAAAAAAAAAAAGGGGAGGGGGGCACAATGACAATTTTGGGATTAAAACAGACAAAAGGATCTCAAAGAAAACGTGTCCTGTGAGCTCTGCAGGAGCAGCTTCACGTGGGTGTGGCTTCTCTCCAGATGTGAAGCAGGTTCTGGACTTACAGGATATTGAAATCGTGGCAGATTAATAGTTGCATATTATTGCAGTGCTCATCAAAGGAAGGGCTTAGAGACATGCCAAGGTATTGCCAAGGAGCAGGAACTGAGCCCCAGTCAGGCTCTGGGTATGAGCAGCTGGAATGCTGGTGTTTTGCTTTGGGAATATGGTTGTCCATGAGAATATTTAGCTGGAAGATTTCTTTGGGATAAATACCCTGTAGTGCAGTGGCTGTGGGGGGGGAAGGAAAACACTGCTGACATTTGTCTGGAGCATCAGAGCTGCCCATCAGCTCTGGATGAACTGAGTGCAGCCTCCCAGAGGCATTTTGATGATGATGACAATAATAATCATTTTATGCTGATATTATTTAATAACAATAATAATGACGATGATGAGGAGGACAACAATAATGATAGCACTAATAATCTTAGATACATTTTGATAACCCCCTGCTCTGGGTCCATCCCACCCCTCCCCTGAATTGCAAATATTGGGTCAAAGTTTCTTCACAAGAGGCTTTGGGTTCATTTCTAACCTCATCTTCCCCAAAGCCAGCCAAGCCACGAGCCTTGTTTGGTTGCTGCTCTGCTAAGAAGAGCAGAATCAGTGACAGAATTCAGTGTGCTGAGCAAATTTAATAAAGCCAGATGCACCCTGCCCATCTCTAAGCCCTTGGAGACTCTTTAAGGAGCAGTTTAAATAGTCTACATCCTGCCCACTTTACTGCAGCAGCCCTGGCTGGGTTTTGCTCCTCTCTCATGAGATACACAGGCCATGCTTTGTCTGCCCAGCAGCTGGATAAGCTCAGCCTAAATACACTTTGAAGAGCACCACAAATTATCCTCCAGCTCCTGGCTCCAAGGAAAGTCCTTGTGAGCGGGATGCCAAGCTGTGCATATGCAAAATACACACTATATATATTCTATATATATTCATATAGACAGGAAAACTGAGTAGTTGCATGTCCCTGTTCCAGCACCACTGAGCATGTACAACATCCCTGAGCTCAGGGACTCTGTAAAGCAGAGACCTGAGTTCCCTACACGTTCCCTGAGAGCTCCTCCAGAAATCATCACCCAGCAGAGCACCAGGGACAGCTGAATATGAGGAGGGGCAGCGGCAGGATGAGAGAAGGACTCAGCTCTGGAGAGGTCTGGGGAGCAGAACTGCCTTTGGGTTGATGTCTAAATGCCCTGAGGGATATCACAGAATCCCTGAGTTGGGAGGGACCCACAAGGGTCATCGAATCCAACCCTCAGCCCTGCACAGCCCCATCCCCAAGAGTCCCACCCTGTGCCCCAGAGCATCATCCAAACCCTCCTGGAGCTCTGGCAGCCTCGGGGCTGTGCCCACTGCCCCAAACATTGCTCTGTTCCAGCCAGTGATGAGCAGGAATGACAGGCGAGTGAGATCGGTGCAAAATCGGCATCTGGCATGGCAAGGCTTGGCTGAGACTTCGGTGTTTTCATGTATTCTGATTAGTTTTTCTGTTATTCATGTGTTAGCTAATTAGCCCCAGGTCAATATTCAGCACTGCAGGGCTGGGCTGTGGCTCCTCTTGCCCTTCCCAAGGACACAGGAGGATCAGAGTCCCCTCCAGGCTCCCCTCCTCTGTCCTCCCTCACACACACCGGTTGTTGCTTCTGCTTAGGGTTTTTTTTTTTGTGTGCTCTGTGGCCATGTGGGTCAAACCTGGGCAAGGAGAAGGACCTGCTGTGTGCAGCCCCTGGCAAACCCTGCAGTGGTGGTGGTGCCCAGTGTCTGGTGGCTGGAGTGATGTCCAGGGGAGGGGTGGAAGGGGTGACAAAGCTGCTCCTGTGCGTGGTCACTCCATGGGTACAGGGTGTGTGGGCTGGGGGGAGCTGAGCAAGCCAAGCCCTTCCTGTGGGAAGTGGAGGAGAGGAGCTGGTGCTGACAGAGCTCCCACTCAGGGCATCAGAGCTCAGAGTTTTCTTAGGATTGTGGGAAGTGCCATGAACGGTGCTGTTGAAACCTGGTGCCTCTGCATGACTGAAAAATGGAGAGGGGGGAGAAGTTTTCCAAGGAGTGACGTGTTGGAACGTGACTTTTGCTGCCTCTGCCTGTGGGAGAGCCCGTGGGCAGAGGTGGGCAGCAAGAAGGTAACCCAAAGGGGCAGGAGCATCCAGTCTAGACACCCCAACAATCCCACCCTGTCCCTCAGGGTGTTGTTCAAACTCTCCTGGAGCTCTGGCAGCCTTGGGGCTGTGCCCACTGCCCTGGGGAGCCTGGGCAGTGCCCACCACCCTCTGGGGGAAGAGCCTTTCCCTGAGATCCACCCTAACCCTGCCCTGGCACAGCTCTAGGCCATTCCCTGGGTGCTGTCCCTGTCACACAGAGCAGAGATCAGAGCTGCAGACCCTGGTGAGGTGTCCCCTCAGTCTCTTCTTCTCCAGCTGACCAACCCAAGTGCCCTCAGCTGTTCCTCATACAGCCCCTCCAGACCCTTCACCATCTTTGTGTCCCTCCTTTGGACACTCCTAACAGCTTTAGCTGTTTCTCATGCTGTGGTGCCCAGAGTGCCCCCAACATTGGAGGTGAGGCCACCTCAACCTAAAGCAGAGCAGGTCAATCCCCTCCTTCCCTCCCTCCCTCCCTCCCTCTCCCAGTGATGCTGTGCCTGATGCCCCCCATGTGCTCATCCATCTCCCCCAGGGAGCATTCCCAGATGGCACCATGGCCTGGCTCCCCCAACCTCTGTCCTTCCTTTGTGTCACCCTCTCTTCTTCCTTCCTGAATCTCCCTGCAGATCCTGACAGGGGAGGACTGGAATGCCGTGATGTACCACGGGATAGAGTCGCAGGGCGGGGTCCGCTCGGGAATGTTCTCCTCCATCTACTTCATCGTCCTCACGCTGTTTGGGAACTGTATCCTTCCACATTGCCTGGCACAGTGTGCACTGCACCCTTCCTGGGCTGCCACAGATACCTCCTTTTGTTTCAATTCTCACACTTTATGCTTTTGAAAATCAAATTATTGCTACGACTTTGCTCCTTCGCAGCACTTGGGGTAAGTTGTCTGAGTTCGTAGCACGTTCCTGATGACAACAATTTTTGATTGAATTTAATGAGATTTCATTTTAATTGTTCTATTTTATCTTGAGAATGTCATATTGTGAGTTAGTTTATGTTTTCCTTGAGAATATCCTGTTAAGAGCTAATTTATGTTGTGGGAAATATAACTGGAGTCAGGTCGGAGCAGGACTTGTGTACCTGGAATATCTTCATGGATAGTTTGTGGCTGGTCAGGGGAAGGGAGAGTTGGAATTGCTTTGGTGTGTAGATGTGGCTCCACTCCCTTGGTGCCTTTGTCTACAGGGCAGAGTAACCAGCTGAGCTGTTCCAAATGCTGGAAATTATCTTGTCTCCACTTAATGCTTAAAATGTAATTCTAGATCTTGGGTTTCAGGCTCTGGGAGCGTTCAGTCGTGTTCCAGGACTTGGCACACGAAATGTCTTGGGTTTCCTGCTTAGAGATGAAAACCTCTCGAGGGCAAGAAGAAATTGGGAGCTTGTGCTTCCCCCAGAATGTCCCAGGGTGTCTGTGGGGAACCAGCAGCACTTTGACATGTGGTGTGAGACTAAAGAGGCAAGAACAGAGTGACAGAGGGCTGGGATTTGTTTTATACATGAATGAGGCAAACAATTCCTTGAGGTGCTATCCCGGTGTGAGGAGGAGAAGCCAGAGCAGGGGGGCTGTGGTGGCTCTGGCCATGCTGATGGGCCAATACTCTGTGGAATTGCTCCATGGAGCAGGTGCAGGATCCTTGGTGAGATGTTTGCTGGAATCAAGTGGGAACCGAGAAACTGTGGCAGAGGCGAGGCAGCCCAGCTGGGTTGTTTGTTCTGAGCATGGCTCTTCTGCTTTTGGGAGCTCCCTGGAGGCTTTCCCAGCAGGGACAACCTTCTGGCTGGTTACAATCCCAGAGTTCAGCTTTTCCTGGGAGTCTTGTTTGGGCTGGCTGGGAGACAGGGAGGGATCTTGAGGGGGCAATCCTTGGGCTCAAGACACAGAGTTGTTACAAACAGGGGCTGCTTCAGCTGGAGGTGGAGATGATGAGACATCTCTGGCCCTTTGCTGTGCCTGAGATCCCCCCATTAGCACGAGGAGCAGGGAGAGGGAGAGCAGAGCAGACAGAGTGAGCCGTGCGTGTCACACGAGCGTGTCCCTGCGGGATTCATCCCATTATCCGGCGCTGTCAGAGCCGGAGCAGCCGCCGTGCCCGGCTGGCTCAGCCAGCCACCTCCCAGCCCCTTCCAGAAACACAGCCTTTGGAAAACTGGGTCAGTGGAGAGCTGGGAGGGAGGGAGAGCTCTAAATCCTGCGGGCTTGGCATTTGGAAATGAGATTAAGCTGTAATCAGGCTTGACAGCGCAGCTGAGAGAGAGACTTCTAACCTTAGAGCGGCTACGATCCAGCATTTTTGAGGGATAGGGTATTAATTCCCTTCCTCACCTTTAATTCAAAGGGGGCTTCTCCCTTGTCCTTTAGTTGTCATTAACATGGAAAGAGCAGGGGATGTTCAAAGGGAGGGAATAAGGCCCTGGCTCACCTGCTGCCATGAGTTTGGCATTTGTCTTTGCTTGCTGTGGCAGAGTGGGGAGTTAAAACCTTACCCGTGTTCTCCTCAAACCTCCTCCTGGCTTTCCTCTCTGCTGTCCTGCTGAGGAGGTGATCCAGAGGGTGGCTTTCCTGGCTGCTTCCCTTAGACATCTGTGGTGCCCCTCCCCTCCCCTTTGCCCACAGCCACAGGAAAGTGGCACAGCTCGAGCTCCTTGGGGCACTGTTGGTGTGTTTGCAAGGACGGTGTGTCGGGTGGGATTCTTTGCTGCAGAAAGAGGGAAAAGTTGGCTGGCAAAGAGACCTTCTGTAATTTCCTGGCATCTTTCACCAGTATCTGAAATTTGCCAGCTTTAAAGAGAAGCTGTGGCTGCCCCATCCCTGGAAGTGTCCAAGGGCAGGCTGGATGGGGTCTAGTGGAAGGTGTCCCTGTCCATGTCAAGGGGTGGAACTGGATGACCTTTAATGTCCCTTCCAGCCCAAACCACTCTGAGATTCTACAATACTTCAAGCGATCAGAATTAGAAACTTTTAACTTCTGTGGAGATCTAATCCCTGTTGGAGAATTAGAGACCTGGCCTGAATTATCTAGGAAGAAACTTAGTCTGGGAATACCAACAGCTTTGCCAGAGAGTCTGTAAGAACCTTTCTGACCCCAACACAGACCTGTTTGCCTTTGAGGGGAGAGCCAGGCCTGGGGTGTGTGCTGGAGGATGAGGGGTTAAATCTCTCCCTTGCCTCTTTTCCATGGGAAAAGAAGCAGTGAGGCCACTAATGCTTGTGCTGATGTTTCAAACAGCATTTCAGGAAGGTCAGGTCCATCCCTGCTGTTCACTTGCTTCCTTTTTGATGCTGAGAGCAAGCAGCAGGCAGTCATTTAGCCCTGAGGGGAGTCTGGACTGGGGGACTTACCAGGGACTTAAGTTATCATTAGCTGTCAAACCAGGAACAAATCTGAAAAGAAAGTTTAGTTTGCCAGGAAAGAACAGCCCTGCATCGTTGGAGGGAAAACAGTCATTAATGGCAGTGATGCTGCAGAGTTAAGGGCAGGTGAGTGCAGGGGGTGAGACAACTGCCCCAGCCTCGGGGTCACCTTCCCAAGGAGACCCCCAGAGCCCAGGGAACACCATGAGGAGCAGCCTGAGTGGCTGATCAGCTTAATTCTAGGCTAGGAACATAGAATCATGTGATATCCTGAGTTAGAAGGATCATCAAAGATGATTAATTCCCCTTAAATTCATTATTTTATTAGATTAGATTAGTATGATTTCACTGCCCTGACTTCGGACTTCACAAAGGTCTGTCCTCTCTGCCTTGCAGAACTCCCTCCAAAAAGCTTTAAAAATATACTTTTTTATGCACTTTTTTCCCCCCAAGTGTCAAATGTGTCTTTGCCATCCCTCCCCACACAGATGTGCTGAGACTCAACGTGTTAAGTGGGACTTTTTGGTTTTGTTTTCTTACTGGTTGTATTTTCTCACATCACAACTGTTGCAATCACCCAAAGCCCCTCTGGGTGCTGATCAGCAGAAGCCACTTTGGCTCCTCTGCTGGGAGGGGGTTTATTCTCAGTTTGTGAACTTTGCCATTTTTAAGAGGTTAGGCAGAAAGGATCAAACCTCCTTTGAGAATTTGCACTGGTGATTTTGGGTCATCTTGCAAAAACCTGCTGGGTTTAAACCCCAGGGACTCGTTTCTCCTCCCAGAGCTGCTCAGGGCATCAGGATTGTTCCTTTTCCTGAAGAAAAAAGGTGGTTTGGTGCTGATTTCTGCTGCTCCTCACTGCACCTTGGCTCTTTGAATCCATTTGCTTTTTCAAGGGATCACTGCAAGGAAAAAAACCCTGCAAGTTTGGATTTTTCTAAGTCAGAAATGTCTTCATGTTACATTTGCAGTTGCAGAGTCTGTGTGGAACCAGGAATAGTTTAATGAAAGAGGCATGATTAGAATAACGGCAGGATTTGGCCCATTTGCTAGGAAATGACACCATGCCTGTGTCTATTGTTATCCAGTTAATTGATAAATGGAGGCATCTGTTGAAGGGGGAAAAATTGAAGAAAAAAACCTGCAGGGGAGCTTGAAAAGAAAAGCAGCAACTCCCTGGAGGTGCTGCCCTTCCTTTGGCCCTCAACTGTTGGGCAGGACATCCAGCCTGGCTCAGCCATCAGCTCTGAGCCAGATCCTGGAGTTTGGGTGATATCTGGGAATCCCAGAGCTCTGAGAAAGGACTGAAGGACATTTTATTTGAGGAGGGGCAGAAACACCCAAATCTTGCCAGACTGTGTCTGCTTGGAAATGGATCAAAACAGCCTGATCTGATAGAAAAAAAATTAATTATATTTCCAGTGGTTGCTTATGTTACACGAGACACTCAGAGCATGTGTGTGTAGGAGGCAGGGGTAGGAAGACAGTTTTATTGCTGAGACATTTATTCCCAGAGTAGGAGGCTTGGAAGTGTTTCCAGCATGTTGGAAGCACCCCAGAGGAAGAAACCCAAACACCCAGCAGGGACCAACCCCCCCCTGTCTGCACCTCCTGTCCCCCCCCCCTCCACCTCCAAACCAACCCTCAGTTCAAAGGAAAAGGGGGAATTAATATCTTTGCACATGGAAAGTTGATTGGGTTCTGACTGTGTGGGAAGGGGTGATAATTTCAGCATCATCTTTCCTTTGCTGGGCTCACTGGGATGGAGGTGCTCCCACCCACACTCCTGGTTGTCCTGCTGGAATGGGGGAAGGAGCAGCTGATGGGCATCTCATTTCAAACCTCTGTCCCAGAGGAATCGTTTCCAAATGGTAAAATCCTCCATCCCATGTTATGTGACATGGAGAAAAACTGAGGGATTGCCTGGTTCCTGGGTGGAGAAACCCCAGGGCTCTGTGTCCCACCCCCTGTGGGGTTTGGCAGTCAGGGAGGATGCAGATGCATCCTAAGGGATTAATACAATTCCTGCTTCCCACTGGCACAGACATCAGGCCCTGGAGACAACTCATCTCCACGGGAATTAGAGATGGGAATGTCTGCTTCTGAAGTGTTGGCCCATTTCTGTTTGGTAAAAGCTCTGGAGAGGGAAAGCAAAGAGGCTTTGAGATCATTGCTTGGGCCAGCTTTGCTCCTTGGCTGCCTTGGGAATCTCCTGATGCCACGGGAATGTGGGGCAAGCAGTGCCTGAGCCAAGGGGAGGCTCCTGGGACATGAGGAATTCTGGCCATAGTCTTGTTTGGGAGAGACAAGAGGAGCTGGTGAGCCAGCCTTGCACCTCTCCTGCCTCCTCTGCCCGTGGGCAAAGCTCAGGTGCCTCCTCCAGGAGGTCTTTGATGAATGGAAAGTACTGAGGGGCATGAAGGTCAAGGTTTTCCAAAATCTCCTTGTGGGTTGACAACACCCTGGGGGCTCATCCCTCACCTTTCCCCCCCTCACAGGGGGGATTTCTGGTTCCCCCAGCTCACCAACCCCACCCCCAGCCCTGCCCTCCCTCCCACCTCAGAGCCCAAAGCAGGGGGGCTCTTCAACCCAACCGAATGGGTTGGGTTGGAAGGGACCTTAAAGCTCATCTGGTTCCACCTTCCACCAGCCCAGGTTGCTCCAAGCCCCATCCAACCTGGCCTTGGACACTCCCAGGGATGGGGCAGCCACAGCTTCTCTGGGCAACCTCCCCACTCTCACAGGGAAGAATTCCTTCTCAATATCCCATCTAACCCTGCCAATTCCCCCTTCTCCTGTCCCTCCATCTCTTGTCCAAAGTCCCTCTCCAGCTCCCTTGGAACTCCCTACAAATACCTGGATTAGTTCCTGGAATTGCTGCAGTTTCTCTGGTGCCCTGAGGCTGGTCCCAGTCTGGCTCTGGTGAGGGCACTGCAGGGCAAACACGGGGGCAGCACTCGCTGCCAAAGCCTTCTGAATCTCCAGAGGGTCAATATTCCTGAGATCAACTTCCCCCTTCATGCCCATTCCTGTTTGGAGGAGCAAACACAACTTCCCACATCTCTGGAATGAGTGACTCTCCTGTCAGCAGGCAATGTGCATTTTCTCCTTGGGAGAGGAGTTTCAACTCGGTTTTGCTTTGCTTGCCCTCCTTCCCCGTGCTGAGGCCCCTGATTTACAGCTGTTTTGGGGGCTGTTTTTGCAGACACAGAGCCGGAATAACAACAATAAAACAACTAATAGCTGAAATCATTAAGTGGAAAAAATGAAAATACAACATGAATAAATAATTAGAGGCCGATGTTATGTCTCAGTGATCTAATGCAGTGCTCTGCAGAGGGACCCAGCCTGGCATGGGCACTGCCCTTGTTTAGCTGGGCTTGGTGCAATTTGGGCTGGCCTAACAGGCTGTTTCCCAGCAGAGCTCATTAGCTGGGACTGGGTGTCCTGCTCACAGGCTCTTCTGGAGCTGCTGCTGCTGCAGCACTGAGGGTGGGGGATGTCCAGGATGCTCTAATTGTCAGATGGTGTGATAAGTCAGGGCAGTTTCCTCCCAGCACTGACTGAGCTCAATTTTCCCTGGTGCCCAAAGCCTTTGTGGAGCTCTGGGTGTATGTTATGCAAATATTGGCTTTAAAATGACTGATTTCCCACAGCTCCACTGGTTGTCCTTGTAAACAACGGGGGGGGGGAAATGAAGGTGAAATCCTGTGTGTGTCTGGGCAGGAATGGAGGCTGGGGTTTTTCAGGATGGAAAACCATGGGCTGTGGTGTCTCTTGGTGTTGTAAAGCCCACCTGCCCAGCACCTGAGTGTGTCCCACCAGGGACATGTGCTGGGGAGGAGACAAATGGGTGCCTGGTACCTCCTGGGCTGCGGAGGTGGAGGTGGGTGAGTTGGGAAGGATGGCAAGGCAGGGGGTCAATCCTGGCAGTCGGAGAAGCAGGGTGGTGGCAGCAGGAGGGGAACAGTTTGCTGGACCTGCCAGGTGAAGAGCTTTTCCTCAGCTGCCCCCAAAGACACCCTCCTGAACGTCTTCTTGGCCATCGCTGTGGACAACCTGGCCAACGCCCAAGAGCTCACCAAGGTATGTACGAGATCCCTGGTCCTTCCAGCTCCAAGCACAGCTCATGACCCGAAAGTTACACCCAGAGCCACCCCAGCTGGTGCTGCAGAGAGACACCTGGAGTGAATGTTTGGTGTTCTTTCCTTTGCTTTATCCCAGAGTGGGCATTGCCCATCTCGCTGCCCTGGGGAGGTGCCCGGGCACCCCGAGGGTTTGTTATTTCCAAGAGCAGAGGCAAAGCAATTCACAGGTTTCACGAGCAAAGGCAGGGGTTGTGTTGCTGTTTTTTGCTGCCTCACACTCGTGTTTCTTACCTTGCTGAGCTTTGGGATGGACTAAGGAATTCGAATTTTCCAGTCAAATCCACGGACGGAGCTCGTTTGGAACAGCCAGGGAAGGTGGGAGAACTTTCCTGCCTCTCAGCTGGTGGAAGAGAAATCTGAGCACAGGCAGAGAGCCAGGCTCAGGCTAGAGATGGAAATGCAAAGATTTGTACATATACATATATATATATATATATATACAGATTTATATTGGAGCATCCCCTATGGAGAAAATTTATATTAGAGCATTCCCTATGGAAACAATGTACATTCTCAGTATTGAGCAGAAAGGATTGCAAGTGCTACACTCAATATTTGCATTATTACATCCTTTGGGTTTCTCACTGAACATACTCAGGTGTGTTTATGAGCAGCATTAGGGTTTTTTTTTTCCCCACATTTCTGGCTCGTTCTCACTGATCAAACCATGTAATCCCATTGCTGTCCTGCTGCTGTCCCTGGAAACTGGGAAGCAAACTCACAGCAGTTTGCTGGGTTGGAAAGCCAGCATTACTGTGATGCAGGGCTGGATTCATGGGGATTATCCCTCAAAGCATTCCTGAGCAGCAATCCCACAACCCAGCTGATAGTCATGAAATGCTACATATTCATCAAATTTCTGCTACATACTAATCACATTCCTGAATGCATGCATAATGCTAATTATTTCAGTGAACTTATTTGCATATAGGGGTCTTTTTTTCCCCCATATATTTGCAATAGGGGTCTTTTCTTTGGTGATAATTTGAGTGCATTCCATTCCCCAGAATTCCCTTTTGTGGTCCTTGATTTTCTAACAAATCTTTCCTCGTGAGTATCTCAATTCTGTGCTCAGGTCATGATGCACTTCTGTAATCATTCTTTACCCCAACACTGTGTTCTCACAACTAAGACATCTCCCAGGACATATTAATCACTAATACAAGGAAATAAGGAAGCAGTAGCTGGCACAGGAATTGTGACTCACAGGAATAGGGAGCTACCACAAGGCCACACTGATCCCTGACATCTGTCCTGAGCACTATATGGCACAAATTAAACATTAACCACAGACATTTGGGCCAGACATTCTTGTGCTAAAGTGAATTTTCCAACATCTTTTCCTGCTGCTGCATGGATCCTTTTGTAAGGAATTATCCCTTGGTTGGCAGCGCTGCCATTGGCATCAGTCACAGGGCAAAGAGGCACCACAACCTGCTCGGTGGGTGTGTTTTACAAGCTTTAATTTAGAGGCTCCTCCAGTGTTTGAGGGTCACTAACCCTGTGCTGCTGCTCCAGCAAAGAGTGTTTTGCCAATTCCCACCCTGGAAGTGTCCAAGGGCAGGTTGGATGGAGCTTGGAGCAAGCTGGGCCAGTGGGAGGTGTCCCTGCCCATGGCAGGGGGTGGGATTGGGATGAGCTTTAAGGTCTCTCCCAACCCAAACCAGTCTGGGATTCCATGGAAGTGTTCAAGGAGCTGTAGGTGTGGATCAGTGGTGGACCTGGCANCTTATATACACCTGATTCTGTAAAGAGATGGGATGGAATCCTGCCTAGATTTTGACCCTGGTTACCAAGGAAGGCCTACAAGAAACAACCCATCACACAGTGCTGGTTGGACTTGATGATGCCAGAGTCTTTTCCAGCCTCAATGATTCCATGGCTACACCTGCAGCTCCCCAGCTCAGGGACACACAGAGTCCTCAGAGTTTCCTGCCCCAATCCAGCTGCTGGACACCAACCAGCCAGAGCTCCACTGAGACCTCTCAGTTTAAGCATCAGGCAAAAAAAAATAATTAATTTTTGTAGTCATCTGCAATTTTTACACAGAAGGAGGTACAGAAATGTTATTAAATAGTGGGCTCATTCTGAGTTAGGGATGGCTGAATTTACAGCAACAACGGGTGTCTCTTCCTGGTACTTGAAGATGTGGAATCCACAATTACTGAGGGAAAATGGAGCAGAAGCAACACATTTTAAAAACATTTTAAAAACTGCTCCTGCTGCTTTAGGTGCAGGGCGAGAAAAATCCAAGAGCCTTTGATTTTAAGGTTGCCAGAGATTCCTTGGGAGAAGAAACAACTTGAACATCCCCAGGAGGGATGAAAGGAAATCCTTACAAGCCTTTTTCTTGGGGTTTTATCCCTCCAAAGCCTCATATTGTGGGGATAATTTTTGTGCTGGGTTGAGGTGGGGTTGGAGTTGATGTTTTTCCCAGTCAGTGCTGTGGGGCTTGTTGGGTTTGTGCTGGAAACACATCCCTGTCTCACACAGGGATGTCTCATTATTGCTGAGCAGCAATTACAGAGTCCAGGGGGTGCACAAGGATTTTTGGGGGGGCAAAACTGACCCCTCCCAACCCAAGGAATGTTCCAGAAGTTGTGGCTTCGTGCTCAGCATATAAAGCTGGGGGAGGAGGAGGAAAGGAGAGACATTTGGGGTGATGGCTTTTGTCTTTCCCAATTACTGTGACATGTGACAGAGCCCTGGCTGAGCTCCTGCCTGTGATGGGATTAATTAATTAATGAATTCCTTTGTCTTCATGGCTTTTGTTTTACCTCTTAAAGTGATTTTATGTCAATCCATGGGGTTTCTCACTGTTGCTCTTCCAGCTTTCCCCCCATCCCACCAGGATGGGTTTGAGCGAGCAGTTGCTGGCCAGGGTTAAACCAGGAACACCCTGGGATTTCAACAAACTTCCAAACCATTGATAAATTTACTGCAGTTTGGGAGTTGATAAATATTGACTTTGTGTAATTGCTCAGCAGGTCTTTTTTTTTCATGGCCTGGCTCAGCTTTTTCATTCACTGCAGTAAGAACTTCCTTGTTATAGTTGCTAATATTTGAAAAGAGGGGAAGAAAAAAAAGAAACTTATATAGTAACCAATTTTTCTTCTTAATTGTCCCTCATTTCTTCTCTACTTCTAAAGGAGAAAAGCAAAACAGTTTCAAAATTAATTCAGTTGAAACAAGTAACACCAAAGGCAGAGCAAGGAGCTGCTTATGCAGATGGTATGCAGGGTGGATAAATCTCTGATTCCCTGTTCCCAAGCTGGATGTCTTGCTGTCTGCTCTTGTGATTTGAAGCCCAACTCCTTCCCAGTTGAAGGGCAGGGATAGACCTGTGGAATTCCATAAAGCTTGGGAGAAAAGCCTGTGGTTATTCCCTGGGGGTGTGTGATGTTGCCACTGCCATCCTGTGCTCACCCTGACGTGATTTTACTCTCCGCTTTTCTGGCTAGAAAGTTTCACTGAAGATCAATCAGGCAGTTTGTTTTCTGCCCTCCCCTCATTGTTTCAGGTCCTGTGGTTTGAATCTGAGTGGTGCTCCTTGTGTTGTTATGCCTGGTAGGAGGAAATAAATCCCAATTACACCCTGCAGGCACTGGCTGTGCCAGCAGAGGTTTAAAATCCCCATGGGATGCAGAAATCATGGATATAACCCTCTTTTGCTCTATGCCTCAGTCTACAGACCACATTTAATACTGTCCCTTTTTGTTTTCAGCCTGTAAATCCTCAGTGATTCATTCTGAGATGAGTGGGAATATCTGGGGTAGAAGTGATGGGAGCAGGACCAGCCCAAACCATTGTGATTTACTGGATTTAGCCTTTCAGGAAAGCCCCACTGGCAAGAAGTCAGGGAGGATTTAGGAGCCTGTCAGTGGGCCATCAGTTTAGGGTGGGTTTACACACACAGCTGAGCCCCAGAACTGTCCCACTCATGGTCATGTCCTTCCCTGCCCTGATCTCCTTCCCCAGTGCTCAGGGCAGAGAGGAGACCCCAGAGAGGCAAGAAAGCTTTTTGCTCCTGCTAAAAATCCACTGAGCACTTGAGCAAAGCTTGCACTTCTCATCTCAGCTCTCACCAAAACCCTTGGTGCTGGGTCTCTCCTGGGTTGTGGTTTGTTACATGCCTTGGGAACTACTCCAGTCCCACCTGGACATCCCACTTGGGGTCCTGTGTCCAGCTCTGGGCTCTCCAGCATGGGAAGGACACGGAGCTGCTGGAGCAAGTCCAGAGGAGGCCACGGAGATGCTCCAAGGGCTGGAGCTCCTCTGCTCTGAAGCCAGGCTGGGAGAGCTGGGGATGTTCAGCTGGAGAAGAGAAGGCTCCAGGGAGACCTGAGAGCCCCTTGCAGTGCCTAAAGGGACTCCAGGAGAGCTGGAGAGGGACTTGGGACGAGGGATGGAGGGACAGGACAAGGGATGGAGTGACAGGACAAGGGGGAATGGCTTCCCACTGCCAGAGGGCAGGGTTAGATGGGATACTGGGGAAGAAATCCTTCCCTGTGAGGGTGGGCAGGCCCTGGCATGGGTTGGGCAGAGAAGCTGTGGCTGCCCCATCTCTGGGAGTGTCCAAGGCCAGGTTGGACAGGGCTTGGAGCAACCTGGGCTGGTGGGAGGTGTCCCTGCCCATGGCAGGGGGTGGCACTGGGTGATCTTTATGGCCCCTTCCAGCCCAAACCAGTCTGTGATCCCAAGAACCACAGGAGCTCAGCTGCTCCTCAAAGGGCTCTTTGCCAGAAGATCAGAAAACCAAAGTGAGTTCCCAGAGCTGTCCCAGCCCAGCACACACAGGTCACACCTCGGGGAGCTCTGGGTGTTGTTGTCACCCCATGGGTGTGCAAAATCAAACCTTCTCTTGATTTCCCTCCCCCCCAGGATGAGGAGGAGATGGAGGAAGCCACCAACCAGAAGCTGGCCCTGCAGAAGGCCAAGGAAGTGGCCGAAGTGAGCCCCATGTCTGCAGCCAACATTTCCATAGCAGCGTAAGCATGGCTTGATTTTTTTGGGGAACTCTGTTTTTCAGTGTCCTTTTGTGTGTGTGTGTCTGTTCCACTGGAGCATCTCATGGTACTCTGTGGGCCCTTGTGGACCATCTCTGGTACGGCCAGGGCTTTGGGGGTGACCGACAGCTCTGATCACTTAGCCCTGAATTTAATGAAGGTTTTATTTTATTTGGTTTTCTTTGTAATGCCTCATCTTTTGCCTCGCTCGAAATAACTGTGTTTTAGAAGGATTTTTTTTGGTTTTTAAAGCTGTCCTAGGACAGATTTCACCAGGTGAAGCGTTAACGTGTCACTTTGGGTTTTTAATGATGAGAGGTAGGTGAGCACAGAATGCACTGACTATTCTTTAATAAGCTCTGAGAATTGAAATGTAAAGGCATCCTTTTAAATATCAGATCGAAAAATATGCTTGAATGCCCTCTCTTTGCTGTTTGAAAGAGTGCTGGGCTGAATAAAATTCATCTTTGTGAACAGTCACTGGTTTGTAGACAGAAACAACAATTTGCATTTTATGGATAGGAGAATCCTTGGGAAAAGTTGCTTTGGGGACCACTTTTCCATAGATCCTGATGTAACTGAAGTGGAAAAAAATCATATATAGGTGGAAATCCTTGCCCAGGTGTTGCTGAGGTCAGTCCTGCCTGTGTGGGATGGTGGGCCTGTGCTGGAGATGTGCCATCCCTGCTCCAAGGCTGGGTTGGATGAGCTTGGAGCAAGCTGGGCTGGTGGAATGTGGCCCTGCCCGTGGCAGGGGGTGGGATGGGCTGAGCTTTAAGTTCCTTTCCAACCCAAACCATTTCATGATTCTATTCTATGATACCTTGCAAGGATTTACTCAAAAGTACGTTCTGCTCAAAGGTTCATCGAACTCTTCTGAAATTTTTTAACATCAGGAAAAGCATCACCAAAGATATTTGGTGCATTTTACTGAGAGCTGCTGATGTTTTCCAGACACCTCCAAGGGCTCGAGAAGCTCAGGCAGAGAAAAATAAATTTCCTGTTCAGTTTTATTGCAAAATACCTGGAATGCAGCCGGAATCTGCTTGTTCCTTCGGTGTAAAGCTCTTGAGATCCTTGGTATTGGGAGTTTAATCCACTCATTCCAAGACAATATGCCAGTTTGAATATTATTAATTTGACTATTTTCTTCTTCTTCACACTTTTTTTTTTGCCATCACTGCTTTAATCAGCTCCTGTTTATGCTGTGCCTGTTTTATGCTGTTGGTTTTAAAATACAACCCTTTCCTTGCAATGGTTTCCTCTCCAGTCTTGAGAACAAGTCAAACAAGGAAAGTTGTTCTTGTTCTTTGACTCATTTCTTGCTCCTGTTATTTTAAAATGCAAGATGATGATGAATATTCTCTTCTTTTTTAACCAAAGCACGGTGCAGGTGAAGATTTCTTAGAAATATCAGCTTGAATGGAGTTGAGGTTTCACACCACGTTCTTAAATTGCTTCAAATCACTTTATTCCGTGATTTTTCACCTGGTTTTAATAAGACCAGGCCAGTTTTGTGCCAACAATTCAAAGTGAGGATAAAAATGTGGATTTCTGGTTATTTTGCCCGGATTCCAAATTTGTTGGAGCCTTCAATGAGCACAGTTGAAGGTCAATCCCTTCCACACCTCCTGCCCAGGGACCCCCTGTGTGGGGCCACCATCCACCAGCCATGGTGTGACTTCTCCTTGTCTCTGCTGCAGGACCACTGAGATGCTCCCAGGGCCACTCTCCAATCTCACAGGGCTTTAATTTGGGGAGAAAAAAACCCCTGAATTAATGTCAACAGGCTGATGTCCAAATGGATGATGATGTAGAGGAAAAGGCGAGGGAGAAGCGAGGAGTTCTGTGAGATGGAAAGATGGCTTGTGATCCACGAGATATTTCATGAATCCACTTCAAAGCAATTTGTTTTATACAGAAATTCATCCCTTGTGAACTCCAAAGGGGCTCAGCAGTGCCAGCTTTCAGCTTTGAAGCCCCTTTTCCTTGGATATCACTGTCCAGTGCAGAAGGGACTCAAATATACCCCATCCCTTCACCTTTTATGCTCTTAAACTCCACAGTGATCCTAAAGAAGGAGCAGATCCCGTGCTGATGGCAAGGCTTGGCAGAGCTGGACATGCCAAGAGTGAAAAAGGGCTTGGAAATGGGATTTTTGGGGTATGGGCACAAAGAGCCTGGAAACAAACACCTGTAGAACTGAGTGGGTGGTGAACTGGGCAAACTGGGATCGGGCTCCCAAAATCTCCCTGCCAAGGTGGCTCTACCCAATCACTCTGTATTTTTATTTCCTCCTAAGGAATAATTTGTTTCCATTTATGATTGAATTTTGGTTTCAGAGGAAAGCGAATTCAGGCGAAAATGCATTTCTATGACAGGCAATTACATCATGGATTCGTGTGCTGAAAAAAAATCCACATTTTCTCTACCTGCACCAGCGAAACCGGTGTTAGCAGAGGGCACCATGACTTGCATTTCCTTAGTCACGATGTTCATGCTCCTGGTGTGCTTGTCCACCTCCCACAGAGGTGATAAAGCTGTCCCTGGGCTGAGCCTCGTGAAGAGTCATCTTGGCTGTTCTGCTGTTTCACTGCTCAGGTGCTGTGCTTGCTCTTTTCATCCTTTCCCTTGTCAGTCCTGCAGCAAAGAACAGAGTGTGGATCTCCTGGATATCTCCTGAAGCTTCTTCCAGGCTTTTCCATCCTCTGTGGTGACCCTGAGATCAGCCCAGTCGGTCATAATTACACCGAGGGCGTGGTTTGATCCTTTGCTGATCCTTGTGGGATATTCTCTGATCCTTTATCTGCTCTTCCACCTCTGTTTTTCCCATTCCAGCAGTTTGCCTGCTCCAATTCTTCTGCTCTCCTCCTCCCTTCACAACTGAGCTCCAAACAACATTCCACTTATTGCCTTGGCTGCAAAAAGTCATTTCCTAAGCATCCCAAACCGGTTGCTTATTTAACATGTCAGCCTGTTTGGAAGGTCTGAGGAGGCACCTCCACCTTCACCCGTGGGATTGGATGCCGTGGGAGCCACGAATTGGTTTGTGATTGATGGGTGTCCTGGGGATCTCTTTAATAACCTGCTCATCACTGCAGTGCTGTCGAGGTATCATTTCTCCTGCAGCTCCCTCTGGGTGCTTTGTTACAACATTCTGCACTCGTTTGTAGCTCCTGCTCCATCCATCTCCCAGGATTTCCATGGTTTGCCTTCTGCTCCACCAAAGGGATCAACTCGGACACATTTGCCCGACCACAGTTTGGTTTTTTTCACCTGGTGAACTCTATCCTGGAGGGCCCTTTTAATTTGGTTTAATTTGAGGTTTAAAAGGCGATACGTTGGTTTCGTCGTCGTTGCGATGTTTGGTTGAAAACAGAAGGTGTGTTTAATTTGAGCCCATTGTTTCATTCTTATTTTTGTGATTTATTTTTCTTTATATGTGTGTGTGTGTGTGTTTGTTTTCTGTTTAGCGTTTTCCTTGCTTTGTTGTTTCTGGAGGTGAGTTTTTGGGGTCGGTCAGTTTGCCCAGGGTTGTGTTGAAGACCCTCTGTGTTGTACAACATTTAGACCTCTCAGCTTCTGGAACTGAGGGGTCTGTAGAGCAAACCATTGGTGCAGCTTCCTTGGTGGCCAGAATGGAGGAGGAGGAGAAAAGGGGATGATTCCAAGGCAAAGAACTTTGGGATGCCACTGTAAAGGTGCCAGTGGAAGGAAGAGCCACCAGGCTCCTTCCTGTGGGTCACACCAAAGACCCCAGTGCAAATATGCCCTTTTCTTCCCCTGGTTTTGCTTCACCTCATGCCTGAACTCCCCATGTTTGGCTTCCTCCTCCACCTCTTCTATTCCAGCCGGAGACGCGCCAATGGCATGTACAAAAGGGGCTGTGATGGGCACACCTGGCCCAGCAAGACACGAGGGGGACATGAGCTGTGGCTCACCTGGCACCCAGAGCCCGTGGATTTCCCAGTGGCCTGTCCTCACCCTTTCCTGGGAAAAGCCTTAAAATAGGAATTTTTTAGCAATCCTGAATGTGTAGGAGCCTGTTAGGTAGTCATGCTGAAGCCACACTGAGTGAAACCTCTTGCACTCTTAGGAGGTTTGGGTTTCTCTAATTCCACGTGCTGATGGGTTACAGTCGTAGCCAGACCCAAGGAATTATTTATTCACAGGTGTGGGGTGTGAGTTTTGGATGGGAGGAGAACTTCCCAGACGTGGTGGATGAAGTGTGGTGGCACACCAAGAGAGACACTTCATGGATGTGGGCACCAGACCTAAACACTGTCGAATTACCCACTGCCATTTCCCAGAGTTATTTGTGCTTCCCAGGACAACTTTCCAGCCTCTTCATCTCCGGGCCCTGAGTGCTTTCAGCTGGTTTGCTCAAAGCAGTTGACACTCAAATTGCTGTTCACGGCAGGAGGTTAGAAAAGCCAGGAGCAAAGTGCCAGGAGCAGAGAGAGGTGGCCCATCCCTTCCCCGGGACTTCTCAGAGCTGCCTGTCCCTTTTGTACAGGTCTGGGGACGGACGGGAGGGCGTGGGAATGGCTCTGTTTCTCCAGGACATTTTCCATCTCGGAGGCTCCGTGTTTTCCTTCTGTCTTGGGGAATACTGTGGTTTGTTCCCACCCCTCTGTTGGGCCGTGGGGGACCCAACAGGACCCAGCAAGGACCGTGTGTGAACACCCAGCCCGTGAGCCGTGCTGTGTAGACTAGAAGGGGTGTTCTTTTCCTCTTGCTGGCTTGTGATTCCTGCCCTTTCTTTTTCCCCCCTGGAGTGTGTTGGTGTGTGAGGTGCTGTGATTGCTCCTGTCAGATCACCTTTTTGTCCTTGCTGTTGGTGTAACAGTGACTCAGCTGCCCCCAGAGACACTCAGTGCTCTGTCCCTCGGGGATGGTAAGTAGCATCGAGCTTCTCTCACTTTGCTTCTGAGAAGGAGGTGGCTTTGCTTTGTGGTATCACACCCTGGAGCTCCAGCACAGATTTATGGTTTCCTCCAAAAAGCAGCAGTGGGAGCAGAGGAGTGAGCCTGGAGTGCTGCAGGATTGTGCTGGCCAGGTTACAGGAGACTTGGCAGGATCAGAGCGTGGCCTCCATCCTGCACCGCACCGACCGAGGCCGGAATAAACCCCAGGGATGTGGAGATCTGCACCCAGCAACTGAAATAAAACTTGCCACAGGTGTTGCACAGGGTTGGTGCTGAATTCAGGTAAATTAGGGCAGGCCAGGACATTCTCCTCCATCATGAGCTTTCCACCTCTTTTGCCAAAGGGATGTCTTTGTTATCACAGAATCACAGAATCAGCTTGGTTGGAGGGACCTCCAAGATCATCAAGTCCAACCCTTGATCCAACACCACTGGATTCCCAGCCCATGGCACTCAGTGCCACATCATAAACACCTCCAGGGACAGTGAATCCACCCCCTCTCTGAGCAGCCCATTCCAATGCCTGATCCCTCTCTCTGGAAAGAATTCCTTCCCAATATCCAACCCAAACCTCCCCTGGCAGAGCTCAAGCCCTGTGCCCTCTTGTCCTGTTGCTGGTTGCCTGGGAGAAGAGACCAACCCCCACCCGGCATCCCCCCTCCTGTCAGGGAGTTGTGGAGAGTGATGGGGTCACCCCTGAGCCTCCTCTTCTCCAGACTAAACACCCCCCAGCTCCCTCAGCCTCTCCTCATGGCACTTGTGCTCCAGTCCCTTCTCTGGATCTTCTCCAGCCCCTCAACATCCTTCCCAAACTGAAGGGCCCAGAACTGGACACAACACTCAAGGTGTGGCCTCACCAGTGTCCAGTCCAGGGGTAGAACCATCTCCCTGATCCTGCTGGTCACACTATTCCTGATCCAGGCCAGGAGGAAAATGGTCCCTAGCTTGAGCAAGCTGGAAACAATCACTTTCTTGGCCAGCAGGACATGCCAACCCCACTTTGACTCCTGCTCCTGTTTCATTTGGCACGACACAAATGAAGACACACTGAAGTTTAGGGAGAATATTTTACCTGATTGTTCAGCAGATTGTTTGCTCCAAGCAAAACTTTTAGGATGCTTTTCATAATTTCTCTTCTTCCAGGTTTCTGACCCTCTGGGGTTTGTGTTATTATTTTATATATATATTACCCAGGCCAACATTTCTGTTTAGAATAATCCTTTAATTGTATTAAATGTGTATTTAAAAATCTACTTATATGATAGCCAAAGGATAAGTGTATTAAATGTATATTTAAAACTCTACTTATATGATAGCCAAAGGACATTTAGATTTAAATTGACCTTCTGGTTTGCTAATATTGATTGTTAACAGATTAAAAGTCTCATGGAAACAGGAGAAAAAATGCTCCAACTAAAAAGGCAACCCCAGGAGGTGAAGAGATTTTATTTTCAGTCTTGGGGACAGTTCTCTGAACGCTGAAGATTGATAAAAATGATCATTTATAACTATGAAAAAATTAATGCCTCAAGCCAAGATGTCTCCTGGTTTTCTGCCGATTCCCTGCCCAAGGCAGAATAAACTCTTTTCCTGTGTAATTCAGTGATTTCCATCTTTAGAACCCCCAACAAATGTGGGGTTTATAGAAACACTGGATGGAGGAGAATCTACTAAATTGCTTGGGAATGGAAAGAGGCTCCTTTGAATCCTGGGAATGCCCTGCTGGAGCTGCAGCAGGGCTGAGGTTTTGAGACACTGTTTGGGCAGTAGGAGCTCAGGGCCATCCCCAGCCCTGTCAGAGGACACAGGTAGGTGCCTCTGAAGGGTAAATGTGACACAGGGACCTTCTTGGCACCAGCTCCTGGAGCTCAGGTGGATTTTGGAGCTGAGCAGCCCATTGTTCTCCATGGCCAAAGCAGGAATTAGCATCCTGCTCTCACTTGGAAAGAACACTTTGTAAAGGCAATCCCTGCTTGGTCCCACAAAGGCCTCTCCCTGAGGCCCCGGAGATGACCCCGCGGAGAACTCCCCCGCCGTGAGTATGGCACACGGAGGCACAAAGTCCTGAGATCATCCTGTGGCTTTTGGTTCACCTTTTAATTTTTTTTCCCCCCCCCCCCCTCCCTCCTTCTGGTTCCATTTTTGGTTCTTTGGTTGTCTGCCCTTGACTAGAAGGTGGTGTGTCTGTGGCTTCCACACGTTGCCTGGTCTCCTCCCGAGGTGCACGCTGCCGTCTGCATCCGATAGGACACAGCCCGTACGAGTCTCCTCCTCCCGATGTCTTTTATGGTTTCTCTGCTCTTCTTCTTTTTGGTTTTTTTTGTTTTTGTTTGGTTTGTTTGTGTCATTTTTTTTCCTTTTCTTTTTCTTTTCTCACTTTTTGTTTTCTTTGTTTGTTTTGTTTTTTTGCATGTGCAGTTTTGTAAAGCAAACTCGAGGTACTGTATCTCGCAGCTCGTCAGTCTCCAGCGTAAATTCACCGTGAGTTGCTCTCTGTTACAATATTCAGTGAATGGATTTATCATTTCTATCTCTAGATTAATAAACCACCCTCTTTCCCATTCTCCTGACGCCTTCAGCCCCGCCTTGTTTTCCCCAAAAACTCATTCCCATCATTGTGGAAATCCTCCAGACCAACACCCAGTGGAAGGACTGGAACGTGTGCCACATTGTCATATGATGCTTGTGATTTGATCGTGAGCAACTCCGTAGTGTTTCATCCATTGACTGTGCCTTCTCCTCCCCTTCTTTCCTCCATTTCTCCTTAATTATTTCCATCATTAGCTCTTTTCCCCCTCTTCTCCCATCTCCCCTCGTTTGATGGTTCGTCTTGTATTTCTGTTCTCTGTGTTTATTATGCACTTGGCTGATGGCTTTGATGTTCCACCAGTGTTTGCACTTGGGGTTCAGTGGGAGAGAGCCAGGAGTGCACTCTGGGAGTGCAAACTGGAGAAGGACTTCAAAAGAAACTCCTGGGAATGGGGTCCAAGTGAGACTAAATTGGAAAACTGTATGGAATTGGAAACTGGTTGTGCTTTTAGTCTCTGACGTTCTCGAGCTGGACATTAAAGCTACAGATTTGGTAAAAATGAGGCACTTGGCAACTCCTCTGCCCCTGGGGTTGAGCAAACACGGTGGAAACCTCCCATTCCCTCCACGTGCTTCCCACCAAGCAAACCTTGCTGGCTTTGCTGTCAATCAGGGTGTGCTTTGACACCGATGCAGGTTTGTAGAAAATACCATTATTCCCATCCGACTAATGCAACAAAACTCCTCCTGAGCTTCTCTGTGAGTGTCTCTGCTTTGAGTTGTCCTTTTACCATGTGATGTTGTCTTTCTTCTTTAATGCTTTTGGAGAGACAAGTAAGTGCAATTCAAACTCCACAGCAGGTAAAGGTAATGGTGAAGCAAAAGAGGTTTCCCGCCAGGTTCCTGACATTTTCCTTTTCGCCTCGGTGTTTTGGGGGTGTTTGTGTGGAAAATAATGTTGATGTGACGTGTGAGTTTGGTTTGAAGCTTTGTGACCAACAGAAGTAGGTTTGGGGGGTGTGTGTGTGCTGAGGTCTGATGTCTCCCAGGGCTGGGCCGGTGAAAATTAGGGGAATGAAGCAGAACGAGGCAGGTTTTGTCTCATTTCTCCCAAGGCATTTCCTGGCTGCTGGGAGCAGAGAGAGCTTTCCTTCCCTTGGGATGGCTCCCAGCCTGGCAGGAGGAGTGGGAATGTTTAAAGGTGGTGAGGTGATGGAGGGAAGGTGCTGCAGAGCCATCCTCTCCTCGGGTCTTTGCTCCAGTGGAAGTTGCACCAAATCAGAGCCCAATTAGGAATAAAGAATTTGTCCCCGTTGCCAAACTTCGAGGGACAAAAACGCCTTTTATAAAAGGGTAAAATCAAACTGCAGGTACTAAAATCCCTTTGGGAGGAGGATTTGCCCCCATTCCAAGGCATTGAGGTCTGTTCCAAACTCCCCCCCCACCCCCCAGCCCCAGAACAGTATTTTGCTGATGTGACTCACATCTGGTCTCTGAACAGAATCAACTTGCACTGCAAAAACCTCTTAACTGAGGTTTCTCATCCTCTTTAACATTTCTATGCACCGTCTGGGCCATAATTTGTAATTTCCTATGCAAACCAGGGCTGGTTTGGATGGATGAGCTGAGTGGGCATTTTTTAATCAGTGAGCAAAAAAAAAAGAGCATTTCCTCAGCACCCCCTTGTTTGGATTAAAGAAATGACTGAACCCCAGAAAAGCGTGCAACGGGTAAAAGCCCCACAGCAGGGACACCCCCCGAAGAGTCATATTTACTCAGTGTAAATATCATGGTTAGAAACGGTTTTAAATCCAAATAGATGAACTGGATGAAGCCCTCCCAGGGCCAGGCAGGTGCTTTGGATTCCCATTCCCTGAGGGAATCTTGGGACAGGTTCAGGATGCTTTTCCATCCCTCCCGTTCTACCCACTGCGAGTGCTTTGCTGCGATCACACTGAACAGAGAAGTGCTCTGATTTCTGAGCACAGATGGAAGTTGAACAGTAATCTACTAATCAAGAGGAGCTTTTAAAAGGTGCAAAAAAACCCCCAAAATCCCTGTTCCTTTAAATCCCTTTGGTTGCTCCAACAGTCTAAAATACCCCGTGCCTTTAATATCACTGCCAAGCGGGATTTGCAAAGCCACAGCCAGCTCTTCTGAAAGAACAAAGCTTATTCCAACACCTTTTGAGATCCAGAGGGTTGAGTTTTGCCCATGTTCTTTCTTCGATTATTTAAAATTAAAAAAAAATAATTTTCTAAATTGGTAAGAAATTAGAGACAAAAATCCCTGAGCTAGTTACTTCAAAAAAGGAAAATACAATCAAGGTGAAGTCATTTCCTTGTGTTAATTCCAGCCTTTGGTGCTCTAACAAATTTGTGATACGGGCAAAGCAAGAACACATTTTTCATTCACTGAGGAGAGGTAATTAAATAGAGATATGCTCCATTTCTTTAAGTAGATCAGCATTTATCTAAAATACATCCCGAAACTGGCAACTCTTTTCTATGTACATGGGCAAGCGAATAAGTGGGTTGGATTTTTCCAATAGGATGGATTTAAGAGCGTTGAATTTTCAGACGAATCCTTATAGTGCAAAGGGTGAGGGAATCCCAAGTGGTGCCTTCAGCTGATTTGAGGTTTTCATTGTGCTGCTCTCATTTATTTATCTCGAACAGGACCCAGAGGTGTCACTCATTGCTTGGACACGACAAATCACGTGTTTTTAAGGCAATTTCTAGAATGGTAAATAAAGGCAAAGCCGGTTTTTTCACAAGATGGGGAGGATTTTTTCTTCCCAAAGTGCTCAACACTTGCACTTGCCAGTTTTTTTTTTTTGCCAGAATAAAACTGAGTTTCCTTTCCCACCCCAACCCTCACAGCCTGTGTCTGCTCTAGACAGGCTGATATCACCCAGAGGGAAATGAAAAACCTTAAATATATTCTCCCAGGGCGAATTTGTCATTTTTTTTCAAGCCAAGATCTCAAATTATTCTTGATCTTTATCACTTGCTTTTGTACATTCACTGGTTGGGCTTTATTTCCGCCCTCAGAGTGCAAAAAAGGGGCTGTGATTTGGTTCCCTCATGAGTTTTGTCTTGGTTTTTCTCAAAAGCCCAGAGTTTATGGTGGGACTTCAGTCTGGGACTTTGAAGTGCTTTGGCCAGAATGGGTTTCAACACTTCAGAGGAAAAAAGAGAATTTCAAATCAATGTAATTTGCCTGGGGTTTAGGAGAACTCAATGCCTCGTGTTTAACCTCAGTGTGTTTTTTCTTTGTTAAATGAAGCCACAGCAATCTGGCTTTTCACTTCCACATTTTGCTTTTCCTTTTAACTCTCTCCCCCTGTTATTTATTACTGAGCCTGCAATTACGTGATCACCGTTCATAACTGAAATACCAACCAAACCTCGAGGTCTGAAAAGGGATCTTGTGCTGAAAGGACAGCAACAGGAGACAGAAGGAATATTTTCTGGCATTTTCTTCAGATCAGTGTGTATAAAGCTAACCCTTGTAGGCACAATTTTGGGGCCAGCATGTGATGTCCTTTGACTGAAAAGCATTAGGAAATATGGCCAAGGGCACCTCATGGGAGGGGCACAGAGTGCTGGGTCTCTCCTGGCTTGTGGTTTGTTACATGCCTTGGGAACTACTCCAATCCCACCTGGACATCCCACTTGGGGTCCTGTGTCCAGCTCTGGGCTCTCCAGCATGGGAAGGACATGGAACTGCTGGAGCAAGTCCAGAGGAGGCCACGGAGATGCTCCAAGGGCTGGAGCCCCTCTGCTCTGGAGCCAGGCTGGGAGAGCTGGGGATGTTCAGCTGGAGAAGGGAAGGCTCCAGGGAGACCTGAGAGCCCCTTGCAGTGCCTAAAGGGGCTCCAGGAGAGCTGGAGAGGGACTTGGGACGAGGGATGGAGGGACAGGACAAGGGATGGAGTGACAGGACAAGGGGGAATGGCTTCCCACTGCCAGAGGGCAGGGTTAGATGGGATATTGGGGAAGAAATCCTTCCCTGGGAGGGTGGGCAGGCCCTGGCACAGGGTGGGCAGAGAAGCTGTGGCTGCCCCATCCCTGGGAGTGTCCAAGGCCAGGTTGGACAGGGCTTGGAGCAACCTGGGCTGGTGGGAGGTGTCCCTGCCCATGGCAGGGGGTGGCACTGGGTGATCTTTAAGGCCCCTTCCAGCCCAAACCAGTCTGTGATCCCAAGAACCACAGGAGCTCAGCTGCTCCTCAAAGCCCCAAGAGATGCTGAGCTCGACCCCCCTCTGACATCTCAGCCTCTTCCTCCTGCAGAGACCAATTACCTGGCTCAGCACATCCTCTATCTGCAGTTCTCCAAATTGTCCAAAAGAACAGGAAAACTGAGGAGGAATTCAATCCAAGGATGAGAATGGTGGAAGGGAAAAAACAAAATCAAAATATGGCACTTAGTGAACTTTGCTGATCTAAGAAATCAGCACCAGTGAGAGTGTGAAAGGATTTCCAATTTCAGTAGCAGGTTTTTGAAGAGAAGGGTGTGATTTACACTCTTTGACCACATTAATAATTTGGAGTTTCCAGCTAATACGAGGAGAAATATTATGACAGAAAACATGTTTGGTTGGTTTTTTCTGAGAAACTGCCAGACCAAAAATTCTATTATATAAAACCAAACTCAAATTCAAGAATGGTGTTGGAAGGGACTGGGCAGCGTTTCAAGTGGGAGAGCTCTGAGTGTCTCCCAGGGGAGGGCAGGAAGGAGATGGAGCTCAGGAGGAGGAAAAGGTGCTGGAGCATCCAGGCAACAACTCCTGGGGTCACTGGCCAAACAAATTTATCCACTAAGGGTGAGTTCATCTGAAAGAAAATCGTTTTATGAAATCCAAGAGAGACAGAAGGCTCTGCTCTGTGCATGCCTGCCCCAGACTGAAAGGTTTCCTGGTGTTTTCCAAGCGGAGAGTTTATGAACTCCAAGCAAATAAGGTTTTACTGGAAAGGTTTGGTTGCATTACAGTGTTTGTTGGAGCTGCATTTTAACAAGAAATTCCCTTTCTTCTGGAAGCAGAACACGCTCTCTCATACCCACAGTCTAATGTGTAGGTATTTTTAACATCAAATTATTATGTTCTTCATAGTCAGCTTTCATTCATTATTTACTAAAGGTTTGCCATTAACTGAAGAGATGATTTGAAAGGTTATGGTAACCAAATCTTTAATCATTAAGAGTACCCTAAGATTAGAATATGACTAAAAATAGGCTTTCCTTTCCTGAATGACCCACATGGTGACTGGCTGCATTTTTCACTTAAACCAATATGAGCCACTGCTTCATTAATATGAATTTTATTTGATTCTACATGAATTGTGTGGTTTTCTTTGCAGCCACGGGCAGGAGTTGTTTGTTGGCTTCTTAATCCAAGGCAAACCAGTGGAGCTGGTATTAGCAGTGTTATCTCCTACAACATTTCAAGCCTAGAGGATCTGAAAATTGAATATAGTGCCAGAACCCTTCAAAGGGTTCAAAATATTCTGTAGCCAGAAAACAGGGATGGGAAGGAATTGTAAAGCAAGTGAATTACCAGCAGTGTTTGTGCCATGTCTGCAGGTCAGGAGTGATTCACAGGGCGATTCTCTTAATGGATTCAGAAGGGTTTTAAGAAGCAAACAGGGTTTCACAGGAAGAGTTGGCTTCATAAACAGATACGTTTTTTTCCTTGTTATCACAAAGGCTCATTTTTTAGCAGCTTGGACAAGCCATGCCATGTTTGTGCTGTAGATGGGTTGTGTCTGGCCCTCTTCATGCATAATTAACTGCACCAGATGATGGGGAAGCAAAGCAAATCATTTTTGCCCTGTTCGCATTTTTTCCATCCCTTCTCAAACGCCTTACGTTGTATCTGCCCCGTCCCCTCGGAGCACGGGGAAGGAAACTGTGCTCTGTTTGCAGGTGACATTCCTGGTGGGCCATAAATCACCTCCAGAGCTCAGTGTGACGGGGGCCACCAGGAGAGGAGGAGCTCTCCCAGGCGCTCAGTTGCTGGGGGAACTTGGGCAAAACCAGAGCCAGACAAACGCACTTGGACAAGCAGATGACACTTTCCCCTCCGGTTGCTGCTGCTGCTTTGGCTCTGAGAGCCCTAACTGGTGTCCCCAGAGGGACGTGCCTGCTCAGATGTTTTACCCCCCTTTCCCTCCAGCAGCTCTGATGTTCCCTGGCACTGATGTTCCTCCCTGCTTCGGATCCGATAACGAGCTCGCTGGCAGGCTCCGCTTTTTCCCCGATTGTATTTTTTTGCTGCGCTTCAGATATTTTTCTGGTTTGCTTTTTGGGTTTTTTTTCTTTTTTTTCTCAAGTGTCTTTCGCTGTAGAACAAGGCAAAGATGGAGCCATTGCTTCTGAACCTCGTGCTCTTGACTTGTTAGCAACCAAAGCCAGCAGGTGGCTGGAGGTTGGAGGTTTTTTGGCAGGCGCCTCCGCGACTTGTGTCAACGTTAAGGATGCAGCTCGTTTGTAGATGCTGAGAAATTCGAGCCTGTAATGACAGTGCCTGTTCTCAGGAAGGGATTTGAGCAAAATAGGCTTCATTAATATGTGCAGGTTCTCGGGGTGTATCTCCCTGGCAGCACCTTTCAGTCAGCCAGGAGTGATGCACAGGGGAAGCTTTAGCACCTCAGAGGTGATTTAAAGGCTGGTTTAAGTTCTTGGTGGAGCTGAAACACAAGTTAAAAAACTCCTCCTGGAGTTGGAGCTGGCAGGTTCTGAGTGTCTCTGCACCCTCATCCAGTCTGATTTAGGAGATTTTCTTTCTAATCTGGTTTGGGTGGGCCCAGCACAGGCACTGAGGGACAGGCTGTGTCCTTGAGAACTGCCTGATGATTTCCTGGGTGTTTTACTTTGGGGAGTCACTGCAGGGACACTGGGGCTTTGTGTCCCACCCTTGTGTGATCCCATGAAAATGGAGCACAGGCTGATGCTTGTGCTCTTTGTGCTCTGGGGTTGTAGATAAACTGAAGGCTTCAGTCAGCACAGGGGCACTTTCCCAGCTAATCAGTATGGCTCGTTATCACTTCAGTGCTGCCAGTTTGCTCTGGCTGCTCAAAATACAGAGGAAAAGCCAGTCCCAACCCCAGGGACTTTCATTATGCAGTTAAAAATGTTCCCTGAGCACAAAGGTTGCTCAGACATGTCCCAAAGCTGCCCTGAGCTAAAGAGGAGGTTCAGTTTTGGAGCTCAGTTGGGTTTAGCAGAGCTGGATCTGGAGTGTGGCATCCCAGAGGGTGTGCAGGACATGCTGGGATGCCCAGCCCAGGCAGCTCCACCTCTCTGTGCCCATCTCTGCTGACTCTGGAGGGCTGCAAACACACAGCACATGGCTTCTCCTGGGAAATGCTTGTACAGGGCAGAAGGTCTGGCCAGTCAGAGGATTTTCATGTTGCTCATCAATTCCTTCTAAACCCAAGCAAAGCCGCTGATGAGTGATAACATTTTCATCTCTCATAATGTTGAACCAAAAAGAATTGACAAGCTGTTGCCCACTGTGATGAGGCTCTTCAGCTTTGTGCCAGGGGTCACCAGGACAGCTTGGGGGGTGCTTTCCTTTGGATGGGGGATTTTTGGGAAGCCAGGCTCTAAGCCACATCCCCGGGACCTTCTGGCATCATTTACATTTAGAACTGGGAATTTTGTCTCTTGTGGTGCAAATGGGGCACTTGGATGCTGGAAAATTAGTCCTGAATCTGCCTCTTGGGAACGGGGAGTGTAGATACTTAGTTTTTGGGATTTGCTCTGCTCACTCTGATTTCTGGATTAAATCAGGTTCTCTCACATCTGCCTGGGTGCCCTCATGCCATTTTCAGTGGGGGTTTAAGTAGGTTTTTGCCTCTTTAGTAGAACCTCTGTACAGCCTCACCTGCAATAGTGGGGCAGTTTGGGGGGACACCATGGAAGGGAGAGATTGAGCCATTGGAGAGTGGCCAAAGGAGGGACAGGGAGATGGTTCAGGGCCTGGAGGGGCAGCGTGTGAGGGCACTGAGGGCACTTGGGGTGTTCAGTTGGAGAAGAGGACACTGAGGGGAGACCTCACTGCAGGTCCAACTCCCTGGGGAGGGGCAGAGGAGGGGCAGGCACTGATCTCTGCTCTGGGGGGAGCAGGGACACACCCAGGGAATGGCTGGAGTTGTGCCAGGGCAGGCTCAGGTTGGATCTCAGGGAAAGGCTCTTCCCCCAGAGGGTGGTGGGCACTGCCCAGGCTCCCCAGGGCAGTGGGCACAGCCCCAAGGCTGCCAGAGCTCCAGGAGGGTTTGGATGATGCTCTGGGGCACAGGGAGTGACTCTTGGGGATGGTTTTGTGCAGGGCTGAGGGTTGGACTGGATGATCCCTGTGGGTCCCTTCCAACTCAACATATCCTGTAATTCTGCAAAGAACTGACTCCCAGCAGAGCTCAGGGACACAAAGCCCTTCTGACAGCTCCTGCTGTGTTACATGAGTGTGTCTGAACACTCCCCCCGGGGCCCTGCACACAGAGACAGGCCCAGACAGTCCAAACCAGCTCCGGCACACGCAAAAGCTGCTTATTCTGCTGTCAGGGGAGCCCTGAATGTGCGTAAGGAAGGCGCGTGTGCCTCCTGTGAGGGCTCCATGTTCTGCCCCCCAGGTTCTGCACCAGAGGTCAGGCTGGTGTGTGGCACATGGAGATGTCTGAGCAGGCTGGTGGAAGGAAAAAAGCTTACCTGTCTTTGTTAGAAGTTTTCTTGAGGAAAAATATGGATGCTGGTCTTCCACAGCAGGTTAAATCCAGAATGCCACCCTGGCAGCCAGTGGGTTTCCTGGGATTTTATGCAGAATGTGATGTAACCTTTAGCAGGAAAGGAAAAAGTCTTCCCTTCGTGCCCTGGTTGGTGAGCCTGTTGTGTGTGGTGGTCAGAAACCAAGGGCTGTGTTGAGAAATCAGGCATTAAGGCAATGCCAGTGGAGTTATCAGCACCATAACAAGGGACAGAGACAGAAATGAGCAGGTATCTCCAGGGATGAAGGTGCTCCCACCTCATCTGCAAGATATGGAGATGGTGAAGGAGCTGAAGGGGCCATGTGAGGAGTGGCTGAGATCACTTGTCTTGCTCAGCCGGAGAAGAGGAGGCTGAGGGGAGACCTCACCAGGGTCTGCAGCTCTGATCTCTGCTCTGTGTGACAGGGACAGCACCCAGGGAGTGGCTGGAGCTGTGCCAGGGCAGGATTGGGTTGGATGTCAGGCAAAGGCTCTTCCCCCAGAGGGTGGTGGGCACTGCCCAGGCTCCCCAGGGCAGTGGGCACAGCCCCAAGGCTGCTAGAGCTCCAGGAGGGTTTGGATGGTGCTCTCAGGGACAGGACGGGATTGTTGGGGTGTCTGTGCAGGGCCAGGGGTTGGACTTCTCTTCCTGCCAAAGTAACTCCTCCTGCTCACCACTAATTTGCTCATCCAGATGTTTCCAGGTGTGGAGAAAGGTGCTGTTAATTGTGGGCAGCTTTGTGGGCTGTTGCTGAGCTCTGACTGGGGTGTGTGATTTCTGTGTGCTGACACTTCAGTCCTTCAAACTCTCCCTTCCCTGAACTGAAGGTTCTCCTCCTTTCCAGAGGGCTGGTTCCGTAGTGCCTGACGCGTGTGTGGGCAAACTAACACCGGTGACCCCGCTGGCTTTCCCTGCTCATGTTCTCCGCCAGCCATTCTCTCTCCATTCCTCTAATTCCTTTGGTTCAACCCCTCTAATCCCCCATCTCA
>VXBX01002259.1:201769-215342 GCA_013400415.1 Scytalopus superciliaris | reverse complement strand
TTCCGAGACTAACTTTCCGCCTTCCTCCCCATCCCCAGCAAGCAGCAGAACTCCTCCAAATCCAAGTCGGTTTGGGAGCAGAGGACCAGCCAGATCCGGATGCACAACTTCCGAGCGAGCTGCGAGGCGCTCTACAACGAGCTGGATCCCGAGGAGCGCGTCCGCTACGCCACCACCCTGCACATCAGGCCGGACATGAAGACACATCTGGATCGGCCGCTGGTGGTGGAGCCCAGGAGCGAAGGGAGGAACAACATCAGCAAGCTGAGCCCCGTGGACGTGCAGGAGGTGGAGCACCCCAAAGTGAGCCCCGCCGATGGGGCAGAAGCTCCGCGGAAGCACCACCGGCACCGGGATAAGGAGAAACTGGGAGAGCAAGAGAAGGGGGACGTGACCAAGGACGAGAGCGGGGAAACCGGAGCCGCCAACAAGGAGGAGCGGCACCGGCAGCATCGCAGCCGCAGCAAGGAGGTGGAAGGAGGGAGCAAGGAAGGGAAAAGCGAGCGGAGCAGGGGGCAGGAAGGGGGGAAGAGGCACCACCGGCGAGGCTCGGTGGAGGACGGCGGGGAGAAGGAGCACCGCAGGCACCGCACACACCGGCACTCGACAGAGCGGCAGGGAAAGGATGGCAACGGGGCCGCCAACGGAGCCAGGAGCGAGCGGCGCTCCCGGCACCGCGGAGGGTCCCGCACCGGGAACAGGGATGGGGAGCCCAAGGGGGAGAACGGAGAGGAGCCCCACAGGAGGCACAGGCTCAGGAACAGGGCGCTGTCCACGTACGAGTCGGTGGAGAAGGAGAACGGGGAGAAGGAGGGAGAGGCTGGAGAGAAGGAGCACCGGAACCACCAGCCCAAGTGAGTGTGGGATTCATCTCGGGGTGGCTCAGGGGGCTGTGAAACTCCAGATAGGGGTAGGGGTTGGTCTCTTCTCCCAGGCAGGCAGCAATAGGACAAGACGGCACGGGCTTAAGCTCTGCCAGGGGAAATTTAAGTTAGATATTAGAAAAAAATTCTTTACAGAGAGAGTAATCAGGCATTGGAATGGCCTGCCCAGAGAGGGGGGGGATTCACCATCCCTCGAGGTTTTTAAACAGAGATTGGCCGTGGCACTGAATGCCCTGATCTAGTAAAGGACTGAATTTGGACCAAGGGTTGGACTTGATGATCTCCGAGGTCTTTTCCAACCCGATCGATTCTATGATTCTGTGGGTGTCAGGACATTACTTACTCCTCCTTCGCTGCAGCTCCCCCCAGAACCTGCAGCTCTGTTTTGCTTGAAAGTGGCTTTGTAGTCTCTCCCTTGCCAAGTCCCTCTGCCTTCACTAAGATCCACTTTCTAAGCTGCACAAATACTTTACAGTAATATGTTTGATCACTTTAACCTAATCTCTTGATTCACAAATTGTGCCCAAGAAAAGTGACAAATGCTTCCATTTCTAAGCAATCCAAAAACTCTTCACAAATTTCAGCTAATGGCTCTCTCTGAGTTAATGACAGGGGCTCTCAAAGATGATTTCCGTCCATGATGGCCCAGAGAACCAGGTTATATCCTTGATATAAATTCCCACAGACTCCCTGGAACAGAACACAGAGCAGAGAATTTTACAGCCTCCGAAAAAGGTTTCTGAGGGACCTTTTTTCAAATTACACCCAGTCTTGCTTACAGCCCTTTGATTTCCCTCTTTAATGCTGAGCCTGTCAGCTGCATCACCAGTTGTTACAGCACGTGGCTCTTCCATTAAGAACAACGATGTCTCCCATTTGGTTTAATTCTTATGTAAGTCAAGTGAGAAAAATAGTACTCGTGGAGCATTTGGAGTAGTTAATAAAGAAGGATAGATTGCCTTTTCAGCTTTATTAGTCCAATGGAAAAGGAATTGCACTGGGATTCTTTAGAATAGAGTTCATGTCACCGTGGAGAGCTGTGAGTGGCACTGAGATAATAATTTTCCTGTCTATATTATCTTCCTTTCAGATGAATTTCAAAACACTTTGCATGCTGTTTAGTTTGCTCATGTGCACAGGCTCGCTTTTCCAGCTCACTGAAGTGGAGCTGCTGCTGCAAGAGGAAAGCAGGAGCTGTTTAGCTGCTGACAGCGACGTTACAGGGCGGGTTAGGACTGCAAAAGAGAGTCACCAAATTTAAATAAGGCCTCAGGAGAACATTAAGAAGCAGAGTGTCAGCCTTCAGTCAGGAGCCAGCTGATGCTGGGTGGTAATGTCACTGCTCCGTGCAAGTGCCACATGGTCCTTACGAGCCTCGCTTATGAGGCTCATTAAACTGCATAAAGTGACACTCAGTGGCACGGCCCATCTTAATGTCGGGCTTGGATGTTGGCCCAGGAGGTCTCAGAGGAAAAGGTGCCATCCTGTGCTGTCACTGAGTTGTCCTGCAGACTGTGGCTGTTCTGCAAAGGCCTTCCATGACCAAAGCAGCGTGTGAAACCCAGCGAGAGAGGTGCAGCATCAGGCACACGAATTGTCTGAATCCTTCTGGGGCCACGTTTACCAAAACCTGCTTTTCTGCCTTAGGGAGAACCAGTGTGAGATTGAGGCCAGTGGCAGTGTGAGTGTCCCTGTGCACACCCTGCCCAGCACGTACCTGCAGAAGGTGCCCGAGCAGCCAGAGGACGCCGACAACCAGAAGAACGTGACGCGAATGATTCAACCCCCCCTGGACAAAACCACCACTGTGAACATCCCCGTCACCATCACGGCCCCCCCGGGGGAAACCACTGTCATACCAAGTGAGTGCTTTGGTCTCCAGGCTTTTTCTTTTCTTGCCAGGAAAGAGCTGCCTTTGCAAGGAGGGGGCAGCACAGGGTGGGTGGTGGGGGCTCTCCTGGCCACCTCACAAGAGGCAGACAGAAGTTGTTGATACAGTTCTACAAGTCATGCTTTCTGCGGGAACTCAAGGTGGGTTCCTGGGTCAGCTGGTGGCTCTCCTGTCCACCAGCATCTTCACAAGAGACAGGCAGGAGAAGTTGTTGGTACAGGCTCTACAATTCATGCTCTCTGCAGGAACCCAGAGCTGGTGGCTCTGGAAACACCACATGAGGTTCCCTGGATGTGGCTCACCCAGAGAACATCCTAGTTTTGCATAAGAGAAGGATGAAGGAGCAATAAAACCACTGAAATGTAATAACTGAGAGCTGGCCAGGAAAATCAGCAGCTTGTGCATCCAACCAGTCCCAGCCCATGGTGAGCACAGGAGCAGCTCCTCTGCTGTAGCCTCTTCCAGCAAGCTCCTGCTCCAACAGGGATGGCTCATGGTCCCCCTGGCACCCCAGGGTGCTGACCAGCCACAGACCCACCCCAGCCAATGCCAGGGGAGGGGGTGGCATTGCATTGATGCCCTCAGAGTGGATTCACACAACTTAGCTCAGTCACTGACCCCACTGTGGAGCAGCAGGTCCTTATGGCCACCACAGCACCCCGGGGTGATCCTGCTGCTCTGGGTTCCTGGCATTCCAGAGCTTGTTGGAATCCTCTCCCTCTCAGTTTGGGCAGATCCTCAGACTGAGCCTGTCCTTCTCCACCAGCTCTTTGCCTTGGGTCTGTCAGCAGAGTTTTAGTTTTCCAGAAGGTCCCAAGAGTGCTGTGGCCTGATCTGATCCTGCACAAGCAGGAACAACCTGGAGAAGTCTTGAGAGCTGGGGATGCCCAGGAGAATTGCAGGGTGAAAGCCAAGAGGTCCAGTTTAGCCTGCAGGCTGTCAGGATCCTGCTTTCCAAGAGGCACAGCCAAAAGGAGGGTCTCTCTGTGCTTTTCCACCGTGTTGTCACTCACAAGACTTGCCTTTTCTTTTTTTTTTTTCCTCATTTTTTTTCCCCTAAGTGATAATTTTACTATATTGCAATGCTGACTTCCTGTCAATCACAGTTTATCTTTCCTGGCCATTTCCCCACTATCTGGCTGGATATACAATAACGAGTTTATTGAACATGTCACTCACACACACAAAGAACTGTCATTTCCTTGCAAAATAGAATAAAAAGTAATAAAAGCCCTGCACTTTCTAAGGGCCGGGGCTTGTGGACTCCAGCTCCCATATATCTGTCTAAGAAGATTATTTGCAGCATAAAATGTTTTCCAGTTCATATATTGGGAATTATCCCCAGTAAATTATCCCATAAACCCACTGCAAGTAAACTTATGATGAAAATTGGAGGATTTCCAACCTTTGGGAGTGAAGTTTGGAACAATCTTAGAGCAGGAGGTCGTGTAAGTTACAAATCTGATGTGAGATGGAGCTTGACACCTTCACACATGACAAAACTGAGCTGCATGAGGCTCCACAGGGAGTCCAAGAAGCCCCTTCCAGGTCCCTTTTCCTAATGCTGGGAAGTTCAGCAGTTTTAGCCCCCAAATTATTAAGGCTCATCTACAAATTTGCTCTTCTCCACGTTCCAAAGCCAGTCGTGCTCCCGATCCACGGGACAAGACCCAGAATTACGATGCTGCTCAGACATCCTGTCCTTTTGTTTCCTTTCCAAGGATCCCTCGCTGATCTTCTCTCCCTGATAATTTCTGCTGTTTGAAATGGGTTTTCCATCCCCCACCCCACTTTGGCAGCTCTTGGCTAAATAAGTGCATGTTTTCTTTGTTTGCCTGCAAGGAGCAGCTTTCATTTCCTGGCTGTTTCACATCTATTGCTCATCAGCACAGCAGTTGTGGGGTGGAACTGTGTATCACGCTGCAGTCAGTAGCAGGGATAATAATCAAATGATTGTTCATCACGTTTAATCAACATATCCAAAGGCTGTTTGCTCTCCCAGCTGCACTGTTTGCATATCCAGCTGTTGCAGGAGCCTCCTGCGGGAACACTGTGGCTACAGTTTTAACTCTCTCCCTTCTGTCTCCTCACATTCCCGTTTCAGTGAACAATGTGGAGTTTGAAAGCAAGACAGAGGAGAAGAAAGACGTCGATGACTTGACGAAAAATGGGCCTAAACCAATCTTGCCTTACAGTTCCATGTTTATCCTGAGTCCTACAAATCCGTAAGTTCTTCTCACTCCACTTCTGGGTTACAGGAACAGAGCAATGACATCACTTTGATCTCCTTCTCTGCCAGTCAAACACATTGGGATATTAAATTTTGGGGACCAGATGCTGCTGTTCAGCTGGGCTTTCCTGGGCAATAAACTGCCAGCACAGGGAAAAGAGGATGCTTTGGGCAGCCCCAACCTGACTCTCAGATCACCAAAGCGTGGGGGGAGTTTGGGCTCTCAGTGGGAAAAGACACCAGGAGAAGCAGGTGGGGAGTGATTTGCTGCCAGCTGGAATTCCTGTTCCTTCCACACAAATACTTTTTCGCTTTGAACTTGTGGGAAAACGTGCCTGTTTTCCCTTTGCCCCGAGAGTGAGGCTCGTGGGATCTGCCGGGATTAGGGCAATTCTTCCGCTTCGGGCACCTCTGCCTCGTGGGGAGCTTTGTGCCCAGAGCTGGGGACACTGAGCTGTCACCCTGGAGGGCTGCAGGACCCTGGGGGGGCTGCAGGACCCTGGGGGAGCTGCAGGGCTTGGATTCATTGGAGCATGAAGAGCTGTGAGTCATTCCAGGCGTTGGAAACTTCTGCCAAGCCGGAGATGTCCAAGGATCAAAGAGGGTTTTTCACCTCGGGCTCAGGTGGGCTTGTTGTAGAGCCCTCTCAGGTTTGTGCTCAGATGCCAAAGGGCAACTCAGGCCTTTTTTTTTTTGGCAGCTCAGTTTGGGAGAAGAATGAGTTGTCCTGCACCTTCTGCTCCTCAGGACTGTGACATCCCGTGCTGGCACTTGGACAAAACAAGCTCGGGTTTCACATTGGAAAGGCATCTGTGGTGGAAGCCACAGGCAGGCTGAATGAAATCATGGAATCACCCAATATCCTGAGCTGGAGGGACCCCCAAGGACCATCCAGTCCAATTCCTGGCCCTGCACAGACACCCCAACAATCCCACCCTGTCCCTCAGGGTGTTGTCCAAATGCTCCTGGAGCTCTGGCAGCCTTGGGGCTGTGCCCACTGCCCTGGGGAGTCAAATCAGAATTAGGGAGCTGGTCTGGCTGGATAAGGACATGGTATTTCCCTAATATTTGGTACCTCAAGTCTTTCTGTTGTGGAGTTACCCTGAAAAACGAGCTTTAGCTGCAAAGTATCTGCTAAGGCAGCACTGCTGGGTGGGAAGTGAGACGGTCCCGAGCCCAGAAGGGTCTGAGGAGTGGGCTGAGCAGACAGAGAAGCAGCAAGGCTTTTTTGTTTCCTGTATCTGCTTATTTCCTCTCCCCTCATCCCACAGTTATGACCTTCTGAGCCCCACAGTCCAGGATCTGGTGTGTTGTTTCAGTTGCCCTGCAGTTTTCTCCCCCCCTGCCCCAAAAGCTCTAGTGACAGACCATTGAAAAAACCAGAGTTCACTGGGAGGGAAAATGTGTTATAACAGAACACACAGCCCAAGCTGGAGGAATGTCAGCAACTTGATTTTCCTCCTCTGGGCGACATGCAGTCCCAGCTGGATGCCCTCGGGTGTTTTGGCTGGTTAACTTCTCCAGAGGGGTCTTTCAGGGGGATGAAGCTTCACTCTGATGCTGCCAACCCCCCTCCATGCCCTGCTGGGCACGACCCAAGCGCTGCCAGTGGGCAAAAGAGTTCAGAGAAGCACAAATGAAAGGCATCACTTTGCAAGTGCCACCACCCTCTTAGATGGAAAGTGATTTCTGAAGCACCACTGGCAGTTTGCAAATGCTCCCAACATCTCACCGCTGGTTATGAATGATGAAGGCCTAAAAATAGGGCCTTGTTATTTCTTTGATGAATCGAGTTTGATGCCAGAGTTACAGCCACAAATGTTATTGGAGACGTTGCCTTTCCCTTCTGTGGATTCAGAGATGATAATCTTCTTCTGTCAGGCTGATAACCAGAGTTAAGGGATCCACAAAAGCACTTGTCTTCAGGTTATTTTCTATCAATTCTGCTGCCCAGGTATTTGTAGCCCTTTTTTCATTCTGAATCCATTAACAATGCAAAGAGAGGGAATCTGGAAGTCGATGTGAAAAATAGACTTTAATTCTAACTGTTCAGATATTTGCTTAGAGAAAATGGGATAGAGCAACTGAAATACATTCTCAGATAACAAAGTTGGTGGCGAGTTAAATATATAATTTGATTCCAAGGCAGAACCCCAGTCCTTTATTCAGCTGACTAATATGGTGCAAATGCAGAGCTCTCTGTGCAGTTAAGGATTTGTGAACTGTGGTCAGAGAGCCATTAGCTGAAATTTGTGAATAGTTTGGGATTGCTTAGAAATTGAAGCATTTGTCACTCTTCTTGGGCACAATTTGTGAACAAAAAGATTAGGTTAAAGTAATCAAATATATTACTGTAAAGTATTTGTGCAGCTGAGACAGTGGATCTTAAAGTGAAGGCACAGGGACTTGGCAAGGGAGAGACTGGGAGGAATAAGAGTTACAAAGCCACTTTCAGCTGAGTCTCCCAGTGTCTGTGTCTCAATTTTAAAGGGATTAGTTGATATTAAAAGGGTTTCAAACCTTGTTTTGAACTCACAGGACATTAAACCTGCGAGTTCAAAGGGAGAAGGACAGGGGAGCAGATCAACAGAATCTGTAGAATCAGGTCTGAAGGTTTGAAAGCTCTCAATGCCCTTTTGACAGATGGAGAGAGAGATAAATATATATATATACAGAGAAATAAATAGAGAGATAAAGAGATGTCATTGCTTTGCAGAGGTGTTTAAACCTCTTACTTGAAATCTCCCCACAGATGTGTTGCAAACTGGAATTTAAACCTATTCCTTGTGGGTTTTTTTTATTTTATTCCCACTATCGCAACAGGAACCCCAAAGGTGATGCCCCTGGTGACCCCTGTCCTCGTGCCAGCCTCTGATGCCACCGTGATAACCCCCCCCATGTGCTTCTTTTGCCCGCAGGATTCGGCGTCTCTTCCACTACATCGTCAACCTGCGCTATTTTGAGATGGTCATCCTCATCGTCATCGCCCTCAGCAGCATTGCCCTGGCAGCAGAGGACCCTGTCCAAGCTGAGTCCCCCAGGAATGATGTGAGTGCCAACCAACATGGGCAGGATGAAATTGTTCTGCTCCTCCCAGCACGTGGCATGTCCATCTCCAGAGAGGGACACGGGGAAGCGGCACGTGCCCAAGTAGAGCTTGTTTTGGGAACATACTCAAATGGGCACGTTCTGTTGTCCAAAGAGGTTGGATCTCAGGGAAAGGCTCTTCCCCCAGAGGGTGGTGGGCACTGCCCAGGCTCCCCAGGGCAGTGGGCACAGCCCCAAGGCTGCCAGAGCTCCAGGAGGGTTTGGATGATGCTCTGAGGGACAGGGTGGGATTGTTGGGGTGTCTGTGCAGGACCGGGAGTTGAACTTCAACAATCCATAGTGTGACTCTTGGGGATGGTCTTGTGAAGGGTCTGGAGCTGGACTGGATGGTCCCTGTGGGTGCCTCCCAGCTCAGGATATTGTGTGACAAAGCACTCACAAGTCCTGTCCCTTTCTGCTGCTTCAACACATGCAAGTTTGAGAACTTGGAATTCACTGGTGTTTGGCTGACGTGGCTTATGTGGAGCAGCCTGAAAAGCTGCCACCCCACTCAGCAGTGGGAGAGGCTTCCCTTGGCACCAGAGTCACAGAATCACAGGATGGTTTGGGCTGGGAAAAGCTTAAAGCTCATCTGATTCCACCCCCTGCCATGGGCAGGGACACCTTCCACTAGCCCAGGTTGCTCCAAGCCCTGTCCCACCTGGCCTTGGACACTTCCAGAGATGGGACATTGCTTTAAGGTCCTCTGTTCCAGCTAGAGCAGAGCTTGGGGAAGCCAAACTAGATATGTTTTTTTTATCTTGGTGGGGCATGGTAGGAATCCCCAAGAATTAGTAGGAAATCTGCTTGCCCAAGGGTGTCAAACCAAACTCCTTTGGATCTTTGGAGATGGGTGTTGTTCCAAGAAGTGTGAGTGTGACACCTTTCACATGAGAATGTGCAGCCCAGGAGAGTCCATGGAGCAGCTGGGTGGCTTATTCCAAGCACATTCCCTTGAGGAATTAGCATTAACATGGAGAAGTTGGAGCTGAGACAACTGAAGATTAAGTAAAGAAAATGCAAGGTGCACATGGACTCATCAGTGTGTGGCTAGCATGTGGTATTTATGGCCTCAAGTTGCACCAGGAGAGGTTTGGGTTGGATATTTGGAAAAACTTCTTCACTGGAGGAGTGGTTGGACATTGGGAGAGGCTGCCCTGGGCAGGGGTGGGGTCACCGTGCCTGGGAGTGCTCCAAAAGCAGGTCAGTGTGGCACTTTGCACCATGGTTTGGTGGGCACGGGGGAATTTGGTCCATGGTTGGTCTTGATGATCTTGAAGGTCTTTTCCAACCTTAATGATTCTGTGATTCTGTATCTACATTCACTTAATATCCTATCACTGTGTTTAATTCTCTGATACTGCATTAAATAGGTGTTTATTAAGCTTTATTAAAATCTGGGAGACCTTCAGGGCCTGGTGTTGCATCTCCCAGGTTGTTATGAAGGAATGGGTGTCCACCCAGCCCTTGAAGACATTAAGGAGCTGAAGTGGTTCAGAGAAGGGCAGGAGGTGCCTGGCCTGGCCTCCTGCTCCTCAATCTGCTCAGGATTAGATTTCTCCAGAGGAGAATCCACAGATCCCCCCATCAGTAATGAGCTCTTCCTCATCCTTAATAAGTGTGGAATCAATTTTTCCAAAAGGATTTTATCACTCCCTTACTCTCCCGAGGTGTTTAATAATATTGTCATCAGCTGTGCAAGATAAACACAGGCAATAAGCACAGGGGCTGGTGAACAAGCTCTCTAGGAAGGGATATTCCAATATTTTTCCTTCCTAAAGCTGCCAGAAATTCAGGTGCACCGAAGCCACCCTCGGGTGGAATCTGGCAAGGACTGGGGAAAAAATGTTGCTCTTTTAAAGCAGATTTAAATGTTGTGCCTAAACTATTTGAAAAGCTCCTGTCAGATCATATAAATATGTAAATATATAAATAAACCATTGCTGGAATAGGTGTTTTACTCTTTGCTTATGTGTGGACTTCCCTAACACACATTTCTCTTTTCCATTTAGGCTCTGAAATACTTGGATTATATATTTACAGGTGTCTTTACCTTTGAGATGGTGATCAAGGTAAGAGTTTTTCCCAAGCAGAAAGATTCACCTCCTCTTTTAGATTGACATTCATCTTCTTCTGGGTGGCTGGACAGAGGCTGGAGCAGGACAGAGCTCCTTGAGTGCCTGGAGAGGTGGCAGTGATGGCAACAGCTCCCAGAAGTAGCCAGATATCCTTGTGTAGTGGCTCTCCTGGATTCTTTAATTTCACAATTTATAGAGGAAATTAAAGAAATCCTTATTGAAACCGTGGCTGTGTAAGAGGATAAGAAATGCCAGCTGTGTGTGGGTAAAGACAGAGGAGCTGACAGACCTGTGTCTGAGTCTTCCCTCCTCCCCTGGTGCTGATCAGGAATATTCACAGCAACTGATTCTTGCTGTCATGTTTCAAAAGACTGAGCATTTATCTTTCCACTTTGCTCAGGAGAGTGACAGCTTTTGCTGAGACTGTGGGGCAGGAGCTTCCCAGAAAGCACAATCCTAATAAAGCCAGGATTTATTCCTGGGCACAGGAAGGAGACAGGTTTTAGTGCCACAGCAAGATGCAAAAGAGATGCAGAATAAACCCTGCTTAATGCACGTCTGTGCAGAGAATCCTGGCTTGGAGTGGTTATGGCTTATTGGCTTGAGCTTTGATTTAGGCAGAGCTCTTTGTGCCTCTCAGAGAGGAGCAGCTTGGCCAGGTGTGCCCTGAGGAACACTTTGTGAGGAAGAACATTCTCCTGTAGCTTGGGGGCGTTGATTTGGTGCAGGTTTCATTAAAACTCTTCCTTTTGGTGTGTTTTCCCTCAAGATGATTGACTTGGGGCTGTTGCTCCACCCTGGCTCCTACTTCCGTGACCTGTGGAATATCCTGGACTTCATTGTGGTCAGTGGGGCCTTGGTGGCTTTTGCCTTCTCGTAAGTACATTGCCCTTAAATCCCAATTTTTAGGGAGGAATCCCAGGGGAGGCAGGACCTGGCACAGAGAGAGAGAGAGAGAGAGAGAGAGAGAGTTGGCACACGATGTTTCTCAGTGAAATGCTCCCTTTCAATGTCCTTTTTTCATCTCGTAGCTGGGGGGGGGGGGGGGGAAGGAAAAAAATAAACCCAACTGAACTTGTGTTGTTCTCCAGCTTTAGGGGGAGCCCATTCACTCTTCAGTCAAATGTTAAGCCAAGATTTTTGTGACTGTTTGGCCAAGTCCTTTTCAAGAACATATTGTGACAGTTTGTGGCAGTGCAGTGTCTCCAGGCAATGGTTGTAAGAATTGCTCTTACTGTGAGAAAGTAGTTAATGAAATCAGTTGATAACTCAGTGAACTCTTTGCAAAACATTATTTCTGGAGTGGTGGGTATTTCTGGTTCACAGAGCTTGGTGTTTCTCTCCTCTTTTCTCCTCTCTCATTCAGGGAACTTGTATTTGCACAGTCTCATTGCTCCCTGCCTCCAACCCAGCTCTGTATTTATGACATTAAATAACATTCCAAGCGCTTCTTTAATATCACGGAAGATTTTGAGCAGCAGACACAGAGGAATTGCTGTTTAAAAAAATGAAGATTAGCTGTTCATTTTTTTCTCTGAAACAACCAGAGGAAGAGCAATGCAGGTTTTTCAGAGCTGGATGATGGCAGGGAATTTTCCACCTGTATTTCTGGGCCATGGAGAAAGTTTGTTTCCTGAGAAACAATAGGAGATGACCTGGAAAGAGCCTGCAGGGCTTGGCCAGTTTAATCTTCTGCTAAATTAGCCTTGAGCAATTACAGGAATGTTTAGCAGCCCAAGCCCAGACTCCACTCTCCTATTTGTCCACACAATGATTAGAGGAGAGACGAAATTGTTTAACTTGCTAATGAGAATTAGCAGTGTTTTATTTGCTAATGAGAAAAGCATTCACCTCTGTCAGGGAAGCACAGGAGTGTGTCTGGTCTATTTTGGACCGACAGGAATTTTTAAGCTCATCCCCTGCTCGTCTTGGCTGCTCTGCTGAATTGTCCTTTGCAGCACAAAAACTTTCTGGGAAGGTTGGCCTCGGGAATTTTTCATTTCCTGAGGCGGCAAAATTCCTTTCACACTAAGATTTGTATTTTAAATCTATTTTTCATAGCAAAGGCTGGACTAAAATAAAAGAGCTGGACTGAAGGGGATGGGCTGAGAAGTGACACTTGGGGATATTGGGATCTGGGCTTTCCCTGCCTGACCCTCCACAATTATTACATTAAATTCTATCAATAAAGAATTATTTAGGTTTTGAAGGAAATTTTTCAAAGGGCTGCTGCCCTCCTGTCTTTAAATACTTTGTCCCTCTTCATTAGAATTCAGTTTTTTTGAGGAGCTGAGTGCTCTGTTACAGGCAAAACTTGAGATGGAACTGCTGGGCTGGTGAATGTCTTGCTTACCTAAAATTTAACATCCCAAACCAAGCTGCTTTTTAAGCTTGACTAGACTTCTTTGGGGCAGTTTTCCTGCTCATGGAACAGCTTTTAGAATTGGATGCTGGCAGACTAAGCAAAAACTTCCTATAAAATCATTTAGTATGTTAACAGAGCTCCGTTGAGTTGGAGAGACAGAGAAAAGTAAAATAATCGTGGTCACAAGGGTGAGTTTGCAAAAAAACCATCCCCCAAATCTGCAGTTCAATGAGAATTTCCCCTTTTCCCATTGGGAATTCAAACTTTCAAGGCAAACTGGGAGAGGGAGAGTTTTGTGAGCCCTTCAGAACAACTCCATGTGCTGTGAGAACAAACAGCGGGCTCTGCCTTGAAAACAGCTGCTCTTTGAACAAGGTTTTCTTTTGAACAAGGTTTTCTTTTGGTCAAGTTAGGCATTCAAATGGATCATTTTTAAAATCTTTTGCAGTCTTTTCATGCTCAGGTTTTCTATTGCTCAGGTTGGGCCGTGAATATCCAACAGCACCTCATCAGCCTCTAAATAAATGACTTGTTCATCCCCTGCCTGTGCTTGATAATAATGCCCCAAACTGCTTCTGTTTTACCCTCTGAGTGAACCCTGAGCAGGCAATGCAAAAAAAAAACCTGCCTATTTACTGTCCCCCAGATTAAAGTGAAACAAACCTGTTGGGAGGCTTGGGAAAATTCACATTTTCTCTGTGATTTTGGTGATTTCTCTACTCTCTGCTCCACATCCACGTTTCAGAAGGCAGGGAGTGTTGACATCCAATTCAGGGAATACTTGGAGTATGTCTGGTCCAACCCAAGAGCTGGGAATTCAGTCCTTCCCAGGAGATTATTTGCTGTCTGTTCTAATTTTATAATAATAACAGGTCTCAGATATAAACTGGGTAGAGAGTCCTGTCCTTGCCCCGAATCTTTTGGCCAAACTGGACAGACACACTGACTTTTGATAACCCTGGAAATGAACTTTTGGAGAATTGACTGGCTAAGCTCTGTTTGATTAGATTTTCCTTGCAAACCCCACAGCCACCCACC
>VXBX01002259.1:170159-197417 GCA_013400415.1 Scytalopus superciliaris | reverse complement strand
CTCTTAAATTTTTAAAGGCTCTTTGATTTATTAAAGGGGGTGGGAGGGGGTGGGGGGGAAACGGCTTTGCAAAGCTCTTTTAAAATATTTTGAATGTTTTAAATAAATGAGCAGCAAAGTGTCACAGAAAAAAATCCAGAACTGGCCTAATGCAACTAAAATTGATCTAATGCAATTTTATTATTCATGGAATTCTTTATTATTATTATTATTATTTTTTAAATCTCTGGCCTGCTCTTTGCTGTCTTTATTTGTCCTGTGCTATTCTGAATTTTGTAGTCATTATTCTGCACTCAGCTGAGATCTTGCCCTTCCACAGCAATTTATTTTTGTTGTGAGGAATATTCAGGTCAAATGTGTGCTTGGATACACCTTTTGACTGAATCCCATTTCCATCTGGCCCTTTTATTTTGTGGGACATCTGGCTTTGTATTAAAGCAGTGAAAAAACACCCAATATTGGTAGAGGGAGGTTTCTTAAAACCCCCCCAAAACAACCCTCAGGGTTTTATTTGAGAGGCTGAAATTGTTGCAGAGTGTCCCTTTAATTAAAATGCAATTTGCATCACTCTAGTTCCGAGCACCAGGCTGCTGGAAAAGCTTTCTCCTACAGCAGGAACCTTCCAGGGACAAGGAATAAGGACTTTTTTTCAGGATTCTCTATATGGCTGAGAGCAGAAATCCCATTAACATTTAATTGGCTCACGCTTTTTATTTGCTCAAGTGCCTGACTGGGAAAAAAAAAAAAGAAATCAGCCCTTCTTAGTGTCCTTCAGTGAGGCAGAAGGAATTGTGTGTGACTGGAGCTGTCTGCCCTTCACCTCCCAGCTCTCAGTGCAGCCATCCACACACCTCCCGTGCCAGGGAAAATCGGGAGCAGGGATTTGCCCCACGAGCTCCCAAAAGGTCTGTCTGATCTCCCCTCAGCAGTGGGGCCAACCCTGGGAGACCAGAGCAGAGTTCTCGTCTGGAACTTCCCTTCCCTTAGTCATTAGTGCAGTTGTTACTTGGTGCAGGTGTCCAGGTCTCCTGGAATCAGGAGCACTGGCAGACACCACGTGGGAATAGTCAGGGATTCTGGGCTGTGTGTTAATCTGCAAAGCAGAAACGTGGCCATGAGTGATGGAGAGTGGAGTGGAGTTCTGGGCTGGCTGTCCCACCTCTTTGGTTCCCTCCACGTGGCTTTCGACTGTCTCCCCTTCTTTCTTCTCTCACCTCTGCTTTCCTCAGCTCCCTCTTCCTCATGGAGATAAACCCTGGGAAACCTGGAGCAATGCAAGTCATTTTCTTGGCCTTCCAGGGGGGAGATGTGGAGGGAGCAGCAGGGGCAGCCAAGGGGATGGGTGGCCACCAGTCCTGGGGACAGGCTGGCCAAGCCAGGTGGTATCTCCTTTGGTATCTCCTTCCCCACAACCCACATCCCTCTCCACTTCCCTCCTGCCACTGATTACCCTCCCTGAGAGGCTGAAGGAATTATTTTGCAGCCAGGGCAGTGCCAAGGCTCAGACAGAGCTCCCTTGGAGCAGGTGAGCTCCAGGCTGGATGGCTCAGCTGGAGGCTCTGGTGACAAGGAGGTGGCTGCAGGGACCATGGCAGGGACGGTGCCTGATGGGAGTTGGTGAGTTGAAAGCAAATATGCAAAGCCAGGCATGGGCCAGACCTTCAGCTCTGCTAAACCCTGGAAAGAAAGCCAGGAAAAGCTCTGTTGGCAGTGTCTGCTTCATCTAGAACAGGTTAAAGGGTTTCTAATGACAATCAAACATTATTTTTTTAAGATATATAATAGATATTTTGTGGCATTAAATCAGTCCTGTACCTCTGTGAGAATTAGCTCCATCCCTTGGATTTAAAGCCATGCCAGCACTCAGGATCCATCTGTGATGGATTCAAAGGGCCCTAAAGCAGCCCTGGAAGATGAGAGAGGGAGAGGAAAAGTCCCTCTCCATCCTGTTCCCCCTCTCCTCCTCCTAAATCCTTTGGAAAGGCAATTTGTGTTCAATGCAGATGTCACTGACCCTCCAAAAATTCCTGTATCTCGCAGCTTGGTGTGTCTCAGGATAATTGCAGTGTGTGGGAATTGGAGAAAGGGGCAGGGGAGGAGATGGGAATGTGTGTCCCTGGTTGCAGTGCTGTGTTGGTATGGAGTAGCACAGTGTTAGTAGGGAATTCTTAGTCTTTTGGCCGTGGACTGATTGCAAAAAGACACTTTCCAGGGCTGGGCAAGGTCAGTCAGCCACGAAACTGGGTGGGTTCTGCACTCTGGGTGCTTTTCCCTTGGCACAGTGAGGAGGGTTGGGGGGCACAGGGTGGGGGAAGGCCCTGCACAAACCTCCTGTGGGTCTCCTGGGTCACTTCTCCTCCTTTTCCTCTTGGAGAAGGAGCACAGAGTAGGTGAATCAGCATCTGTTCCACATGTTACTCATTCACACCCGTGTTACCTCAACACACTCTCAGAGCCAAACCTACACTCATGGATAAAACTCTGTTACAGATTTCCATCCCATTTTTCACTTCATATGAAATGAAGGGGAATGTCATTGTTTTGCTGTTGGGTTGGAAGAAGATGTAACTGTGTCTTGTATTTTTGGATTTCTTTTGGAAGTGCACGAGGAAATGATCTCTGTCCTTCCCCTAAAACCCTCTCAGTGTTAACAAGAGGAACGTTCTCGAGCCTTGCACTCAGTTTTAACCAAACCTAAACCCAAACTGCAGCACCTGCATGCCTAAGTGGGAAGTTGCCCCAGCACTACTCCAGGCATGTAATATGCTGCAATATTACATGTCCCTGCATGGGTTTGGTAGCATGTCCTCCAGGAGACACTCGAGGATGAGGAGACAGGCACGGAGCAGGAGTGGAAGGCTCCTGTTCCCTCTGGGCATGGAGAAGTGCACGGAGAAACCCCCTCCTGCCTCACTCAGCCTCTTGGGAGGACGGAGAGCCACGTGTCACTTGGTGCCTTCTCCTGGCGCTGGGCTGGATGGCTGAGCCTCCTCTCCTTGGAGGCTGCACCAGGAATTGTTGCCTGGGTGTGGAGTCAGGGCAGGAAGGGCTCCAGTTCCTGGGGGAAGTTTGGTGAGTAGCTGGGAAGCGAGTGAAGGCTCGTGTGGCCGACCATGTCCTGCCCCACAGCCTTCTCCTCCGCGCTGATGGACACATCTCAGCCACAGCAACGGTGAGGATGGACCCAAAACCTGTACCAAAAACCCCCCCAAACCAAAGCAATTCCAGCACCAAAACCACACTGGGTACCTCTAAATATCTGTAATTGGTGGCCTGAGGACCGAATGATTCCCTCTGTTGTTCTTGTGCCTTTTATCCCTTGCAGAGGAACCAAAGGCAAGGACATCAACACCATCAAGTCCCTGCGAGTGCTGCGGGTCCTCAGACCTCTGAAAACCATCAAGAGGCTGCCAAAACTAAAGGTTAGAAAATAACCCCCAATTTTCCTCCTCTGGGGCTTTGTGAGGGATCTGAGCAGAAGCTGATGGACTCGACCCAAGTTATTTCTGTTCCTTTTATTTCGTTGCAATTAATCTCTCCACCAGATTAGTAAAAATAGCCGTGCAGATGTTTAGCAAATGTCAAACACTTGTTTCTTTTGCAAACATTGTGGGCAATGTTGTGAATTACTGTGAATCCACACGAAAATAAAACTTCTAAAGGAGGAAAAGAAAAAAAAGCACCCTCAAATAAATTAAATTACAGCTCGTAAGTGGGATGCTCTTAGACATGATACAGGAGAAAATGGGGGTTGGAGTGTTTGACTTTCCCTGGAGAACTTAACATGAATATTGCAGGATTTTCCACGGGCTGTCAAAAGAGAAATGTCATTGCTGTGTGAGGAGTTTTACTCTGTTCATCTTTCTAGTAAATAATCCATAGTGCAGGGGTTTAGAGCTGTGCCTTTGCACCCCCAGGACACCGAGCTACACAGTAAAATAAACACCATTTCCCCACCACTTTGAGCTACAGCAGAGAATGGAAGGAGTTAAGTTCAATAATTTCTGAGGTTTATGAATTCTTGAATACCTATGGAATATTCCGTGAGAGGTGGGGGAAAAACAAGGCTGAAACGGCCTGAGAACTCCTGTTTTCACACCAAAATGAGGGTTGGCTCTTCTATAGGTTTGTTTTTGTGCTTGCCCACCATTCATGCTGAAATAATTTGGATTTTATGCAAACTAAATTTCTCTGAGAAGATAAGGAACATTAATGTTGAACAAGGCAGAAAATGGTCTTCATTTGTGAAGAAATTTAAAATGTAAAGCTCTGAGGGAAAAAAACCCCCAGCCAGCAGTAGCTCAGTCCTGCAGCAGGACACCAAACACCAGCTTTTTGTTGAATCTCTGTCTTAATTTTAAGCCATTTTATACAGTGATTTTACCATTTCTAAAGGAATACTCAGAAATCTTTATGTGAAGCACAGACTGGGGGCAGTTTGGGGGCTCTCTGTGTAAAGACATTGAGGGGCTGGAGAGTGTCCAGGGAAGGGGCTGGAGCAGCAGGAGNGACTGGCTGGGGAGCTGGGGTTATCTATCCTGGAGAAAAGGAGGCTCAGAGGGGACCTTCTGGAGGGGCTGAGGGGGCTGGAGGGGCTCAGCCTGGAGAAAAGGAGCCTCAGGGGGGACCTTGTGGCTCTCTGGAACCCCCTGCCGGGAGGGGGGACCCAAGGGGGTTTGGGGCTCTGCTCTCAGGGAACAGGGACAGGAGGAGAGGGTTCAGGTTGGACAGCAGGAGGAGTTTCCCCATGGAAAGGGTGGTCAGGCATCAGAATTGGCTGCCCAGGGAGGTTTGGAGTCCCCACCCCTGAAGGTGTTCAAGGAATATGTGGATGTGGCACTTGGGGACGTGGGTTAGTGCTGGGGAATGGTTAGACTTGATGAGCTTGGAGATCTTCTCCAACCTAAACAATTCCACGGTTCTATGATTAAAAGTCTTCAAAATTATTTCAGTTTTTATTTCCTTGTGTGCAACAATCAGCAAGATTTCTGGGCTGATCAGAGACATCCCAGTGTTTGAATTCAGGGCTTCTGGGTTGCATCAGGAGTGGAATTTTGTGACTCACTCGCTCCATTCACAGAAACAGGGGCAGGATTGTACAAACCCTGAGCTTGGGCAGCAAGGCCACTCCATTCCTATTATTATGACAAACTTCTCAGACTAAAATTAAACTGCTAATTACTTGTAACAATGAATCAGGGACTAATGACCAAGCAATAAATGTATTTGAGATGTCCTTTGCAGCGAGTTCAGGAGTGACATGAGCTGACTGGGTTAGTCATGCTCAATTTTGATACACAAAAATATTATTCAAAGCATTTGGTTCGTATCTGGTGTATTTTCTCTATTATTCAAACAGTTTTTACTTCTCCACTGGGAATAAAATGAACACAAGTGCAATTTTTATTTCATAATTGGCCATGGGAATGTTTGTTTAGGACTGAGAAGCTGTGACTGTCTTTATAAATTTTATGGGCAACACCAGATCATTCAGTGGCACAGCCAAACTTGCCAGGAAAGCAGGAGATGAAGGAAGATGGAGCTCTTTCTCCCAGCTTTGAGATGTGCTTGGCTCTTGGTGAAACCCTTGGTGTGCAAGTCCATGACCCCATCCATGGGTTGTGGGTTGGGTCATGACTCCCGGGTGAGAGAGATTTGGATTAGGTATTGGGAAGCAATTCTTCCCTGGGAGGGTGGGCAGGCCCTGGCACAGGTTGGGCAGAGAAGTTGTGGCTGCCCCATCCCTGGAAGTGTCCAAAGCCAGGTTGGAGGGGGCTTGGAGCCACCTGGGCTGGTGGAAGGTATCCCTGCCCATGGCCATGGATGGGCTTTAAGGTCCCTTTCCACCCCAAACCAGTGATGCCATGAGTGTCTGAAGCGTGGTCAGATGGATACCGAGATGTTGGATGCACTTTGCCTTCTTTCCAAGCCCTTGACCTTGTTGTCCTCCCTCCCCAGGCTGTCTTTGACTGTGTGGTGAACTCCCTGAAGAACGTCCTCAATATCCTCATCGTTTACATGCTCTTCATGTTCATTTTTGCCGTCATTGCTGTGCAGCTCTTCAAAGGCAGATTCTTTTACTGCACTGACGAGTCCAAGGAGCTGGAGAAGGACTGCAGGTACAGCTGGGGGCAGGGGCAGGGTGGGCAGCAACTTTCCTCCTCCAGGCTCTCCCAAAGAGTGTCCTGTAAGTAAGAGCAACCCCCCAGCACAGTTACTCTTTTCCTGTTTAATGGCTGTGTCATTCCTGGCTCTGACTGCCCCCAAATCCTTAAGGACACAGGAAAATCAGCTTCTTTCCCAGGTGGGATTTTTAAGAGAGGTGTTTTTGATGGTGTGACCTGTTGCCTCGGTTCTTCGAACTCCTATGAATTAGGACAACACAATGAATAAATAATGAGAAGCTTAGGAAGTTAAAGAGCTCCTAATTAGCAAGAAAAGGGACAATGCTGAATATCTTAAAAGCCCTGTCATGCTTTGCCCTTTGCAGCAGCTCAAGGTGTGTTACCTCAATGTGCATCTTCCTCATTTGCCTTTTTTCTTGGCACCCAAAGCACATCCTCAGCACTGCCCAGCCCTGCCTGTCCCTCTCCTGCTGCCTCATCCATGCAGGGCATGTCCCTGGTGGGATCCCAGCAGTCACTGCAGCACTTCCTTGGGATGATGGCAAGATATTAGAGAAAGATGTGGAATTACACCCAAGTGTAGGTTGGAGGGGAGCTCTCCATGCCTGAAAAACTGGACCCACTGGAGAGTTAGATCCAACCCTGAAGGAGGAACCATCAAGCAGCTGAGGTTTTTTTTGGGTCAGATGATTTGAGGACCAGCTGTTAATTGCTGGCTTTGCCTAATGAATGAATGAATGCCCTGATTACAATTTCTTTCATGTCTAGACCTCAGATCCAGTTCCTGTGGCTAAAAATGGCTCAGAGATTGGCCTTGACTTCTGTCAGACCGAGGGGCTGTCTCTTTGTCTTTAATCCACAGCACAGCCAGCCTGTGCTTCTCGATGCTCCTCAGTGACTCATCAGACTTGGTTTAATTCCCTCATTTGCTCTCAATCTCTCTTCTTCCTAGGGGTCAGTACCTCGATTATGAAAAAAATGAGGTGGAAGCACAGCCCAGGGAATGGAAAAAATATGAGTTCCACTATGACAACGTGCTGTGGGCTCTGCTCACACTCTTCACTGTGTCCACAGGGGAAGGGTGGCCCACGTGAGTACCCCGGGCAGGGTCGGTGACTGGGGAGGCAAAGGCAGATCCCCACAGCTCTGAGGGACCTGGGAAATGAGAAGGATCTTTTACCAGCTAAGCTTGTCTTTCCTTTGTGTCATTATTGGGTGAATCTGCATTTTTCTTGACGTTCTTCTGATGCCCAGGCAGTTTGCAGTACTTGCTTCAGGCTTTTGGACTTGCCCACCTTTCTCAGGTGGAAGATTGCTCGTGGAAATGTGTGAAAATGAGAGGGGGAAAAAGTATTGTGAGCTGTGCTGAGAATGTATGACAGGCCCCAACTGGGGTTTGCTGTTCAACATGTGACTTTATTTTGGCACGTTCTTCTGCTGGGACACGTGGAGTGCAACTCCTGCTCAGGGTTTCTCCATGGCAGGTCTTCCATGTCCTCCACCATCAAACTATTTCATAAAATAGCCTTGTGGGTCCTTCCAACTCGGCATATTCTGTGAAAATAAGGAATAAAACAGCATCAGTCTCCCTTTTCCAGTCCCTCACTGTGTTCCCCCATTTGGACATCATCAATACCTTTCTTTTCCCACTCCTACTCCCCCCCTATTGATCAGAGAAGAGAAGCCAGATCCACCTGTATCCTCTCCCCTTGGCCAGGGTGGGGGATCAGTGGATTTGTCCAGAGCAAATCTCCACCATCCCGCAGAATGGTGAGACTACAAGGGGATTTCCCAGAAAAATATCCTCAAGGAAAACTCCTTCCCAGCCATAGAAATGGGAAGAGGTTTGACCTGAGCATATGTGGAAAGCCCTGCACGTGAGTGAAGGCCAGTGAGTGACTTTGAGGTGCTTCACGGTGATTTTTGGTGACTTTTCTCCTCTCTCTGCCCTTGATTGCAGCGTGCTGAAGCACTCGGTGGACGCCACCTACGAGGAGCAGGGTCCCAGCCCTGGCTACAGGATGGAAATGTCCATCTTTTACGTGGTGTATTTTGTTGTCTTCCCTTTTTTCTTTGTGAACATCTTTGTGGCGTTAATCATCATCACCTTCCAAGAGCAAGGAGATAAAGTGATGTCAGAGTGCAGCCTCGAGAAAAACGAGGTACCCACGTCTTCTGAATCCACAGTTGGCACCTGGGGGCTCAGAGCACCTTGATCCCAAGTGGAAGGTCCCTCCTCATCCCTCTTGTGCCGTGGGGGGCTGGAGAGCTGTGCCTGTCTGAGGGTTTGTGGTGTGGAGACCAAACAATTGACTGGCTTTCAGGTTTGGCATAGAAAGAAAAACAGGGAAAGTCCCCAAATGTCCCATCTGGGCCACACCTTCAGAGTGAAAATGGACCTGCACAGGGTACCCAGAGAAGCTGTGGCTGCCCCATCCCTGGAAGTGTCCAAGGCCAGGTTGGATGGAGCTTGGAGCAACCTGGGCTGGTGGGAGGTGTCCCTGCCTGTGGCAGATGCTCTTTAAGGTCCCTTCCAATCCAAACCAGTCCTGGATTCCACATTTGCTCCAAATGTAGGTGTGAAAGGAGACAAATCTCTGGCCTTTCAGAAACCAAACCGAACTACCGTTGTAGCTCCTCTCTGAGGCTGATTTTGGGCCTGGCTGAGACGATTTCCCCCTGAGAGCAGCCAAAAGGAGAGCCCTTGAGAAGAGAGTAAGACCAAGGCAAGAGAGTGTGAGGCTTTTCTTGAATGTCCCAGCAAATTCTTAGGTCAGGGACATGTTTTTTACTTTAGTTTAGTGGCATCTGTGTATCTTCCTTCCCTGGATGCATCTGGTTTCCTTCTGAACCCAAAGCAGATTTTTAGCATCTGCAACATCCTTCATCTGGGGTCCCACAGCTGGGCAAAGAACCATCTCTTTTCATGTATTTTGCAACTGGAACCTGATTTTTTTTGATGAAAAGAGATGCATTTTTATTCAATTATTAATTAAGTTCCTTGTTTGTCTACATGACCAGAAAGTCCAAAATAAAGCAGAATATTTAGAGATGTTTTCCCCATGTTATTTTTCAACGGAGCAGAAAGGATTTTTGAAAATGAGAAAATGAACAGAAAATGCTCCAGAAACAAAAAGACTTCTTGTGGGTAGAAACCATTTTTTAATGCAGTTTTATATTCATAATAATGTGAAGAGAAATAGTCGACTCGGGGGGGGTTTTTGAGAGTTCACCCAGTGCTATTTGGTGGTTAATTCACTGGTTGGGTTCAGTTCCCATTTGATGACCCATTCTGAGCTGTGCAGGTGTGAGAACACACAATACTTCTTTTAAAACATCTTTATTTTAGATAACACCCTCTCGTGTCTACAATCACCCATCAGGAGGAATCCAGTGTTTTCTAAAGCGAGCCTGTGGATTTAAAACTCCCTTCCCTAAGTAGGAAGGGGTTGGGACCCACCAGGAGCTGGGCTCTAGTGGGAGATGCTCTCCTAGGACTGAGAGGGGAGTGTTGGGGAGTTAATTCTCCACCCAAACTGATCATGATTTGGGAATCCTGTGCTGCATTTCCCAGAAAGAGTCAGCACTCTGTGAGAAACACTGAGAAACACCCTCCTCCCAACTCTCTGCTCGCTCTCCCAACCGCATCCCGAGGGATGGAGACTTCCAACCCTTTTCCTGCCATTTTTCACCCCATTTCTGTTTTGTAGAGGGCCTGCATAGACTTTGCCATAAGTGCCAAGCCCCTGACCCGGTACATGCCTCAGAACAAGCAATCCTTCCAGTACAAGATGTGGAAATTCGTGGTGTCCCCTCCCTTTGAGTATTTTATCATGGTCATGATCGCCCTCAATACCATCGTCCTCATGATGAAGGTGAGTGGGCTCTTCCTGAAGCTTGGCACTTTTGGGGTGGTGTTGGATGTGCCCTCAGCCTGAGAGCTGGGGGAGGGGGGGGGTCAACAGGAGCAACCAGCTCCTGGTGGGATTGCTTTGGTCTCCTACCCCAAGGGAGGTGGTGTAGCTGTGATGAGATCCTGGGAATATTGCCCTGCACGGTGTTGGTTTGGCTTGTAGCTCCTTTGGTGGGATGGGAACTGGGCTCTGCAGGTCCTGAGCTCCAGCTCAGCCCAGGCTTCCTGCTGTAGAGCAGGGTCATGTCTTGGGGGTGCTCAGAGAAATTCAGACTGAAAGAGAAGTGATTTACATGGGATATTGGGAAGGAATTCTTCCCTGGGAGGGTGGGCAGGCCCTGGCACAGGTTGGGCAGAGAAGCTGTGGCTGCCCCATCCCTGGGAGTGTCCAAGGTGAGGTTGGATGGGGCTTGGAGCAACCTGGGCTGGTGGGAGGTGTCCCTGCCCATGGCCCTGGATGGGCTTTAAGGTCCCTTCCAACCCAGGCCATGCTGGGAATCTGTGAAATCACCCAATTTTGCAACAGCATCAGATTTCTGGGATGTGATCCACAGCGCTCAGGAGGGAGGGATGCAGGTGGAGGCACATTGTGGGTGATGTCCCTCCTATCCCTTGTCTAGCTTAGAGTGTCTTCACAGTCATGGGGCCACCATATGTTTAGGGTCCTCTGGAATGAAACACAGCTCTGCACTTGTCCTCTGCTTTGGAATAGATACCATTCCTCCCTCGTGGTCCATGTTGTCCTTACAGGGGGATGTCCACCACCAACTCCAGCTCTGGGGTTATCTCCAGCTGCCCCACTGGGACAGTATATAGGGGAAGAATAGGAATAACTTGTGGTAACCCCAAATGTGGAGTTTTGCAGTCAGGCCAGTCAGCTGGGAAAGGTTTTACTCCGTACTTGGTCTTGCAGTAACGGCCTTTCTTCCCTCCTGGTTTAGTTCTACGATGCTCCAGAAGCCTATGAAGAAATGTTGAAATGCCTGAATATTGTGTTTACATCCATGTTTTCCATGGAATGTGTGCTGAAGATCATTGCCTTTGGTGTGCTGGTATGTGCCTTCCTTGTTTCCCTCCACCCGTTTCCTCTCTACGGGAAATGCTCGTAATTTAAAAACAAGCAAACAAACCACAACAACCACCCAAAAAAAGCGAAAATAACCCCTGGATCCCTCTATTCCCTCCTTGTGTTTTCATTTGGCAGAATTATTTCCGAGATGCCTGGAATGTCTTTGATTTTGTAACAGTGTTGGGAAGTATTACTGATATTTTAGTAACAGAGATTGCGGTAAGTACAGTTCGCTCCATTTGCCTCGTTTATAAACAAAGCTGTACCCCGTCAAGACATTGCACCTTCTCCCTACCAGCCTCATTCCCTAGAGCTGCCTCTGGGATTTGGGATGTCCTTGGGTGACCTGGCAGCCTGTTCCCATTAGCTCTGCTCTTTCCAGGGAGCTGAGCACAGCTGCCTGCCCCAAAGACTCATGCGAAAAGCTCTGATGAGAACGACATGCCACTGACTCTGCCAGGAAGCAGCTCTCATTCAGCAAACAACTCTATCCCCGGGCCATTTTTGCCTATTAATGGAAAAATCCTGTGGAATTTAATAGAGGGGAAAGCCCAGCAGGGTTCTGTGGGAGGCTGCTGGGTTGTGGTGTGAGGTGCTTTGCAGGGCACACACACACACACACACACACGCTCGTGCCCCTTGGGGCTCCTGCCTGGTTGTGGTCACGGGGCAGGGGGAGGGTGATGAGAGGAGTGAGAAGGTGATGGGAATGTAGAGCCCACGTGGCCTGGGCTGGGGGAATCTTCTCTCACATGCACAAACCTCTGTGGGGCCATTAATAACCAAACAACTTTCCCAGAGGATTTCTGGCCAGCCCTACAAGGACTGCTGTCTCCCTGCCATCGAGTCCTGTGGATCACACAAAGTGCACGGACTTGCCATTAAATTCCAAAGGATTTTTCCAAAAGGGCAGCAAATACCTCACTCAAGCCATGACACCCTGATATTACCCACTTCAGGAATTGCTCCTCTGCTCCCCCAGTGCATGTTTGTATCTGTATGTGATAAATTGGAACTTTACCATAACTTTTTTTTCTCAGTGCCCTGGGATTTGCTGGTAGATCTGGTTTGTGTGTGCTCAGAACTGTGCTCCCCAGGCTTCTTTACAGGTGGTGGTGAAGACCATCTCACTGCTCCTACCAAAACACATTATAACCTGAGCTCCTTGGTACAAAAGCCCTCACACAACTCCCCACACCAATGTTCATTTACCAGCTGGTGAATCCTATCTCTAGGCTTTGAACTACCTTTGGTTTTCAGTGCAGCCAGGCTGGTTACTCAGCCCAAACCCAAGGTCTGAGTGCCACCTCTCAGTGCTGTGGGAAGGCACTGGCTCTTTGTCTCCACTCCCTCTGCCATGGGATATGTTTACCCAAACTTGTGCCATGCTTTGGAAACTTGTGACACATTTGGGAGTCAGTCACAAAGACTGACACTTCTGCTCCCTTTTTTTACTGGGAGGAAGCAGCACAACCATCTCACACTGGGTAGGGGAGCCTCTGGTCTCTCTGAGATTGGTGTCTTCTCCTTCAGGAAGGTGTTTCCTTCACACCAAGCCCACGTGCTGGTTCTTAAAATCGTCATTGTGAAGCTCTTCTCAGGCAGGAGCAGCCCATTCCCTGCTCAGTTAACAGGCCATTGCCATGGGATGGCCTAAGAGAGGGTGTCTGGCACCTGAGGAATTGGCTATGGACTGATCAGGTTGGGCTGTGAGACAATTTGGTGGCATCACCCTTTGCCTCCACAGGGATTTCTCTGGTTTCAGCATCAAACACAGCAGCAATCTGGAGTGTGATTACCCCTAAACCCACAGTAACTCCAAGAGAGTCAAGCTCCCAAGTACTTCTACACCTTTCCATTCTCCTCCCAGGTGGTAGACAAGAGGTTTTTGCTTTATGAGTAGCCAGATCTGTGAAGTCAAACATTAGAGAGGACTTTCTTATGTAGGTTGACACCTTCCCCTGGCAGTGTGTGCAATACAAAGCTGATCACAGACATCTCTTTAATATAAAAGCCACATGTCCCCTGGTACCCCTCCAGCCCCTGATCTCTTGGCCCTCTGTCTGTGTCTACAGACCTGTTTGAGCTCTGCTCTCTCTAAATATTCCCCTTCTGCAGCAGCCAGGTGGGGGTCAGTCTCTTCTCCCAGTTAACAACCAACAGGACAAGAGGAAACAGCCTCAAGTTACACCAGGGGAGGTTTAGTTTGGATATTAAGAACAATTTCTTCATGGAAAGAGCTGTCCAGCCCTGGCACAGCTGCTCAGGGCAGTGGTGGAATCACCATCCCTGGAGGGATTTAAAAGCCACGTGGATGTGGCACTTGGGGACAGGGGTTAGAGGTGGCCTTGGCAGTGCTGGGGACTTGATCTCAGAGATCTTTTTTAACCTAAAAGCTTCTATGATTCTCTGATTTCTGTGTAGCCATCCCGTCTCTTTCCCACACGCTTTTCCCTGCACACAGAGGGGCATCTCCCCCCTCCCACCTTCTTGCTGGACTGGCTTTTCAACACTTCTTTCATGCAGCCCCTCTCTGACCTCTCTCCAGCCCCAGCTGCAGCAGCAATGCCACCTCCACCAGGACACCCTCCCACATCCATCCCACCCTCAGGCAGGGCTGAGGGGTCCCAGCAATCGTGCTGAGGAGGCATTAGGAGCTTATTTTGCTTAAAGGTGACACTGCTGAACAGGTCCCTGCACCTCTGAGAGATGCCCCAAAGATCACACTTGGGACAGGACTGTTAATTGCAGCTCTCAGGATGCCTCTCCTGGAGCAGTTTGTTCTGCTTCAGCCAGTGGCATGTGCTGGAGGTGGCCTCATCCCAAGGTCTCCACTGGCCACAAGGCCAGTTTGGAAGGGGTTTGGAGCACCCTGTTTTAGTGGCACTATGGCAGGGAGTGGAACTTGATGGGCTTTAAAGTCCCTTCCAACCAAAGCAGCCTGTGATTTTATCATTCTCCCCTTCCAGTCCTGAGGATGGAGAACCAGCAGAAGGATCCAGCACTCTGCCCTTGTCCCATGTTGGCTCCATGATAGGTTGCAGTGTGGGTGACTCTGACCCCCAGCACTCAGGGGCAACCCAAATCTGCCTGGCAATGCCAGGACTGGTGTGCTGCCTGGCAAGTATATCCTGGCAGAGCCACACTTTAAACCACCTCTGTAATACTTTGTTAAACTGAAGTTGCACCCAAGGCACTTAAATAGAATTTAATACAATTAAAACTGTAGAAAAGGGCTGAAAAGCCTGATGTGGTGATGAGAAAGTGATGGTGTTTGCAAACAGGGACCGAGGGGAGGACTGGTGGGTGCCCCATTCCCAGGGCACAGCCCTGGTGTGTGGCCTCAAACCTTCAATCCCATGGCCTCTGCCCAACCTCTCCTTGACCATTATATTAATTTCCTTATTGTATTATATTCCCAGGTTGGGCAGAGCAGTAACTTGGGTTGGGGATGAGCATCTCCCCTGCACAAAGAGCCACAGCTGATGCTGAACCCACCCAACTTCATCTTTCTCAGCTCTCTGAGGGACCACCTCTTGATTCCCCAAAGCTCAGAGCTGTGTCCTCATCAGAGGTGATGTTCTCTGTTCTCCATGTGCCCTCCTCAGCTCCTCACCAGATGGGCAACAGTGGGCAGAGTTGGGTGGCAGCCCCTGGCAGTCCCTCCCTGTTGTCACCCATCCCATGGAAGGTTCTCTGAGGTCCAAGTGCCAGTCCTGGACCAGCCACCCCTGGAGCCCTCCAGGGCCCTTGGAGAGGGGATGTTTTCTGGGTGTGACACTGAGATCAAGCTCAAAAAGCAACATTTCCACGCCCCCCCCCGCCCCCCGACTGTATTTTCCAGCTATAAATGTTCTCCAAGGTAAATAAAGCTGCTCACCTGGGCAGTCTCATGTTGAGAGACTTGGCTTCCACCAGCCTTGCTGCATCGGTACCTTTAACCCACTGAAAAGTAAAGACAAAAGGAAAAGAAATGCCTTGATTAATTGTTTTAATTTTCTAGTCGTGTCATATGTAATTTACTTTGTGATTGTAGTGGAATATATATATATATTTTTTTTATTTCCTTAGGCAAAAAAAAAAATAAAAATCCCATGTATGTCAGTTTTTTTGGCCCTCTCAGTAAGTGAGGGAAAAATAGGTGGCATTAAGGAGAAAGTGTCCTTGTGGACACGACTGGCAAACTGACATCTATTTCTCTGCCTGGAAATATAAAAAACCTCCTGAGAAGTGTTTGTGAATTGTGTCCCCATTTGCATTACAAACTGAAATGCAAATAACTACTGCACTGTGTGTGTTACCTTTAGAGGATCTCGGGATCTGTTTTGGTTTGAAGCATTTTTATTTATATAATTCCCATAAAATAACCCCCTCCCCCTCGATAGCCCGATAAGTTTTTTTTCCCCAGTGAAATTTTCAGAGTTTCCTTTTTTGCTTGTCCTGATTACTCATTTTCTCTTTTGTTTCCTGTTTTGTTCTTTATTTTCCTTATCTACCTGCTGAATCACGCCATCCAATCAACATACAATGCGAAAACCATGTCTCCGTCTGTATGTTGTGCACCTGCTGCTCAAAACAAAACCCTAAATTTGTAAATAACCTTGCCAAATATCCATCCATGAAAACATCACATATAGGACACGGTTGGTTTCATTGAATTTAAACAATTCTTTCAAGTCTCTGCTTTGATTTGTTGTTTTGTTTTTTTTTTTTTCCTCTCTCGTTTTTCTTTAAGTTGACTCGTTTTTTGGGGGTTTATTTTCGATGAGATTTCCGATTGCACTGGTGAAAAAGCCTCACTCGCAGCCTTGCCCCAAACTGGCTTCTTCCTGCACCTCCTTCCCTGGGCTAATTGGTGACGTGAGGCAAATTCAGTTACCAATAGCCTGTTCTCTGCTCTCTGTTCCACCCCACTTTGCTAAAGGGGACACTCACACTTGCTTTATTTTGGGGGGGAAAGGGATGAGATGATCAGGAGGGAAGACTGCTCCTGGATGAGGAGATTGGCTGGGGAAAACCCTTCAGTTTGGAAGTGGTGGTACCAAATTCAAATTGTTTTCTGACAAGATGCCTTCTGTCAAGAGAAACAACATGATTGAGACTTGTAGGTATTTAAAACCATATACTGGAATGATGACAGGCTTGTTTGTCTCAAATCAAAAGAGAAATGATGGGAAAGAATGATCTTTGCTCCACTTTGGAAAGTCTCTGTGATACCAGCCCGTGGCAGCATTTTGGACTCAAGAGTGCCTGGCTGCAAAACCAAACATCTCATGTCAAATGCAGAAATCATGTTATGAACAGAGCTGAAAAGTGCCAGGAGCCAAATCCCACTGGGAATTTAGTGCCTCATCCCAAAGATGCCTTTGGAAATCACGGCCTTTGTCTTTGAAAATCATAAACTAAGCACAAGAGAATGAATAAAGAAAAATGCAATCTAAATATATATATATATATATTTCCATTCTCAATTACCTTGGCTATGGTTAATAACATAAATGAGACCATAAGCTTATCAAAAATCCTTGCTTGGCCACCTGACAACAGCTCTTGGAGCTGTAACATCTGCAATTCCTGTTGCACAGTTGCTGTTAAGACACAACTCCGAGTGAATCTTCATGCCAGGTTGCACATAAACCCCATGAATGTCCACAGAGGGTCACAGGGGGGATTTTCTAGGAAGCAGCAAAGAAAAAAAATGACAATGTGGAAGTTAAAATTTGCCTGGTGCAAGGCAAGAAGGGAATCTCTGGTGGCTGGAACTGCCACGGATGTGTGGGAGCAGTGAGGGTGCCTTTGGAGATGTTCCGGCACAGAAAATACACTGAAAAACAAGCAGTTCATCTCCATTTGGCCAAATTTCGGTCCATGTTCAGGTTAAAGCTTTAAAAGCTCACCCTGCAGTTTGTTGGGATTGCAGTTGCTCTTTCACAGAGACAGCTCTGGGTTCCTTCCATCACTTGGCATCCACGAGAGGTCTGTGGAGCACCAGGTTGTCCTGCAGAGCTGTCTTCTTCCTTCCACTGCTGCAGGTGGGAGACTGAAGTGAGAGCACCAAAGTTCAAAGGAATCCCGGAGAGGAGACTGAGGTCAGACAGGGAATGGCCTGGAGCTGTGCCAGGGCAGGGTCAGGTTGGATCTCAGGGAAAGGCTCTTCCCCCAGAGGGGGGTGGGCACTGCCCAGGCTCCCCAGGGCAGTGGGCACAGCCCCGAGGCTGCCAGAGCTCCAGGAGGGTTTGGATGATGCTCTGGGGCACGGGGTGGGATTGTTGGGGTGTCTGTGCAGGGCCGGGAGTTGGACTTGATGGTCCTTGTGGGTCCCTTCCAGCTCTGGGTATTCTGTGATTCTGTGAAGTAGGGAAGGAGGAGAGATCTGGGCACCAGATACACAAGATATTTTTTCCAGCATTCCTGACTCAGGATGGAAGGTCTGATGTGATATAACCACAGTGGCAAAGTCCTCAAAACACAGACAAGCGTGGCAAAAACCTTCATCTTCCTCTAACAGCGATTGTTTCCCCAACCTTTGGAGGGAGCCAAGACCCTGGGCAAGGTTCAGCAAAGCTTCTGGCAGTGCCATGGACATTTAAATAGGAACTCTGCCATTTCCTCAGCAGAGTAAGTTAATTCTTGTCGGTGCCAGATGAAGAGAAGTTCTAAAGAGTCCTGAGCAACCCCATCCTTGGCTTGGTCAGATGCCTCTTCCTGCAGCTCCTTTTGCATCCCAGGAGATGGGGATCCCAGGAGATGGATCCCAGCAATGGGCAGGAAACACTCTGCTGCTGAAGGTGCTGCAGGAGCAGCCCCAGGCAGTGGTTTCCTGGACTTTCTGCTTTTCAATACGGAAAACTCTGGACCCTCCAACAGAAACAGGGACATGGAGCTGCTGGAGAGAGTCCAGAGGAGGACATGGAGGTGTTTCAAGGGCTGGAGCTCCTCTGGTCTGGAGCCAGGCTGGGAGAGCTGGAGAGGAAAAAGCTCTGGGGAGACCTGAGAGCTCCTTGCAGTGCCTAAAGGGGCTCCAGGAGAGCTGGAGAGGGACTTTGGACAAGGACCTGGAGGGACAGGACAATGGGGAATGGCTTCCCACTGCCAGCTGGGATATTAGGAGAAAGTTTTTTACAACTTAGTTGGGCAGGCCCTGGCACAGTTTGGGCAGAGAAGCTGTGGCTGCCCCATCCCTGCAAGTGTCCCAGGCCAGGTTGGACTGGGCTTGGAGCAACCTGGGCTGGTGGAGTGTCCCTGCCCATGGCATGGGGTGGAATGAGATGAGCTTTAGGGTCCCTTCCAACACAAACCAGTCTGTGATTCTATGAAAAGACCCTAAGAAAGGCTGCCCATGATGGGACAGCAGTCAAGGCAGTTCTTCATCTGTGATGTCTCCCTGTTTCCCTCCTGCTCTGCAGGTTTTTCAGGGATGCATCACTCACCTGAGCTCCTGCCTTGGGAAGTGGTGGCAGTGCCCAGCCATGCCCAGCCCCACCCCCATGCCCTGGCTTGGTGACTTGGTGCCTTCAGATCCTCCCCTTTCAGGAAAAAACAGTGACAAACCAGGAGGAAACACTTTCCCAAACATAATTATTGAGTTGTCAGGTGGATCAGAAAATCCCAAAGCCCTGGTGCCTGTCACGAGCACCTGTGCAACAGGAAAGCAACCAAAAACCTGGAAAGAACAACCTGGATAACCCAGATGGACTGGGATAACCCAGATGATCCCGTGTCACATTCCAGGGGTGGCTAAATGGGAGGGGAATGGATGCAAAACGCTGTTGTACCCGAGAAATACGGCAAGGTGGAGTTTCCCCTTTAGCTGCATGCTGTCCTGCCCCTGCCTGGGGGGCTGAGGTGTCGAAGGATGGGTGTTCTCCGTGCTCTGCTGAGGTTACACACCCAGAGCCCTCCCACTCATCACCAGCAGGGGGGATTTTGCCTCCCCGGCGCAGAGAACGGTCCTTCGAGCCGAGTGTTGGGGACGGGGGATTTTCCTGGGTTGTGAGGGATTTCACTGCGCTTTAGGAACTGCAGGAGTCAAACAGAGGTGGGGGAATAAAAATTTTATGGGTTGCTTGTCCCTCCAAATCTTAAGGAATAGTGGGTTACAGACAGAACTGCACAGTTTTGAAGCCCTTTCCCGTTTACATCCCTTTCCCATGTCCAAAGCACAGCCTGTGCTCAGCGTGACCTTGCAGGCAGCCCAGCCCAAAGCAGATGTTAAGCATCCTGTCAGCTCTGATTATGGGGCTGCAGCAAGGTCTGAGCAAGACAGTGTTCTTGCTGTTAAGCTGCAGGAACGTGGGAAGAGGGTACAGCAGGGTCAGAGGAGAGATGGATCCTGCAGACACTGTCCATGTGCTCTTCCTCGCAGCATAAGGCTCGTGCACGGGAAAGGTCTGGCTTGAGCATTGCTCTGCAGTTTAAAACCTGTCAGCCTTTCAGGCCTGGTGCCCAAGTGCTGTCAATCACACCCAAGGTCTGGTCCAATTCCCACTTCCCAGGATTAAAATGGGCTCTGGGTTAAACCTCTGCCGTGCTCTGCGGAGCCAGCACAGGGGGGGACAAGGACCAGATTAGCGATGGCACCTCATCCTCCAGCTGAGTTCCAGCCCCACCCCGTGGGTCCCCCGTGGCCCTTACGTGCTCAGGTGAGTGCAGGTGGAATTTTGGGAAGGGAAGGTAAGCCACGACTAAACCAAAGGCGGGGCTGATGCTCCGAGACAGGCGCTCAATTTGGAGTGCCTGTTTTACGGCCCTCGAACAACCCAGGGGAATCCTCGCTCGTGCTTTGCCTGCCGGAGCTGGTTCTGCTGCTGACTGGAATGAGCTCACTGTTGTCTGCTCTTTCATTGAACATACCTGTGCTTTTCTCTTTTCTCTTTATTTGAGGATTGAGTCTGATTTACGGTCTGTGCCTAACTCTGAGCTGCTTGTGTTTTTAACCTGAGAGAAACCGAGTGCATGCCTGAGACTGAGTCCTTGAACTCTTTGATGGGATTGGTGGAATGCAATGCTAATGGCCCTGAAACTGAGCTGGCATTTAAAGAAATGAATAGATCCAACAAGCCCCCCAATTTCAGCATGAGCTCTGTAGCCAAAGAAACGTGGGTCAGTTCAATATGACTGGGTGTCTTCTGGTAAAACAATAATACGAGGGAAATACTATTTTTGCTCATCTTTACCAACGAGAGCTCCTTATGATTACATTTTCTGCTTCACTGCTTGCTAGTTTAAAGTGGGATGCTTTCTCTCTTTAGCTCACTCAGTCAAATAAGTGGCTGTGAACAGAGATTCACAAAGAAGTGAATTGGTATCAGTACGGAAAGGGGGAATATTTTTCATCTCCTTCAAATAGGAGGGCAAGAGGGATCTGGCTTTTGCATGTTTTGTTTTGGAAAGAACCCTCTCTAGATTAGCTCATTGGGGCAAGAAACCTCTTTTCCCTGAAGGAAAGAAAAAAAACCCAAAAAACCAAAAAGCAAACCAGGGTGAGGGGTGGGGAGAAAATTCCAAACCAAATGGAAATCCGAATCTGTCTCCAGCAGTTCTTTGATCCACCTGCAAAGGGTCATTTAATGATAATTTGAGAACTCAGCAGGTTCTTAAGGCGTCCTCCTGCTGTTGAAAGCTCAACCTCCCCAATTGACTCGCTGCCATTGATCCATCTCCCAGCCAGTCTTGCTGGTGCCGTTTCTCCTTGATGAACCTGTCCAGTTACTCTCTGTATAAACATACAAAACCTCCAGGTTGGAAAACATCCTCATTCCTTCAAGGATGTTTTAATCTTCACTGGACAATGCCTTCCTTTGTTATGTTCCGGGCTGTCCACGCCGTCCCTTGCAACTGTCTTGGCTTAAGTTCAGTTCACTGGAGAAAAGCGACCAAGACTTCCAAACGACCTCATTCCTTACCAAATGAAAAATACGGCACCATTCCCCTCTCCCTGAATCTTTCGGGGGAGAAAAATCTGCCATGGACAGCATGAAAGGGGCCTTTTTCCTTTTCTATCACTGACCCAGTAGCAGAGGGGAGGGCTCTTGTGGAGAGGGATTTTCTCATTCTTGCTGCATGTGGAGTGATCTGCACTGACGAATGTTTCTTTTGGAAGGTTTTCTGGTGGCCGATTTGCTGCTTAGATCGTGAAGCTGGTAATTTTAATTTCTTTTTTGCGGGCTGTGGTTTCCAATCGCGTTAATTTCTGAAGGACACAAAACCTTTACTTTCCGCAGGACAACTTCATCAACCTCAGCTTCCTGAGGCTCTTCAGGGCAGCCAGGCTTATCAAACTCCTCCGGCAGGGCTACACCATCCGCATCCTGCTCTGGACCTTCGTGCAGTCCTTTAAGGTGAGTCTGAGGCGGGGAGGAGATGTTGGGGTTTGGTCGTGCCGAGGATCAAAGAGCTTCCCTTCCCAAAGGAATTGCCTCTGGTGTGATATTCCATCCCGGCAAAGCAGCCGAGCCTCCCCCCCGAGCGCTGCCTTTGGGAAGGTGGGGCAGATTCGGGCAGGTTGCCCTTGAAACTACCACAAAACCCCCCTGGCAACATCCTGAGGCTTCAAAGATTTGCATAAGGAAGTGCCTGCCCTTTGCCTGCAGCAAGTGGGAGGTCCCGTTGCTTTCACCAGGAGTTGGGTGTGGTAGAAACCCAAACTGTGGCACTTTGGTAACACACTGAAGGTGGACAACACGGTGGTTTTGGTGATGTGGAGGATTTTAAAAAGCAGGTTTTGTTCTGAAGTTTTTCTTTATATCCAAGCCCTTCCCTCCCAAGCCTCAGCACGTTGTGGCACCAGGGGTGGCTTCTGATCTCAGGGTTCTTCCCCCAGAGGGTGGTGGGCACTGACCAGGCTCCCCAGGGCAGTGGGCACGGCCCCAAGGCTGCCAGAGCTCCAGGAGGGTTTGGACAACACTCTGAAGGACAGGGTGGGATTGTTGGGATGTCTGTGCAGGGCCAGGAGTTGGACTTGATGGTCTTTGTGGGTCCCTTCCAGCTCAGGATATTTTATGATTCTCTGATTCCTACTGGGCTCCCCATGGCCTGTTCTAACCCCTCTCCTGCCCTGAGCACACACACCCAACCCCAGGGCAAGACTACTCGTTTCTTCAGCTATTGCTAATTAAGAGGCATTAATTACCCATTTGTTTAGCCCAGGTGGAAAGCAGCCATCACTCTCAGCTTGGGTGACACAATTACAGCGCAGCCTTCACTGATTTCTTGCTACAACCCAGGATCTTTTTGTCCTCCTGGGATTGCAATCTGTGCCTGTTTCAGAGCAGGAACTTGTTTCTGGGATAGATTTTTTTTTTTTCCTCAGACTACATTTAGAGGGAGGTCATTAAAAATTAATGTTCATACAATTATGCATTGAAAGTGCCAGTGCTGGCAAGCTTTGGATTGTGTTTTCCCTGCTTGCAAGGATATGTAGGGAGCCTTTGGAAAACCCTGGCTGTTTTGGGATTGATGAATTCCTGGCTCCAGCGGGCTTGCTGACAGAACTGTTTATATCCTCCTCCCAGCTCCTTCACCTGAAGGATAAATGCCACAAAACACAGTCCTGCCCAGGAATTAAATACTCCTGGGCCGCTGTGCATTTGCTGTCATTAACTCCACCTTCTCCTTTCCCACAGGCCTTGCCTTATGTGTGTCTCCTCATTGCAATGCTCTTCTTCATCTATGCCATTATTGGCATGCAGGTAAAGAATTTCCCCTTCATTCTGACCACCAGCAGCCTGGGTTTGTTCAGGGTGCCACTGGGTTCTTGCCTCCACAGCAGGACCAGCTGACTTGGGATGAGGCAAAAGGTATATTAGAAGTGGAAAAAAAAAGGCCACTTTTTCTACTCTAATTGTCGTGTTTTGAGTGTGGTGAACAAAGAGAGTGGGCAGGCAAACCAGCTGTGGGGATGAGCCTGTGCCACTGCATTCCCAGCAGCAGGGTGGACATCCCATGGGAACAGACATCCCTTCCCCTGGCTCTGGACACATCAGGAGTCTGGGAACAGCCTGGGAACTGCAGCTTTCTGAGGAGAAGTAACAGAGTTCTGTTGGCCTGGGATGGAGCTGAAGTGTTGGAAAGGCCCTGTGTGAATGCAAAGCACATTAACCTGCTGGTTTTCCCCATTCGATCTCCACGACACGTTTTCATCTCCTTCTTCAGCACTGCAATTATTTTATTATTTGAGATCCTCTAAACCAGGACAAATTCTTTTCCTGCCTTATTTTCTAACTCCACTTGGTCCACCTTTACTGACAAGGTCCATGGGAGGATGTGCTTGGCCTGAATCCTTTCTGTTTGCCATGGCAGGTATTTGGGAACATTGCACTGGATGATGAAACCTCCATTAATCGGCACAATAACTTCCGAACCTTCCTCCAAGCCCTGATGCTTCTCTTCAGGTAAGAAGGGTGTATAAAATACCATCTGGCTTGATTAGGAACAGGAAATAAGTCTCTGTTTAGCTGCTGAGACTTGGGCATCCTCTAGGAAAGGGATTTGAGCAAAGCCTCGTTCCTGCTTCCTCCTCCTCAGCCCGTCTGATTCAACGCATCATCATCATCTCCACGACGTGTCACCCAGTGCTGTGACACCCCATGTCAACTCAGGCAGAAGCTGAATATAGCTCAGACCCCCCCCCCGGATAACTGATTGATGCATTTCCTGTCATAAAGCTTGGTTTCTTCTTTTCTTTTTAAGTGAGAATTCCTTAAATTGGTGATTTTTTGCCTTAGCAGCAAGTTAACACTTCATCCACCGACCCCACCTCTGCTCCGGAGGGAAAGTGTTTCCCTCTGGGTTTATTCTGCATGGAAACGAAGCATTTTCCAAAGCAATTACATTTGAATTTGCAGACCTGTCAAAATTGAAGTTCAGGCCCTGTTCCAGCTCAGGGCAGGTTGGGGTGTGGAGACCCCCCAGTTCACACCAACTCCGGCCCCGCTCTGCAGGTTATGTGGAGTTTGTAACTGGATCTCTTGCCTGGGATTTGGTTTCCATAGTTTCTGTGGAGCCAGATGGAAATGAAATTAGCCCTTTCTAGCTCAGAGTAATCACTGGGCTCAACCCCCTGAATTTTAATAAAATTGGGTAATGATTCAGCCTCGTGGCCAGACCTTGTGGTCCCTTCAGAGATGCACAGCTGCTCCAGTGGGACTGAGGGGCAGAGGCAGGACTGGGATGGGGTAGGAAATCAGAGCAAGTGTATGTGGAGATCCCCTGCCTTCCAAAGTGTGCACATTGCAGGGGGTGGTTTGTTCTAAGGACAAACCCTCTGAGACTCCAAAAGCTTTCCTTTTGTCTGGAAGTTAGAGGGGGAGGAGGGAAATGATAAAGAACACCCGGGAGATTGTCATGGAAAAGAGTTTCATGTCACTGTGACCAAGCAGACCATGCAGGAATTTATCTGCCTGATAAATAAGAGATTCAAGTGAAGTCTGATTTAATTTCCCATCCTCTCCACTGGGTTCAGAGCCAGCACTAGGACAGAAGTTTTGGCTGCTTCCAAAGGGAACAATCTGAGCTCTGTTTATTTAGATTTGCCCTGGACATGTTGAAATCAATCTGGGTTTATTCTCCATAAAAGCCATAAAGCTTTTAGCCTACCTGAGCCTGTCTGGTTTCTTTTACCCCTCCTGTGATGGAGGGAAATGTTCTTTCTCCTTTCTTTTTCACATCAGCAGGCTGGTAGTTCAAATTCCCAGGGTAAATATGGTCTCCCCACCTGGACACAACCTTCCACCTAATTAATTTAGCTAATTGGATGCAATACCACTCTGTAATGTGGAGGGGGTGGATAAACTCACTCTCTGCCCTCCCATCCACAGGAGTGCCACGGGGGAAGCCTGGCACGAGATCATGTTGAGCTGCTTGAGCAACAGAGCCTGTGACCCCCTCTCTGGCCTCACCAAGAAGGAATGTGGCAGTGATTTTGCCTATTTCTACTTTGTGTCCTTCATCTTCCTCTGCTCCTTCCTGGTAAGTCGGTCCTGCTCCCTCCCAAAGAGGGGGAGCTGTCGTGGATCCCCCCAAACATTTTCCTCCCCATCCCTCTGCCTTCTCCTTTCCCCTAATTATAATTTATCCAACACTGCCAGACAGCTTTGCTAAACCCCATTTACCATCCTGGTGACAAAATCCCTTTAATCCCCAAAGAGATCATTTAGTCATTAGTTTAAAGGGAAGGGATTTATCTTTCTTCTCACAGGGGGGTCTAGTATCTGGAATTAAGCATTAATCGGTTTTGTCTTGATTTGTAACATGGCCCTTTGAAGGAGGGGATTGGGGGGGGCAGGGTGAGAATGGCCCAGACAACACCGGCTCAGGAGCTCTTGCTGGGAGTATCACACTCATTTGCTGCCTTGTGGTTTGTTTTGTTTGTCAAATCAATGCAAGAATCGTTTTCTTCTGCCACAAAAAGCTTCAGACGTGAAGGTCCCCGGAGCTGCTGGGCTCGGGTTGTGCCCGTGGTCCCCGTGCAGGGCTCGGCTTTCAGAGGTGCCTGAGCACATCTCTCTGCCCCTGGGGTTTCAGTCCCTTTCCAGCCCAGAGGAATGGCAAACCAGGCACAGGCACCCAATGAAGCTTCCAGCAGGAAGAGATGAAAGCCCTGAAATGGACCAAAAAGCAACGTCTCGAGCCGACGTTCGGTTCCAGGGGTTTGCTTTCAAAGAGCAGATTTGCTGCTTTGTGCAGCCAAGCCCTGCTCTCATCACAGCCCTTTCACCAGGAGAGGCAGGTCTGATGCTGGGTACAGACACACCAACTTCAATGGCCCCTGCTGAGATCCTTTGTCCAACTGCTGTTGCTCCTTTGACACCCCAGGGATTATTTTTGCTGCATATATTAAAAAACCCGGCGCTCTGCAAGCTTATCCAAAGTTAATGCTCCATGTACCGATTCCTTCAGCACTCTGCATTTGAAAACCAGATTTTTTTTTTTCCCTAACCCAACATCAGACATTCTCAGTGTTATTTTCAAGCGTATTATTGTTCCTCCAGCTTTTTATTTAAAAAAAAACACAACAAACCAACAAAATAACCAACCCAAACAACAAACATCACATCCCACCAGAGTTCCCCTCCCTGGCTGGATCAGCCATCCCAGCCAAAATGTAGTAGCAGAATTGGAGGCTGGAGCACATCAGGGTGAGCTCTGTGCTCCTGGAAACTGAACCAAGAGAGGGGAGAGCCCTTGTGAGCAGCAAAGGCTCCAAAAATAGGCAGTGGGAAAGCCAAGCAGCTGGAATTCCACAGGCCGGGGCTGGAACTCATTCCTTAAAATGCATTCAGCACTTGGCTGCAGTGAAGATGTGGCTCCCCACAAGGGACTAAAGCTTTGCAGAGCCTCAGCCTTGCCAGCAGAGCACGTTTTTATGGTTTGGTCAATGTTATGCCATGGATCGAGGGGAAATTGGATGATGTATTTGGTTTCAAATGGTGGTTTTGGCTCTGTGTGGATGTACAGCTTGACATCATTTTCCTCCTGTAATTTGCAGGAGAAAAAAACCCCAGAAATTGAAATCTCTGTTGAAAAATATGAATTGAAAGTTAAGAATACACAGGGCAGAGAAAAATAGAAATTGAAATTTATAATGAAAAATGTAAAGTTAGGAATAGACAGGAACTTTAGAAAGAGCTGTAGGCAAAGGAAGGGGAGATTGAACCGAGCCATGGCTGGAGGTGGGAGCAGTGGGAAGGGATTTGGGATCAAGGGGCAAACTCTGAGAAGTTTTGCTGCCTTGTGACACTCTGGGGACACTGTGTCACGTGGGAGGTACCTGCAGGACAGGAGTGGGCCCTGCTGATGGAGTTGGGGCACTTGCAGCCTTTGAGCAGCTTGTTGAGAACTTCTTTGGGCATCACCATCCCTGTGTGTGAACCCCATGGAGGTGCTGGGGCTTGGCCAGGCACAGGGGCCCTGGGGCGCACCCAGGGAGAGGGTGGCATGAAGTGCCAGCTTGGGTTCCCAAAGCCAGCAGGGTTGTTTGATGATGTTCCATGTGATGAGCCCTAACACAGCAGGGAATTGACACATGTCACTGCACGGGCAGGAGCCCTGTTGGGGTGAGCTCTTAAAAAAACATATAAAGTGTCAGATTCTGCCCCTGGGATGGGGCAAACCTGGCTGGGTGGACAGACTGGGAATGGGAAGCAGTGCTG
>VXBX01002259.1:137184-161741 GCA_013400415.1 Scytalopus superciliaris | reverse complement strand
CTCCCTCCCTGTGACTCCAAGCGGGCGCATCAGTTACACAGACATGTATGAGATGCTGAGACACATGTCCCCACCTCTAGGCCTTGGAAAGAAATGCCCAGCTCGTGTTNAATCTTTTTCTGGTCTTTGAAACGATGGCACATCGGTTTGTCTTTCTGAGTGTGTCTCTGCTCTCGCTCTCAGTGTTTCTATCTCTTCTCTCTCATTCTGCTTCCATTTAGGCTAATTTTGGGGAAGGAGGGTGCTAATGAGCAAATATTACCCCGCCAGTAGATCCCCATTTATCTTCCTGCAGCTCTTTGTCTCACTAGCCCTTCAGTAGTATGTTGTTTTTTTCCCTGCTCTTAATTAGATTGGAGTAATTAGAGTAGGCAGTGCTGTAGGAGTGAGCAAGCCATTAAACCGAGACAACACCAGAAGGGCTCCTTAAACACCCTCGTGGAAGAAATTACTTTAACAGCAAACATTTAAGACAGTAAGATGAAGAAATGGCTCCAACTTATTGTTTATTTGGGAAAAAAACAACTTTTTAATTGAGCCACAAAAACGCTTTCTATCCGAAAGTGCTGCCTGTCAGAGCCTGCCTGGGGCGTGGAGAGACAGCTGAGGCCACACTGCCCTCCCAAAAACTCACAGGGAGGTCGGAAATTTGCACTTTTAGAGTGATTCCTTGGAAGCCTTGAACGTTTTAGAGGGAGAGGTTTTGGTCATAAGCATTTAGTGTTGGCGTGGTTGAGAAGCCATCAAACTCAGCTGGGATTTTTCCCCCGTTTCCATCATTCCAGCCGCCACCAAACCCAACCACTGCCCCCCAGGATGGATCCAGGTCACATCAGCCCCTCCTGCGCTGTGTGTTTGGTCACTGTGGCCACACAAAAGCAGGATTTTGTGGAGAGGCTCAAGCTAAACCCAAACCTGGGTCTGCCTTTATGTAGCAGACATAAAGTTCAGGTACAGCTTCCTACAAGCTCCTTCCTCAACGTGCTAGGATTTAAAATAAAAGGAAAATTAAACATAGCTTTAAAATTAGGCACTTGTGGCTTTTCTCTATTCCCTTTGGTTTGTTTCTGGCCACTGTAACTAAGCTTGATGAACCCAACTCGATCAGATTCCAGCTATTTGAGATATAAGAGTAGAAAAATAAACAAACATCTGTATAGAGGTACCAATTATCCCCAGAAATGCAATTATTTAGCACCTGGGACTTAGGATGGAGGTGTTTGCAGGTGGGCACACATGACTACCAGAAAAAGCTCTTTTTATTTTCCCCCTCAAATCTAATACAGTTAAAAAAAAAAAAAAACCAAAAGAGACTAAAAAGATCATGTGTTAAAATAAGCATTTTCAATCAGGCTTTTGGCTGGTTTTCATAGTGTGGTGTCTCTTCTAAACCACCAGGGCAGACAGACCCTTCCCCAGCCTGACTTCTCCCTGTCTGAGTTTCCTGGTATCTCATTTAATTTGTCTGATCCACAGAACTTGGGCACACAGGAATGTTTACTTGCTAAAAGACTCCTGGAATTTTTTTCAGACCTCTTTCACTTCTCCCCATCTGCTAAGAAACCTCTGAAAGGGGTCTGTGGGTGACAGAACCAGAAGCAGAGATGGGTGCAAGTCAAACAGCACAAATCTAGGCTGACCATCAGATTTCTCTGAGCTTGGAGATTGTCACATTCATTTTTTACCCATTATCAAAGAGCCTTGAGCTGCAGAAATACAGACTTAAGACCAGATCAGACTTTCCCCCTCAGTGTAAGGCTGTAGTTTCCCTCTCTCCCTCTGAACCAAAAGATTTTCAAAAAACCTGACTTTCCTGTCCAGCAAAAGCTCTTTTACCCCACATATCCACCCTTTTTCTTTCCATGTATACTTTTCCCAGTGCTCTTCAAAGGTTTTTGTATGTTTCCCCCCGTCTTTGTCCGTGTTGCCTTCTCAGTATGTTCACACTGTCGTTTGGTTTGGATTTCCCCCTCTTTGCAGCCTCCTTGGCTGCTGTCCTTCCTTTCTGCTGTTTTCTGGCTCCCCTTTCTCAACTGTTCTCCTTGCTCAGCACCACCAACCTCTGCAGTTTGGTGTGCATGGCTTGCTGCTCGCTGGAAGTGCATGCCTGGGATCCTCTGGATGTGCTTCTTGGGAAGCAGGAGAGCTCTATCCCGCACTGGGGTGGGGTGTAACGGATTCCCACTGTCTGAGGGAAGGGTTAGATGGGATAGAAAGCTGGAATTCTTCCCTGGGAGGGTGGGGAGACCCTGGCACAGGTTACCCCATCCCTGGAAGTGTCCAAGGCCAGGTTGGATGGGGTTTGGAGCAACCTGGGCTAGTGGAAGGTGGGGAGTGGAAGAAGAAGAACTTTAAGGTCTTTTCTAACCATTCTGGGATTTTTGGGGGGGCATCTCAGAGCTGGAATTCTTTGGGGGTATCTCAGAGCTGGAATTTTTTGGGGGTATCTCAGAGCTGGCCTGGCTCCTCACCCACCCCAGGATGCAGCAGGAGGGAAGAAGGCAATGCCCAGCCTCTCCGAAGCCAAGAGAAGAGTTAAATAAGAGCAGGATAATTACAACTAGGTCAGGGTGAATTATTCATAGCAAATCATTTATTCACCAAACTCAGCCTCATTTCCCACCGCAGCGCTCCATTGTCCCGAATTTATCCACGTCTGGGGATCACTCCCAGAGCAATCCTTGTCCCAGAGGCTGCACAGGAGCTGCTGATGGGGTGCCCTCAATAATTCAAATCCATCGGGGTGCCAGCCACTTTTCCAGGCATTCCTAGCTCCTCTTCCTGCTGGCACGTGTCAGTGAACAGGATTTAGGGTGCAGATACATCCGTCCAGTGCTCAGTTTCAGGATCAGCAGCTTTTATCCCGGGATGAATATCTCCCTCCCCGCCCCTATTTCTTAAACACATCACCCGAGAAATTGCAGAGCAGAAGACCGGCCGACAGGGCGTTTATTCCGTCCGTTCCGCTCCGCGCAAAGCTTTCGGTTCCTCCTTAGCGACGTGTTTGTTTCTTGGCACTGAAATCCCCCCCCACCCCTGCCCGGGATTTGCGGGGTGTCTGGAGCGTCCCGACCGCGCCGGGAAGCCCCGCCCGGAGCGGAGCCGAGCCCGGCACGACCCGCTCCCCTCGTTATCAGCACCGAGCTAATTAGGAGGCTCCAGAGACATCCTCAGGGGGGCTCTCCCGCAGATTCATTAACGAGATGCTTCCAAAGGCCGCTAATTAAATGCAAAGGCTGCGGGAGGGTTCCCCACGCGCGGCTGGGAAACCGGAGCGGGGACTCCATCTGGTGCCCGCTGCTCTTCCTCGCCCAGCCCGGGAGGAAGAGGAGCAGGCGAGTCTTTTCCTGCCAGGATTTTAAGCTTTTTTCCCTGTTTTCCAGGGAATTTTTTACCTGAACATCCCTGGGTTGGGGCTGGAGATACCCGGGACATGCCAAGGGATGCTCTTTACTGGAGCAGCTGCATCAGGAGATCCTAAGATTTCCTACTGGGCTCTAATCTAATCCAAATTAGATATTTTTGGGTTGTTTTTTTTTTTCTTTGTTTGGGGGGTTTATTGTCTTTTTTTTTTTTTTGGAGGTTTTTTGCCTTGTTTTGTTTTTTTCATGTTTGCTTTGGTTCGGTTTTGTTTTCGTTGGGATTTTTTTGTTTTTTTTTTTTTTTGTTTGGGGGGTTTTTTGTTTTTTTTTTTTTTTTGGGGGTTTTTTGCCTTTTTTTTTTTTTTTTTTTGGTTTGGTTTTTTTTTTGTTGGGTTTTTTTTTTTTTTCTTTGTTTGGGGGGTTTTTTGTTTTTTTTTTTTTTGTTTTGGGGGGGGGGTTTCTTTAATTATGTTTTTGCATCCTATTCCAAAGTATGAGCCATTGGTAAGACACAACTTTGAAGCACAAATTCAGCCAGAAGAAACAGCAAAAGTTGGGGGAGAAGTTAATTTTTTAAAAACTGAGTACAGTCTAAAATGGTTCTATTTTTTTTTAAACCAAGTTGTTATCCCTACTCGATGAGAAATATTAATATTTTCTCTCCTAGGTTAGTTAAGGATGAAAATCAAAAGTTCTCGATGAATTTTTCAAAGAGAAATTTTGGGTCGAGCAGAATATTTGAGAGATTTGACCAATTTTGGTTGGTTTCCAGTTCCTTTTAAATGGGTCCTGTAGGAATGTAAGGGAATTAAAATACAGGTAAAATTAGAAAGCAGCTTGAAAAGGGTTGAAATTTCCTGCTCTGCACCAGGAGATATTTTTATGTATAGGGTTGTTTTGTAATATTGGAGGAAAAAAAAAAAAAAAAGAAGATTATCTTTTTGCTTCAGCCTTTCAGCTGCATTTCTGGCATTAGGAAAGCACAGCAGAGAATGCTCAGGGATGTCCAGGGATCAAATCCCTCCTCGGGGAGTGTCTGGCTCATTCCTTGGGGTGCCCCCAGTGGTTTGGGCCATGGTGTGAGCAAATCTCCTCCCTTGCCTCCCACACAGCCTGGTGCCAAAGCTATTTTGAATCCAAGATGAATCAATTCTCCTCTCCCAACTGCTTCATCTCCCAGAAATGTCATATATTTATTTAAGCAACATATTTTCTCAAGTCAGAAGCTTCCAAGAAAGCAGTTTTAGGAGACACTTTGGGTGGCTTGTACCTGAAACCTGTTGGCCTTGGCTGCAGGTTATAAAGTGCTTTTGTCTGCTTTTATGGCTTTTTGGGGGGGTAAAAAACGAGCAGCTGCTCTACTCTGGAAGGTGCAACTTGCAGCTCACCGTGAGCAAGTTCCCAGCAGGCTGTCAACCTGCTGCCCCAGGGGAGGATGGGGAGATACATCCCACTTTTCCACCCAGCCAAGCCTCCCCTCTCCTGATTCCTAGAGCTGCCCAGCCCTGCCTGGGGGCTCTGAGATGCTCCAGGAGCAACACAAAGCCACTCTTTCTTCTCCTTGCTGGGTTATCAGCTTGGAAATTGCAGCGACCTGAAGGTGGCCAGGTTGACCTCTTTGACCACTTTGCATATTGGGATGGAAAAAGGTGGTGTGAACCAGGCAGGGAACTGCAGGGAGGAGGGAAAGGAGGTGGTTTGGGAAGAGCCTCTTCCAGGAGACTTTGCAGCACCTCTGCCAACCTTCCTGCACATGTGCATTCCCCCCTGGAAAACCTTTCCCTACCTTCTCTGTCCCTCGTTAAAATTTAGGAGGAAAAGCCTTCCTAGAGGACTGTTGTGTGTAGGTGTGACGTGGCCTGTGCTCTGCATCCATATCCTTTGGGAATTCAGTCTGGAAAGGCAGCTGGGGAGATCTGGGACGTCTCAGTGACAGTTTTTGGTGCTGGTTTTGTGAGGATAGAGCTCTCCTGCCGGGAATTATTTCTCATCTGCTTGTTCTTCACTTCCATGCATCTTCTCTCTCTCTCCATCCCTTAACTCCCCCCCACTGATGTGGGATTCAGTGGGACTCTCTAAGTGGTAACTGGACTCTCATTGATGTATTTTTTGCAACTTTTTGTGTGCTGAGGGCAGAAATCTGAATTAAAAGCCTGTTTTATTTGACACAAGGGAACAGGATTAAAAAACACCTGTGTTGTTGCCAGCATTTGATACTGTCAATGACTTATAAAGGGAGGGAAGTCTTAGCTTTGATTTCCTTGTCTCTGAGGCTTGACAGACATGGAAAATAACCTTGGGCATGCTGGAAGGAAGATCTTGGAGATTACAGGGGTTTGCCTCAGACTTTAGGAGGCAGGGCTGGTTGTCACACTGGTCTCCTGTCCCTCCAGCACTCAATGAGAGCTTTAGACATGTAATAAGATAAATAAGGATGTCTCAGCAACACTGAAACCCATTTCAGCAGCAGAATTTCTTCACTGGACCAGCACTGTGTGCCCTCTCTCTGCCCATATGGCACCAAGGTATGTCCACATTATCTCCTTGGCTGGCAGGAGGTCCCAGGGCTGTGGCTGCCCTTTCTCAGAGCACCCAAACACATGGAAGTGTTCAAGGCCAGGTTGGCCAGGGCTTGGAGCAACCTGGTCTGCTGGAAGGTGTCCCTGCCTTTGGTGGGGGGTGGAATAAGATGACCTTTAAGGTCCCTTCCAATCCAAAGCAGTGTGTGATCTAAGGCAGCTCAGTTCATACCTCTGGGAATTTGTATGTCACAGATTTCTCTACCCAGGGAGGCTAAACCAGGGATGGAAAGGGTGACCAAGTCTTCATTCACCACTCCTGGCTTGGTTTGATATGGCTCTGGACAAGGAAGTTGTGAAAGCTGAGGAGCTGATAAATCACTAGGTTGCTGAAGGTGGAGAAATCCATCCTCTCCATGTGTTGCTAAGGTTATCAGCAGGGCTTGGGGAGTGTTTGTCCCTGTCAGCACGTCCATGCTCTGCTACCAGTGATGTTAAGGGAGTCACAGCTTTCCAAAGCAATCTCAGGTACTTCCTGGCTTAAGAATGATGGATTTGCCCTGTCAGAGGAGATCCTGGATGAAAATGGGGAAGGAGTAGCTACCAGGTCTGAAAATCTTGGAGGATACTAATCCTGAGGGACTGTTCCATGTCTGGATTTGAAAGACCATAGTGGGAATCACAGTCCTGCTATTGTTAATCCAACCTCTGCCCCTCTGGGGAAGGTCTGGATGGAGCTGTGTAGCTCATTGACTGGCAGGGAAGGAGGAGACAAGGATGCCCACAGAGAAAGGAGGTAAGAGCCAGAATCCAGGGGCCTCCAAGAGGAAGGACGGTGACACCTTTACCTGTTAGCAGCCAGTCCCAAGCTGCCCCAGGTGCCTGAGCCACATCACAGGGCTCACAGCCTTGTTTCCATGGGACCACTCACAGACTGCACAGCTCCTGTACAAGGCTCCCACATGCCTCCCATTGTCCCTGGAAGTGCCTTCCTCAAATCCCTCTCACTGGCAAGGCCACCTGAATAGCTGGAAGAGGCACAGCCATGTTCAGGATGGAGCTGCAGATGCAAACCCTCCATCATCTTACCTCATTCAGCAGTACCAGGTCCCTTTTGTTGCTGATTCTCCTGTTGTGGAACAAGGATTTAGGTGAAGGCAACTCTTGTAGGGAAGGGTAGAGGAGGTGGATTTGTGGTTCATTGCTGCTTTGGCAGGGGGGATTGGGTACCAGGCTGTGAAATGAGATGAGAAAATCCCAACTAGCTCCTTTTGGAAGAACTCTCTTTGCAGGATTGCAGTAGAGTGCTGGCAACTCACTTGTTTAACCACTGTTGTGTTTCCTGGAAAGGAGCTGCTATCCCACCCAGAACAAGATGCATGTCCTCTCAGCGCACAAAAACTTCCCTAATGTTTCAGTCCGGGTATTTTTAAGGGCTCGCAGAGGGGAGGGCGGGGTGGGGGGAGGAGTCCTGAGCCATCCTCACCGCGAGTGTTTCCGTCCCCCAGCGCCTGGTGAGGATGAACATGCCCATATCCCCCGAGGATCTGACCGTGCACTTCACATCGACGCTCATGGCCCTGATCCGCACGGCCCTGGAAATCAAACTCGCCTCAGGTGAGAGGGAAGGGCTGTCTCAGGGCACGGGGGAGTCATCTGAGAGACAGCAAAGAACCCCGAGGGCAGCTCAGCTTCTTGGCATCCTCTGTGCTGCCATGCCGTGGTCACACGAGGATTAAGGAAGATGAGGTCACATCTGGGCATGGGCTTCTTTGTGCTACAGCAGATTTCTTCTTCATAGGGAAAATAAAACCAACCGGGAATCAATGCCATGGGACCAGTGCCCTGTGTGGACTCTGCCAGTCAGCCTCCAGTTGTGTCTTGCAGGATGGGAGAGCAGTTTTTCCTCATCTGAGCTCTGGAAAAAGCAGGAGAAGAAAGTTACAGTTTGCTGAGGGCACACACGGCTCAAACCCCAATTTATGCCCTCCTGAAACCATGGGTGGAAATCCTATTTTCCCATTGCCAGCCTGCCATGTGCCAACAGCTGAGGGCAAGGGAGCTTTGGGGGCAGGCACAGAGGGGTGCTGAGCATCGCTCTGCCTTTGGGGTGGCTTCATCCCTGGGCATGAGATGTGAAGAACTTTGGCCATCCGAGCGGGGAGCTCTCAGAGTGCGGGTGCTCCTTGCTGTGTAACAGAAATGAGAATTCCCACACCTCCTCAGTATTCCAGCCAGGGGGAAAAACCAGCCCTTCCTCCCCCACTGCTCTCTGCTGGCAGCCAGGCAGTGACTCCAAGTGCCGTGAACCACAGTGCCTGGAGATAAAATTTAATTATTTAAGTGTTTAATCAGGCGTTTACTTGACTTTCCAATTAAACTTTGTAATGTAATAAAACACACTGGCCTTTTCTCTGGGTCATTACACGGTTTAATCAGCCTGGCTGGGGTCAGAATCAAGGCATGCCTGGCCAGAGCACTTTCATACCTCATTTCAAAGTTAACAGGAGGTAACAACACTCTTACGAGCACAGGGCAAGGCAGGCTTAGGTTGTGGTGCTTTCCTAAGCACTTTTAGGCCAGCAGTGCAACCTCTCTGTGTTAATCACCTCCTTTGTGTGTTGCTTCAACTTTGATGCTTTGGGTCAGCACTGCTGGAAGGAGGCAAAATTTTGAGGTCACTGGCGAGGTCACACGCCAAGGATCAGACACCCATTTCTAAGGATGCATTTAGGATTTCCTGTGGCTTTAAGGGCCAGCACCTCATGTCAGGAATGATTTCTAGATAAGGATGCTGAGAGTTTGTGTTATTTTCTGTTTCCAGGTTCCTGTCAGCAGTGGTAGCTCAGACAGCCTTTTTCAACTGGAAAAGGCTGTTGTTTTGGCTCTGCCCTGGAAGGGAAGCAGAGCAGAGAGCTCAGCTGATAGCTCTGCATTCTCTCTGGTTTCTCTGTGCTGTGGGGTGGGAGGTTTTGACCCGTTGTGTTGTTATGAGCTCCACTTGAATAGGTTTGGTGCGCTCCAGTTAATTGAGCCTTTAGTTGGACTAAAAGGCCCTTAATAAACCCTCCCTAATGAGTTTCAGGGTGGGAGTTCAAACCACCATGTAACAGAGTACCCAGAGCCTCCTCCCCATCGCTTTTCTCTTAGAAAAATAATCTCTGCCATTCAGATGAACTCCTTAATTGCCTCCTGTGCTGTGCATTCAGCTGGGAGCTGGCCTGTTGGCTCCCCCAGCCTTTAATCACTTCCCACTGCTGCATTAAGGCCTGGCTTTGGCCCTCGGAGCAGTTGGGCTCAGTTTTACCTTGTGATGAGCTGCTGGTACAGAACAACGTGCTCGTGTCTCATTGCCAAAGATTTCAGGAAGAGGTGGTGGCACAGAGAGGGTTTATAACCCATCAGAGAGGGTTTATAACCCACCATGGAATTGCTCAGTGGAAGGGGACCCTGCCCATGGCAGGGGGTTGGAATTAGGGGGTCTTTAAGGTCCTTTCCAACCCAAATCATTCCATGGCCAAGCCCTTTGCATCCCACTGGGGAGATGCTGCCTCTTGCCCTGGGCAGTGCCCCAAAGGAGCAGGCACCTGCAGACAGGTGGAATTAGTCTGAGCTTAAGTTTAAGCCCCAGGTGACAGCAGAGGGTCAGCAGGCTGAGTTCACACACTTTTGTCACCGGTTCCCTTCTCAACATCTGCTGCAGCTGTGCTGGCCTCCCCTTCTCTAGGAATGGAAGGAGGGGGTTTCACATGTGCTGAGAGGACAAGGGTTTTTACTCCTCCTCCTGTGTCTCTGCCTCTCCCCTCCCTCTCTGCAGGTGGGGTGAAACAGCACCAGTGTGATGCTGAGCTGAGGAAGGAGATCTCCCTGGTGTGGCCCAATCTGTCCCAGAAGACTCTGGATTTGCTGGTGCCTCCTCACAAACGTAAGTGGTTCATCAGCAAGCGCTGGATCCGTCCCAGACACCCAAGAATCCCAGGAAAGGTTGTTCCCTCCTTGCCTGAGCTGTCCCAAGCCCCATCTGGGCACACACACACACAGTCACCTGGAGGGTGCAGCAAAGAAAACAAGGGCACTTGAGCTTTTTTGGCACCCTCTGTGCTGCCGTGCCATGGTCACACAGGGATTAGGGGAGCTGAGGCCACAGCTAGGCATGGACTTCATTCTGCTGCAGTAGATTTCTTGTACATAGGGGAAAAAAACCCCCAAAACAGTGCCAGGAAGAGATCAATGCCCTGTGTGGCCTTTTCCAGAGCTTTTCCATGGCTTTGTCAGCTTCCAGCCTGTGCCTTGAAGTTTGGGAGAGCAATTTCTCCCATCTGAGGTCCAGAAGACCAGGAGAAGAAAATTGCAGCTCGCTCAGAACTGACAGGATCAGAAATGAAGTGTTTGGGGGCTAAAAGCTCTCGTGTTGATGATGCCCTGGGCAAATGCGCTGAGAAAATTGAACATATACCTTTATTTTGAGTAGCCCAGCCAAGGGCTCTGGATTCCTGATTAATGAGAGGCAGTGGAGAGCAATAAAGGTATTGCTAATTAAGAAAAATGAGGGAGCTGAGGAGGTGCAAATCAGTGAGTAGTGACTGTTTAAGTCTTTTCCCTCCCCTCCTCTCCTGGTGCCTCTGCATCTGCTGCTCCAAGTGCCCTGCAGGGAAGGGCTGGGTCTGTGGCTCTGAGGGTGGAAAAAGACATCTGGAAAAACGAAATACCCTTTAAATGTATATTTAGCCCATTATGCCCAGGTTGCCTGTAATTCAAACAAATAGGAATAATGGGGGTTTTTTTCATGATAAAAAGCTGCCTTGTGGATCTGGTCTGAATTTAGCAGTTCTCCTGGCAATGCTTCCAATGCCACACAGTTTTCCTGCTTGATTTTTGCTACATGATCCCAATGTTTGCCACGGAGAGCTACAAACAGGGACCATCTCCCTCTCATGGGAGGCAAAAAGACGAAGAAATCTATTATAACCTTTTCTTCTTTTTTTTTTTTTTTCTGTATCTGTTTTGCCTCGTTGTTCTGCTGTTTCTCCTTCCCTCTCCTTGCTGTTATTTCTTTTGAATTTTGTGTTCCACCCTCCCCTGGCAGCTGATGAAATGACCGTGGGGAAGGTCTACGCAGCCCTGATGATATTTGACTTCTACAAGCAGAATAAGAACAGCAGGGAGCAAGTTCAGCCCCCCGGGGGGCTGTGCCAGGTACTCACCCAAAAGGTGTTTTACTCCATCCTCCCCCTCTTGGGCAGCTTCTCCTCCAGCGCTGGGCAGCTCTCACAAGAGTCACCAGCAACTTCCAGCCAGAAGGTCTGGACGTTTCTCCAAGCAAGGCTGGAAAATGCTGTCTCCAAAAAATTCTTTCAGTTGCCTTTTCCAGTAGATCCAGAAAGATCTTTTCCAAAATGATGTTTTGGGCAGTCTAAATCCTGTTTTCAGAAGTGGCCCAGGGACTGGGGAGCAACCAAAAGGTATCTTGGGGAGGGTCAAAGCTGATGATAGTTTGGCTATCCTTTAAGTTCCTTTTGAAAATGGGAATTATTCAAAATTATTTTGGCTCGAATGGGAAGTATTCAAAATGATTTTGGCTCCAGTAGATGTGAAGTTTTTTTACAATTTCTTGAAAATATTGGAGATTGGCTCAGTTGGTTAAAACTCGGTGCTGAGAACACCAAGGTTATGGTTCAGTCCCCTGGGTGGGCCATTCCCTTCAGAGTTGGACTCGCTGATCCTCGTGGGTCCCTTCCAACTGAGAATATTCTGGGCTATTTCCACACAACTGGCCCGGTGGTTTCCAGTAGGACAAATGCCTGTTGTTTTGAAGATGATGGCCCAAGCTGAGCTCCAGCGTGGGATGGAGATACGTCCTGCAGGTGGGTGGCTGCAGCAGAGCCAGTGCCACAACCTGAATGGCACAGCCCCTGTGGGCCCATCCCCGTGTGAAATCCCACAACACTGAGAGGGAAGTGGCATTGCTGCCCACTTGACCTGTACAAAGCTGAGGCCAGCAGGTCCTTCAGAGCCTCTCCCTGGCTGGGCTCTCAGCTGGGCTCATCCCCCAGGGTGGCAAAGTGGGCTTTTATCAAAAGCCCATCACAGCTCTGTGTCTGACAACCTTCCCTTGTGCTCCACAGCCCGGACCAGTGTCCCTGTTCCACCCCTTGAAGGCCACTCTGGAGCAAACCCAACCCACAGCGTTCAACAACGCCAAGGCTTTCCTGCGCCAGAAGAGCTCGGCCTCCCTCAACAACGGCGGCGCCTTGTGAGTGTCCCCTGAGCCCCTCAAAGCCCTCACACACAGCCAAGGGACACTCTGGGTGTGTCCACCAAGCCCAACCACTGCTGGTTCTGTGGCTCTGGAGGTGGCTGGGACAATTCCCAGTGGTGGCTTCCCAAAATGCCTCTGTCTTGTCTCTGTTTCCCACTGATGGTGGGTTAGGGTCTTCAGAGCTGTGTTTTTCCTTAATGGTCTCCTCTGACCCTTCATTGCAGAGCTTTCCACTGTGGGTAGTTGTGAGTGTGAGTTTCCTTACAGGAATTTGGGGCCGTTGCAAAACAACCAAACCAACCCCAATTCACCAGTGAGTTCTTGGGAGTCCAAAGGTCCTTGGGAACAAAGTCATCCCTCAAGCTCATGGCACTCAGGAACAGCAAGAGCTTCTTTAGACTTGCCACAGCAAAATCTGTGTCTTTGGGCAAAATAATCCCTCCAGAGAGAGCTTTCCAAACAGGTCTAGTAACAGTGATCCATGATCAATTCCCTATTTCCTGCTCTCCAGCTGACTTTCCTCTGGGTCACAACTGCTGTGGACTTTTAGTGACAGACATTTGAGGGTTAAACATCCCAAATGACCCTGATGGGAAAAGCAATTACTGAAATAAACTTATGGCTGGTTTGATTTCCTTGTTCTCGTGGGACCTTCAGGCTCTGCAGGACGTGGTTCTGGAAGAACCCAGGGGACCGGATGGTTTCACCAGCAGCTCTGCCCATCCCGAGTTTGCCACGCTGTGAGTTCAGCAAAATCTCTTTGCAAAAGAGTGAATCTTGTCCTCTCTTTTCCTTCTGCCAGACCTGCCCCAGAGGGTGGGATCAAAGAGTCCAGTTCCTGGGGGACCCAGCGCACCCAGGACGTGTTTTATGAAACCAGGACACCAGCTTTTGAACGAGGCCACTCAGAAGAAATCCCCATTGAGCGGGTGAGCGAACGGGCTGGGGATGGCAAAACGGGTGATGGTGGGATTTCAGAACTTTAGAAATCTTAGAAAATGTTTAAAAAACCCAGGTTGACATGCATTGAATGGTAGACCTGCCCCCTGAGGCAAGTGTTGCTCTTCCAGCCCCAAGTTTGCTTGAACATTATGGAGAAACACCAAATCCAACAGCTCTCATGGCCTGATTGCTGTACCTGGGGACAGCTTTTCATGGAATTCTGTCTCTGTTATCTCTTCCCATTGTCTCAGTCCCAGTGTCAACCTTGCCCCCAGCTCAGGTGAGGGGTTTCACAGGTCACAGCTGGGACTCATGGCTGGTGGAAGAGCTTGTCCTTGCTGCAGAAAGCCCAGTAGACAGAGCAACCTACTCCACAGCTCACCATTTAATCTCTTTGCCATACCAGCACTTCTTCACAGTGACCCCAAACTCAGCAGAGCATGCTCAGGTGGTGGCTTCAGAGCTGATATTCATGTTCTCGCTGCTGAAACCCTTTCATGTTTCAATCAGGTGGTAGAAATGAGGGAAATCAGCCCCACAGTTGCCAGTGGAGAGCCCCAGCCAGGCCTGGAGAGCCAGGGCAGAGCAGCCTCCATGCCACGCCTGGCTGCCGAAACTCAGGTGAGTGAGGGAGACCTCACTGCTGGGGGGGGTCAAGAACTCAGGATCTTCTCCTTCTGCTTGTTGTGTTGCTTGTGAATGTTTGTTCTAAAAGGTGTTTGCTGCTCTGGAGACAGGAAACCAGCCTTTGGGCTTGGATGGCAGGGAAAACTGCTCCCACTTTTACTCATCCCTGGGAGCAGCAGAAAGCAACCCAGAGTGATCCCTCTGGCTGCCCATCCCGAGGGTGTCCTGATGAACTGGGGACAGTGCCATTTGCCAGACTGTATCCCTAGAAGGAATATTTCCCATTGCCAGTTGTGTGCCATCTATGCAGACATATTCCTGAAAAAAAGCTGGAGATGTGCTGGGAGTGTCTGAGATGAAATGTAGGCACAGGGAAAAGCAGTGCCTGGAATGCTGCCCTGGGACACCGAGCATCCTCCCTGGGTTTGACCCTTTCCACTTAGAACATACTCATCTGTACTGTGAGTTTGGCCACTGAAATGGTGCTGAGGATTTCCCTTGTTCAGCTTTTTCTAAAGAAATCTCATCTCAGCAGTTGGCTCTTACAGCAACTTGTGGCTGTTTCATAGTGTGTAGGGTGTCAGAGACCATTTCTGGCCATTCCACGTGTTCCATGCTAACTGTCTGTCCCAAATACTGTCCAGCTGCTGTTCTGTGTGTCAGAACATCTCATCTTTCACGTGTCTCATTCCAAGGGCCTGATTCACAGCCTGGCTTGGGGGCTGTTTCCATTGCTCTCCATGGCAAGCAGGACGTGAAGGATCTGCTGCACCCTAAAACTGGAAGCCTGTGCCCTGCACACACAGCAGTGGCTCCAGCACATGGAATATCTGTGCCAACGTGCTGGGGCTGGCACAGCTGGCTCCAGAAACTTTGTGTGAGCTGTGTTATCTCAACATGCTTAATAAAAGCAGCAGACCACAAAGCAAGCCCATTCTCTCTCTCTTCCCCCTTCCAAGAACAAAGTTATCCTTTATTCTAGAGCACCAGCAGCATCTTGCCTTGCATGGGGATGCAGCTGGCAGCAGCAAGGCCTTTCCTTGGGAAGCTCCTCTCCAAGGAGCCAGATATTTGGAGAAGTGAGTGTCCCTGGCAGTGGCACAGGGTGTGTGCCCCAGGGCATCCCTGTGAAAGTGCCTAATCTGGCTGTGAATCAGGCCCGGAATATCAGAGCAGATCTAACCTCATTTAATAACACATATGCAAATAATAATGGTGGTTGTAGCTTTTGGGCGAATAACTGATGTACTTTCTGTGTGTGTCTCCCCCTCCCACACCTTCCCTCTCACGTGCTGCTCTGCCCCTCCCCAAACTTTGAGTTCTTTCTAACTCTCCTTTGCAACGCTTTCTGTTTCTGGCTATCTCCCTTTCTGTTGGCCTGTCATTCCTCTGTCTTTTTACGTTCCACTTTTTTTCTTTTATATACAAAAAATTCTCTTCCCCTGTTTTCCTCCCCCTCCCTCTCTGCTGTCCTGCCCCCATCCCCTCCCCCCCCTCCCTGGTCGTCATGGTGTCTGCTGCACGTCTGCCGTGATGTCTGACAATGCCTGTTCTGTGGGGCTGCTTCAAATAATGTCTCTCATCTTGTCCGAATTGTTTGCAGAGGAGCAAAGCACGGTCACCTGGGAGTTACCTGGCAGTATGTAGTTTGCACTCAGTTGTATTCCTCTTAAATTCATGTTAAGAAATAATGAACCTTCCTTTAAGCCCTTGACTTTTCCCCCCCTTCTCATGTGGAGCCCAACGCAGCCGCTCTCTCTTCGCTGTTCCCTCGATCCGCGATTGCACGTCGCACGCTCTCATAGCAGGGGGGGGGTTTGTTTGATTGGTTTGCTTTTTTGATTTGATTTCACATGCCTTGTTGCACAGGAATTTAGGAAGTGAAAGCAATCGGCTTGGGAATGAAGAAGAAATTAGTGACTCTCTGGAGGAGTATGGTGTAGCCTCCAGAGGTTTTTTGGGAGCCTGTGCGTGCCCTGTTACCCCAGTGAGGGCATTGCTGGGATTTATGGAAAGGGCATCCATTGCTTTGCCACTTCCCTTGGTGTCAGTGAGGACTTCTGTCCCTGGAAGAAGCACAGAAGCAGGACCAAACCCAAAGAGAAATGTTTCTTTTTCATCAATTAATCCAAAGAGAAATGTTCATTTGTCATCAGTTTGGCTGGCCTGTTGTTGGGAATTTTCTTCTGCCTTCTTCCTGGTGGCTCCTGTACTGATTTGGAAAATCTGGATAAGTGTTTTTAGTGGGAAGGACTTTCACTTGTCAGGTTTTTTGCTCGCCAGACCATCCAGTTTGCAGCCCTCCCTGCCTCCCTCCAGCTTCACTCTCAGCAGGACAAACATGAAGCTCCTCACTGTAATTTAATGCCAACACGGTGAGGGGCCAAGAGATGACAAAAACAGCACAACATGGTCCTGTTGATGGAACTGGTGCAGCCCCCAGGGATGGACCAATGCCTGGGGTCAGACCTCACCAGGGGCTGCAGCTCCTCAGGAGGAGCAGGCACTGATCTCTGCTCTGTGTGACAGGGACAGACCCAGGGAATGGCTGGAGCTGTGTCAGGNCACTCTCAGCAGGACAAACATGAAGCTCCTCACTGTAATTTAATGCCAACACGGTGAGGGGCCAAGAGATGACAAAAACAGCACAACATGGTCCTGTTGATGGAACTGGTGCAGCCCCCAGGGATGGACCAATGCCTGGGGTCAGACCTCACCAGGGGCTGCAGCTCCTCAGGAGGAGCAGGCACTGATCTCTGCTCTGTGTGACAGGGACAGACCCAGGGAATGGCTGGAGCTGTGTCAGGGCAGGCTCAGGTTGGATCCCAGGGAAAGGCTCTTCCCCCAGAGGGTGGTGGGCACTGCCCAGGCTCCCCAGGGCAGTGGGCACAGCCTCTCAAGGCTGCCAGAGCTCCAGAAGGGTTTGGATGATGCTCTGGGGCACAGGGTGGGATTGCTGAGGTGTCTGTGCAGGGCCAGGAGTTGGACTGGATGATCCTTGTGGGTCCCTTCCAGCTTAGGATATTACTGTTCCAAAATGAAGGCTGTGCTGGGCTCCCCCAGCCCTCCCTTGTGCCTCTGACAAACCTTCCAGCTCTGGTACCCCAACTGCCCTTCAGTGGAAAGCACCCAAATTCAGGAAACTGCCCAGATTGCACCTTTACAGGCAGGATAATCCACCCTCAGTGGGAGGGAGAGTGGCTCTTTCCACTCTAAATAACGAGCAGAGCTGTGAACCAACTGGCTTGGCACTGGGTAAATATCATGGGATATTCAGAGATCTGAATTTCAGGATAAGCAAACAAAATAGAACAGACAGTAAAAATAATGCAGGGCTCTTTGGAAAGGTTACAGTGAGCAAAGTAAATGTTCTGCGAGGACTGTTGTTGGAGGCACTTATTGGATTGTGAGTTCAAACAAGTGTGAGGCCAAGGGAGCAGAGAACATCCTGAACTCCTTCCCTCTCACACAGGACCACTGTGCTCTGAGATCCCTCCTCTGCCTCATGGCTTTGGTGCAGTGATAGACCCAGGGAAGCCTCCAGAGGGTGGATGAAGTTGTGTCACCACACAGAGCCAGCTGGAGGCCAGCAGAGCAGGACACATGGGAATTGTCCTTGTTTTCTGAGCTTTCTCCCTGGTAACTGGGCAGTGGGGAAGGCAGAGCATGTGAGAAGGGGCTGTCCTGCAGGCCTCTTGTCTTGGGTTCTGCAGAGCATCTTTGGGAGGTTTGGGACCTACAGGGGAGGGAGCAGAGTCTGGAGCTGCCACTGGCACGCACAGGGTCCAGCGATGCCATGGAAGGCAGGTTACTGCGCTCAGTGTCCAGATGTTTGCCCAGAAATTATTTGAAATCAGGAATACCAAACCCAAATACTCATTTCTGGAGGTGTCCTGGTCGAGTTGCAGGACATACACACTCTCCTGCTTGTCCCAGCCACAAGGAGTGATGGTGGCACCAGAGAGGTTTCAGTGTTTGATGGGATTGTCTTTGCAGGGTGGTAGAATTCATTTCTTGGTGGCTTGGCCTGTACCTTGCCTACTTATCCCTGATCTTTCTCCCTCTCCCTGTGACGCTCAGCGCTGCTTTCACGCTTTCCTCTTGGGAGTTGCTTTGGGATGACCACAGGCCCTGAAGCAGCTTTTGGGTGAAACCAGTCTTGGAGAATTATCTGTGTGAGACGCTTGGCTACTGCGCTGTCCCCCTGTGCCCGCTGCCCTCCCGTGTCCCTGCTGCCCTCCTGGTGACTCCCGCGCCTCTGTGTGTGGTGTCAAGCGCTGCCTCTGGCTCGTGGTACCCGTGGATTGGCACTCTGCTAAAGTAAAGCCCATTTCAGCAATCGGGGATCACAGCATTGCCCCTCAATCTGTCATCCCACAAGTCCTTTTGCCCTTTGTTCCCAATATTTACACCCAATTAACCGTTTTTCTCTCGCTGTACGACCCTCCCCACGGTGGGAACGAGGCGCTGAGCTCGGCTCAGCTGTGCCCTCACCCTGTTCCGTGTCCCTCCCTGTGCCTTGCAGCCCATCCCGGACACGAGTCCCATGAAGCGCTCCGTGTCCACGCTGACCCCGCAGCGCCCTCACGCCATGCACCTCTACGAGTACTCCCTGGAGAGGATGCCCCCCGAGCAGGGCCACCACCACCACCACCACCGCTGCCACCGGCGGAAAGAGAAGAAGCAGAAGTCCTTGGACAGGGCTGCCCACCAGTTGGCTGATGGACAAGCTGGTGAGTGGCACTTTTGCTTTTTATATTCGATTTCATATGCATAGGGATTTAGGAAGTGAAACCAATTGGCTTGGGAATGAAGAAGCAATTGGTGACTCTCTGGAGGAGTATAGTGTAGTCTCCAGATGTTTTTTGGAAGCCTGAGCATGCTCTGTTACCCCAGTGAGGGCATTGCTGGGATTTATGGAAAGGGCATCCATTGCTTTGAATCTAATTGAAATCTGATTAATTTCATCCCTTAGTGTCAATGTCCCTGGAAAAAGCACAGAAGCATGACCAAACCCAAAGAGAAATGTTTCGTTTTCATCAATTAACCCAAAGAGAAATGTTAATTTGTCATCAATTTGGCTGGCCTGCTGTTGGGAATTTTCTTCTGCCTTCTTCCTGGCAGCTCCTGTATGGATATTGAAAATCTGGATAAGTGTTTTTAGTGGGAAGGACTTTCACTTGTCCCATTTTTTGCCCATCAGACCATCCAGTTTGCAGCCCTCCCTGCCTCCCTCCAGCTTCAGTCTCAGCAGGACAATCATGAAGCTCCTCAGTATAATTTAATGCCAACACAGTGAGGGCCACTTGTCCTCTGTGCCAGCCAGCGGGTGGGATTCGGGGTCCTGTCTGCGCCCAGGGCCCTCCCTGCTGCACACTCGGGACTTCCTCAGACGCTGGTGAGCCCTGACCAACGTTGTTCTTTCAGCAGCTCAGGCTGGTGAGTCTTCTGCCAAGGACAAGAAGGAGCGTGGCCGGTCCCAGGAGAGGAAGCAGCACTCCTCCTCCTCCTCCGAGAAGCAGCGCTTCTACTCCTGCGACCGCTACGGCAGCCGGGAGCGTTCCCAGGCCAAATCTGCTGATCAGAGCAGACCCACCTCCCCCAACGGAGGGCCAGAGCAAGGGCCACACAGACAGGTGAGGAGATGCAGGGTGGGAAGACGGCCCTGAGGTCTTCCAGGGATTTTCCGGATTTGCTTTAATTGGAGGAGATGGAATAGGGAGGGATCTGCCTATTCCCCCAAGCTGGGGCAGATAGAGCCATTGAGGTCCTGCTTGGGGCTTCACACCTCAGAGAGGCATGGGAAGGTCACTTGGTGGCTTTTGAGCAGCCCTCTGCAGAGTGAGGGACTGAAGGGACCTCAGAAACAGAATCACAGAATATCCTAAGTTGGAAGGTTCCCACAAAGATCATCTAGTCCAACTCCTGGCCAGAGGACCATCCCCAAGAGTCACACCCTGTGCCTGAGAGGTCCCACTTCCAAGGATGCCCTTGCTGATGGTTTCAGCACAGCAGCCTTGGAGACCCCACAACTGGCAGCTCTTGGTGCTGGTGGGGAAAGTGTCTGTGAGCCAAGGCAGGATGTAACGTGGTGTGGCTGCACCATTCTCCTGCCAGCTGTGCCACCCCAGGCACAAACATCTGGTGGTTGCCAGAGGAATCCTTGCCATCCCAGTACAGTGCAGGGACTCCAGACAGCCAGAGCTGGGATTTCAGCAGGGTTTGCTCATATCAACAGGATTTTCCAGCTGCTGTTGCATGGACTTCAGTGCTGTGGAACAGGTTAATTTCCTGGAAATTGAGGGGAAATCCTCTTTCCCTTGTGAGGAATCTTCAAATGTGTGTTCTGGCTGGGAGGAGAAATTGTGTAAGGTTGAGGAGGAAAGTGGGAGAAGACAGGACCTGTCACCCCAGGGCCAGTATGAGCCCTGTGAACATCTCCAAGTGCCTCACAGCAGAAGGCTCTGGCCGGTCTCCAAAACATCCCTTGCCACCAGTGTGGGATCAGCCAAATGTGCCAGGAGCTCAGCTCCTTTCTTGCATGCTCACTTTACCAGAACTTTAAATATCATGTGTATTTTAATGAAAAACCTGAAACCTTCCCACAGTTCATGGACACTGAGCTTTAGAGCATCAGCCTCTTGCCTGTTCCCCTGGTCCCAGTGAAGTTTGTGTTGTCCCCAACATCCCGTGGGGGTTTGGTGAGGCCACGAGGAGAAAGTCTGTTGCTCCAGGGTGTTTTGTTCCCTCATGTTACCAGCTGTGAGTGGAGCTGCTGATTCACACCCCGGAAAAAAAGCAGATTATAAAAATAGCCAAGCCAGCAAGTCATTTGTGTCCCCATGAGCTGGAGATGCCTTGTCCTAACAAGGTGTCTGCAAGAAGCTCTGTCAGTCCATTTCCCATGGCAAGGGGTTGGGACTGGATGGTCTTTAAAGTCCCTTCCAACCCAAACCAGTCTGATTCTGTGATTTCCTGTGTTATTTTGGCTCTATAACAAGGTGTTTTGCTATTTTCTTTGTTTGTCCCTCTCCTGGGGAAAAACAACTTTTCCAGGAGCCCTGGCCCAGCATGTTCACCAAGTCCCTGGAGGTCCCTGCATGTGCCAAAAGGAGAGGCTCGTGAGAGCCTCACCCTGCCAACAAGGTGGTTCCATTCCAGCCAAAGCCAAGCCAAAATTCAGGGCAGGTTTGGTTCAAAGAAAGTTATTTTGAGAAAACCAAGCCATAGACATTTCATTTTAGGTCAACTCTCAATGCTTTCTTTGACCCCCCAGGGAAATGTTACACATCTTGTGTGAATCATTTCACTGTTCCCTTTGCAATGCAGGTGAATTGTTAAATATAAATCCCGTTTCGTGATGAATCTGGGAAAAGCATCTTTTTTAAATGAAATGAAACTTCTTGGAACTTCAGAATGTTTCAGCAGGAAGCAGCTTGTTGGACATCTTGAACAAAGACCTCACCATTTTTTTACTGTCAAGACCATTTCCTGGGTAAAAGAAGTTGGAAAATACCATTAGAAAAAAATTTAGACATGTCAGTACTTATCAAAACAACTTAGAATCACAGAATCATTAAGGTTGGAAAAGACCTCAAAGACCATCAAGTCCACCCTGTGCCTGATGCCCACCTTGTCCCCCAGCTCAGAGCACTGAGTGCCATGTCCAGTCATTCCTTGGACACCTCCAGGGGTGGGGACTCCAAACCTCCCTGGGCAGCCCCTTCCAAAGCCTGACCACCCTTTCCATGGGGAAATTCCTCCTCATGTCCCACCTGAACATCTCCTGGTCATTCCCTCCCCTCCTGTTCCTGTTCCCTGGGAGCAGAGCCTGACCCCCCCAGCTCCCCCCTCCTGTCAGGGAGTTGCAGAGAGCCAGAAGGTCCCCCCTGAGCCTCCTTTCCTCCAGGCTAAAACTCAGTCCTGCTTTCTTTTGTAGTTTTGAGGTGCCCTTGGAAAAAGCTAGGAATGTTCCCTTGGATGTTGGAATGTTGTCAGTCACTGGGTGCTGGTCACCATCCTCCCAGGGAGGCAGACGATGGGTGTGGCAGGGAGTAAGGCTGAAATGTGGAGAAACCAGAGGAGGGAGAGGGTGCAAATGAACAAAGAGAAAGGCACAGACTCAGATTCCATGTTGTGCAAGAGGTGAGCGGTTGGCCCAGCAGCTTGAACAGCAAATGCCACCTCAGTGCCCAGTGCTTGGGGAGAGCACTGTGAGTGACACCCACACTGCTCTGCACCCCCAGACAACACAGGGTTTGCCTCTTCTTCTCGTAGACCAGGCACAACTCGGGGCAACAACAGCTCAAATAGCTCCCCCACCCCACTGGTGAGCCAACAGCCTCCAGGTTTGCCAGGAAAACCACGCTGGAAAAAGCCAGGCAGAGCAGAACAAGCATTGATTGACAGCTCGACAAGCAACAACCTGATTGTTTGATAGGAAGGAAAACTGCTCTTTAAAAATTAAAGGTCTGGTCTCAAAATGTTAGGTCAGGAAAGGCTGAGAGATTTTTAAAGTGCTCACACAGGGCTGGTCATGGACTGCCCTGGGAGAATGTAAACTGAAATGCCAGAACAAGGGCCTGTTCCTCTCACTCGTGGCAATTTTTTTAATTACTGCAGTTTAGTTCACTCTCATGTGTCATTATTAGTAACCCCGGCTCTTTTACCACTCAAAAATCAAAAGTGTAATGTTAAAGAGGAGAAGGTGAATGCATTTCTGCTACAGGAACTGTTACTATGTCAGAAAATGGCTATTTAATCAAAATGCATTTAATTCCCAAGCTACAAAAAACACGGTCCCCCAGATCCTCCTTCTACACAATCCAGTTTTGACCACAGAAACAGAACCACAGAGTCCCAGGATGGGTTTGGGTTGGAGCTTAAAGCTCATATCACGGGCAGGGACACCTTCCACTAACCCAGCACAGCTGTTGGGCGAAGTTCTGCACAAACCCACCCCGAGGCAAACTCGTGTTTGTACAAACCCCCCCAAGCAAAGCAGGTTTTTGAGCTGCTCCTGCCCAGTCCAGGTAAGGCGCATGTGGGGCCCGTGTATGCTGTGGGTGCCTCCCCTCCGGACAGTGTCCCCTCCTGTTGGAGCCGTGTCCCAGTTTGCGTCCTACCGATGGTCTGACCCTCCCTGTCCTTACTTACCTCTCGCAGAACTTTGAACTCTCCAGCTCTTTTACATCTCGTGTTGAATTATTTCTCTGGAACCTCCTCCCCCTGACTGTGCCTGTCTAAACTCTCTCTTTTTTTTCCGCTTTTCTTTCCTCTTGTGACTCGTCTCTCCCTTCTGTTGCTTCTCCTTCTGTTTTACACCTGCCTGCCTTTGTGTTTGTCCGGTGTTTCCCTTTTTTTATTTTTTGATTTGCTTTGTTCCAATTTTTATGTAGGGCAGTGGTTCAGTTAATGGGAGCCCCTTGCTGTCGACATCTGGTGCTAGTACCCCATGCCGGGGTCGGAGGCAGCTCCCACAGACTCCACTGACCCCACGCCCCAGCATCACTTACAAGACCGCTAACTCCTCGCCCGTGCACTTCACCAGTTTCCAGGGCGGCCTGCCCACCTTCTCCCCGGGCCGCCTGAGCCGCGGGCTGTCGGAGCACAACGCCCTGCTCCGCGGGGACCACCAGCCGCCCCCGCCGCCCGTGGCCCGCATCGGCTCCGACCCCTACCTGGGCGGCCCCCGCGACGACGCCGACAGCCCCTCGCGCGCCGCGCCCGAGGACACGCTCACCTTCGAGGAGGCCGTGGCCACCAACTCGGGACGGTCCTCAAGGACTTCCTACGTGTCCTCCCTGACCTCCCAGTCGCACCAAATCCGCCGGGTGCCCAACGGCTACCACTACACGCTGGGGCTCAACGCGGGCGCCGGGACTGGCACCAGAGGACGTAGCTACTACCACGAAGCCGACGAGGATGACTGGTGCTAGCGTGGTTAATTATGATGAGTTTTATCATCTGGAAGGCTCCGGCGTGTCCGGGGCCGGCGGGGCAGCCCCTGCCGCGAGAACTGCTCTGCGCCCGGGGCTGGAGACACTCCTGCAGCCTCTCTCCTCTCTTGTTCTTTAGGTTGTTTTTGGTTTTTTTTTTTATTTTTTTTTTAATTTATTTTTTGGGTTTTTTTTGCACTAGACAAACAGAGGAGGAAGGCTCCTTCCTTCAGGGGGAGGCAGCGGGAGGAGCACATCTCTCTCGCCCCCCTTGGCCTGCCTCCCGACTGCCTGGTCTAGTCACAGACACGCACCAGATGCCAAATTGGCAACAGAGGCGAGAAGCCTTCAACGGTGGAAGAGCAGACTGTCCATCCTTTTCAAGATTGGCGCAGTTTTCATTGGGCTATTTCTTAATCAATCTCTTATCACCACTTTTTCCCCATCAGGGTGGGAGTCGGGGGTTGCAAAGGACACACACGAACAAAGGTCACGCCCGCGTTCGGTCTCGTTGGCCGCTCAGAAGGAAGAGACGTACCCAAGAAACTGGGAGAGGAGAAACACAGCCCGGAACAAAGGACAGTCCATTGGGACTTGATGTTCAGCCCCAGGAATGGTTTTTGGCAGAGCTGGTGCCACCCCACCCCAAGGTGACCCCGTGCCCCGGCAGCCGGGACGCTGCTCTGACACCGCTGCCATGGGGGGGTCTCCCTTATCTCACTCACCACGTCGGGTCCTTCACACTGACACATGATAAAGCCACAAGAGAGCTACTTTGTAAGGACTGTTTCCTTGCTGCTGAGACTTTTCATTCCGTCCCTCTCTCCTGTCGACCGCAACACGCCCTCACTGTTTTGTCTTGTTTACAATATAAGCTTGATTTAGCAAAAAAGAAAAAACAACTTTAAAA
>VXBX01002259.1:46101-124173 GCA_013400415.1 Scytalopus superciliaris | reverse complement strand
CCCGCACACCCCCCCCCCCCCCCCCCAGCTCCCAACATTTAAGCCCAAGCTAAGCCAGGCTTGTTTTAGGTGGAAGATTCCAGGGTTTGGTGTGAGAAGCAGCTTGGAGTGGCTGCCCACACCCCCTTCCTCAGGGCAGGCTCCCAAAAAGCTCCTCATTTCTTGCAGGAGCAGCCACCATCTGCTCCTGGTTGAGGTCCTGGCCGTGGGGGCTGATGTAATGTCGTTCCACCCTCTGCTGAGGAAGCCAGAGCTCATTGTGTATATTCACTGTGTGCTATATATATATATATATACATTACATGAATCTTGGCTCTCACAGCCCTGCAGTCAGTGCAGGGCTCTGGGGATGGCACTGCCTGTGTGGGCAGGGAATGCTGGCTGTGGAGCTGGGAATGGTTATGGCTCAGCTCCGAGGAGAGGAGCCCAGTCCTGGACTCTGCAGGGTCATTTGCTCCTCAGGGGGCTTGTCTGGGGCTTGTCTGGGAAGGAAAGGCCTTGGAAAGCTGGTGGATTCTTTGGTGCTGGGCTCAGGGCTCGGCTCCAGAGGATGTGAGGAGGGATCCCTTTTCCACAGGGGTGCTCTGGCTTCTGGGAGGGTTTTGCTGGTGTTGCATGTGGGGAAAGGGGCTCTCCCTGCTCCTGGCAGTGTGTTGGGGGCCAGAGGTGAGCACAGCAACCTCATTTCCTTCCCCCAAAAGGAGAGCAGAGAGCTGCTCGCCCCACCTACCACCCAGAGCAACATTACTATGCTTTTTGGTGCTTTGCTCCCTATTTTTAACCAAACCAGGCTGGCAAGGCTGGCTCTGTCCCCTTCCTTCCCATGACAGTGAGTGTGGGAGAGCTCAGTGAGAGCCCCGAGCATCCCTGACCCTGGGGCTGCACCCTGGGGTGTAGCAGCGTGGTGGGACCCAAGGCTGCCCTGGGCTCTGCTCTGCAGGGTAAGGCAGGGATTCTGCCAGAGGGAAGTGCTTCCTGCTTGCCAGCTGGTGGCAGAGGGATTCCTTGTCCCCGCTGCTCCTTCATTGTGCAAAGGCTTCATTCAACCTGGCACGGAGCGGTCGGCTGAAAAGCTTTGCTCTCTTGTCATCGATTGAGAAATAAACCACCCTGAGATTTAAGCGCCCTCCTCCCCTGCCTTTCCCACTCCAAGAACTCAAAAGAACAACAAAGTGACAAAAACCAGCTTCTGTTTAGGGTACATCAACCTTGACCGTGGGTCTCTGTCCCACAATGGTGGTAATTAGTGCAGCACTAATTGCCCACGTGGAACTTTGCCTCTGTCCGGGTCCCTCCCGGCATTGTAACTCCTGCGGGGGTTAAAAGGCCACCTCAGGTCACATCGAGCTGATCCTGGTGCTGCTGGGGACAAGGGTGCCCTGGCACGGGGCTGTGGGCGCTGGCTGGGTGATGGGAGGTGGGTGGCAGGGCCAGGGTATGTGGTGGGATGGAGGGAGGCAGCAGGACAGAGGGATGTGTCAGGACAGAGGGACACAACAGGACAGAGGGATGTGTCAGGAGAGAGGGACACAACAGGACAGAAGGATGCTTCAGAATGGAGGGACACAGTGGGACAGAGGGCCACAACAGGACAGAGGGATGCTTCAGGATGGAGGGACAGAGTGGGACAGAAGGATGCTTCAGGATGGAGGGACACAGCAAGACAGAAGGATGCTTCAGGATGGAGGGACACAGTGGGACAGAGGGACACAACAGGACAGAGGGACACAACCTGACAGAAGGATATGTCAAGATGGAAGGACACACAGACACCTGACCCTGTGGCCACAAGTGTCTTTGTCTCCTCAGCTTTGCCACGGTGATTTTATGGACATTTGCAGCAGCTCTGCAGGAAAGGTTGGCTGTGACAGGTTGGATTTCTTTCCCCTGATTTCCTTTGACTCTTCTCCCTCTCCTGGTGTCTGGAGGGGACAAGGAGAGCTGAGGTGACACGGTGGCTCTCTGGGTGGCCGCAGTGTGTTGGAAGCCAGGGTGCTCAGATGCCTGACCCCCTGTCAAATCAGAGCCATAGAATGACCCAGGTTGGAAGGAGCTTCAGATCATCTGATCCCACAGGGAGCCTACAGGAGATGGTCTAGAACCCAATCCCATTGTGTCTTGCAAGCCTGCAGGGATGGGGAGTCCACCACATTCCTGGGGAGGTTCTTCCACTGACTAATTGTTCTCACCAAAAAAAAACACCTTCTTGCATCACTATCCCAGGTTGCTCCAACCTGGCCTTGGATACTCCCAGGGATGGGGCAGCCACAGCTTCTCTGCCGAACCTGTGCCAGGGCCTGCCCACCCTCCCAGGGAAGAATCTCTTCCTAATATCCAATATATCCCTAATATCTGATATTTAATCCCTGTGGTGAGTGTGGGCAACACATCCCATGTAAGGAAGGGCCAAACCTCAGCTCGTTGGCTTTGGGGGTTCATGTGATTGCTTTGCCCACAGCCTGGTGTTTGCCACTCAGTGGCACAGGAACGTTCCTGCCACCAAAAATGTGTTGGCAGGAGGTGCTGCTGCCAAGAGTGGAGTTGTGGGGTGAGGCTGAATGACATTCCTGTGGGGTGTCAGCCCATTCCCAGCGTGGTGTGAATCTCTGTGTGCTCATGTAGCCTCTTTTCCTACTCTAAGGAATCCCATAGTCTGCATTAATGTCTCTTGGGAGCATCTCTGTGTGGCACTGGGAACTCAGCCCTGGGGATGGGACCTCAGTTTATCGCCTTCTGAACCTGCTGCAGGGAAATTACAGGGCTTGGGCACAAGTCAAACAGATTTAGCCCAGGGAAAACACTTGATTTTTTTGTTGCTTTCACCAGAGTGTGAATGTTAAAAGTTATATTTGGCCTTCTAAAATCGTTCAAATAGCAGTTTCTATTTTCTTAAAGGAAAAAGAAAAATGTGTGGGAAGGTGACTAACTTTTATCTGTTGCAAGTTGACTCCCCTCCTGACTGGCACTATCAGAGATCCACCTCCCCACTCACTGAACACAGAAGTGTTTTAAAGTTGATACATTGAGCTAAGACATGAAATATTTCACGGGGACTTGGGGAAATAGGAGAAGGAGGGAGGTTATACGTTGCAGAGACATCTTAAAGCGCTTCAGTCCCAAACTCATCCGTGACAGATGCAGGGCTAATCCATCCCTGCTGCTGCTCTGCAGGCAGCTGGGGAGGAGGATGCAGCCTCACAGCCTGTCCCACATGCTTGGGGAAACCTGGAGAGCATGGAGGGAGGGCAGGGAAGGGCCTGGGATCTTCCAAACTGGGTGGGTTTGAGGGGATAAGCCCAGTATCCCTGATTATTTACATGGTTTTTTGGATGGAGAAAAGTCTGGTTGCTAAATACTCAGTGCCCTGGCTTGGAGAGAGGGTGGCACAGGGGGGTGGAACTGGATGAGCTTCCAATCCAAACCATCCCGGGATTCTGGGATTCCATGGCTGGGGATCAGCCAAGGCTTAAGCAAGTACTGAGTGCTTTGAGAGCTCCCCGTTTCAGGGGCTCTGTAAATGTGTGCAACAACCAACACCATGGTGGGCGATTCCTGGGAAGGGGACCATCCATAACCTCTGAAGGTGGGAACGAACTGGGAAGCAGTGGGGTGGGGTGGCTGTGACACAGGGCAGGGCTGTGACTCGCTGATTTTCGGCTCTGCAGTAGCTGTGCGGTTTCTCTGCCCGTGGTTTCCATCCTCAGAGCAGGGAGTGATGCCAGACACCTTCCCTCCTCCTGCTGGGATCTGAGCTGGGATCTCAGCTGGGATCTCTGCGAGACAAAACACAGCCAGGCACTCAGTTCTGTTCATTAGCTCCTCTCTCTCTGGTTTTGCTTTTTTGAACCTGCTAGACACGATGTTTTAAAGAAGTGCTGTTATTTTGCCAACTTGCTCTGTCTTACACTTGAGCATTCCCTCTCCCCAGCCCTGGCAGTGCCAGCTTTGTGCCATTGCAGTTGCAGCAGAGAGCTCTGGATTGCAGTGGAGAACTGCAGGAGGTGATGGGATTGCTTGGAGCAGATCCCACCAGCTAGGAAAAAATGCTGAGGATGAGATGGCTCATCAGGAGAGACAGTAGAAGAAACCCCAGGCAGGAATATCAGAGAGGAGTGAGGGGAATTTATTGGGATATTCTCAATGTGTAAAGCACCACGTGGGAGCCAGAGCTGATGTGTTTTGGGGCATGAGAGAGCTGGGGGTGTCAGCCTGGAGGAGAGAAGGCTCCAGGGAGATCTCAGAGCCCCTTCCAGTGCCTAAAGGGGCTCCAGGAAAGCTGGAGAGGGACTTGGGACAAGGGATGGAGGGAGAGGATGAGGGGGAATGGCAGGGATAGACGGGATATTGGGAAGGAATTCTTCCCTGTGAGGGTGGGCAGAGAAGCTGTGGCTGCCCCATCCCTTGGAGTGTCCAAGGCCAGGTTGGAGCAACCTGGGCTAGTGGGAGGTGTCTCTGCCCATGGCAGGGGGTGGAATGAGATGCTCTTCAAGGTCCTTTCCCATCCAAACTATTCAGTGATTCCATGATTTCCATCCCTCTATTAACAATTAAGGGTGTTTATCCTGAACGCCACGAGTACATGCGACAGGTAATGTCAGAGTGGAAGAGAGAGATTTTATTATTGCTTGCTCTGCTTTCCTGCTGCTGAGCCTTTGTTTCTAAGCCACATTTTCCATGGCAGCTTCCACTGGGAATGGGAACTGCCTGATTAAAGAGGCAGGTTAAACGAGTTGCCATCCAGCGAAGGCATCTGCGCCCAGGAGCGAAACCTCCCGTTTGACAGAGTTGCATTATTAATCCCCTTTTTTGAAGTCCTCGAATGGGTCAATTAAACAGCTGGGCTTTGCCCGTGGAAATGGCTGGGCTTTGTTTTGGCAGGGGGGGGATGTCACAGGGCCGAGTGAGATGTTCTGTAATGAGAGCTATTAAAAGGTCATTAGCGATGCACAGGGGTTTGGAAGTCAGATCTCGCTTGCTGGCAGTGACTTTTGCATGAGCAGATTGTTAAACAACTCCTGGGCTTTTCCTTCTTTGCTTTTTCTCTCTTTTTTTCTTTTTTCTTTTTTTTTTTTTTTTTTTTTTTTTTTTTTTTTTTAATTTGCATTACTGGAGCCTTTGTGACTCTTTTAATTTTGAGGATGCCAAACTGAAAGATGTGCCTGAATGAAGTGTGAGGAGATGTGGTCTTCGTGGGGCCACGTGGTCCTCCTTGTCCTGCCCAGTGATTAGAGGGATACAGGGTGAAGAGTTTAAAGTGATCTGCAAAGGAGAAGGGAGAGGGAGAGAAAAAAAATTCATATTCTGTATGTAGAGCCTGAGGGACTTCATAGGAGAAGGTTCATTTTCATTTCACAAAGATCATGTTCCTGCCTTGTGGCCTCAGAGCAAACTGGGTGACCAAGCCCTGAGCCCCTCCCACAACCTGAATGAGAAATGGCCTGATTTTCTCCTGTTCCATGTCAATAACTGCAAGGATTTGGACTCCTTTGGGAGGGAGAAGGGCCTGAGTTCCTTGCACGGGGGGGTTTGAGCAAGACTTCAGCCTGAGGCAGAGAGCTGGTGCTGTGCTGATCCCTCCTGTGCTTCACAAGGGCAAAACAAGGCAGTGGGACGTTCCCCCTGGCGTGTTCCATCACAGGGATGGCTGAGCTGTGGGCACCAAAGCAAAACAGGTCCCAGCTGCCTCAGACCTGCTCCTGGGGCTGGCACAGGGCTCCTTCCCTCTTGCCAGTGGCAAATGCATGAGGGGGAATGTGTATTTAATCCTCCCAAGCCACAGTTCATGGCCAGGTGCTTTCCAGTTGCTGTACAGTTGGCACCAGCTCTTGGCATCAAAGCCCTCAGGGCTGAGGTTGCCTTGGTGGCTGTAAATTGGCAGGTGGGTCCATCCTTGCCCTGCTCCCTCCTGGATGGAAGGTGGGCACTCCCAGCCTGGCCACCCACCCTTGACCTGCTCCCAGTGCCAGGGAGAGCCACAAACCCTGTCCTGCTGAGGATGGACCAACACTGCCCATCTCAGGACCTGAGGGAACGGCTGGGGCTGTGCCAGGGCAGGCTCAGGTTGGATCTCAGGGAAAGGCTCTTCCCCCAGAGGGTGGTGGGCACTGCCCAGGCTCCCCAGGGCAGTGGGCACAGCCCCAAGGCTGCCAGAGCTCCAGGAGGGTTTGGATGATCTTTTCAGGGACAGGGTGGCATTATTGGGGTGCCTGTGCAGGGCCAGGAGCTGGACTGGATGTCCCTTGTGGGTCCCTCCCCCCATTGTATCCCTGAATGTTCTCCCCATACATCTGTGGGAGGCAGAAGCCATCCTGCTGCCACTGGGCAGATCTTGGCAAACCACATCCTGTCCTTTAGGGACCTGGGATGCCTCCCCCACTCTCACAGGTTAAGCCCTTAAGCTGCTAAACTCGCTTTGAGCAAAATCTTCTTTAGTGGCTCTTCCAAAGCAGAGCTCAGGCTCCTGCCCAGGGGAGGCAGTTTTCTGAATCCATATTAATGGGTTCATTTTGGAATGCCTTGCTCGTGCTTTTCCTCTACAAACGAGTGGACTTTTGGGAACTCTGTACCTCCTGCAGTAAAAGTGCTGTTAATTTTCTTCCACAGCTCTGCTGGTTCTCATTGGAACCTCCCACATGAGCTCTAACATCCCATATGTTGACTGTATATATAATTTCATTTGCTGCTGGGCTACCTCGAGGTTGGGGTCTGGTAGAGTTTCAGTTGCTGGGAAGACTTTAAATCCAGATGAGATGTTTTTCCTAAGGGGAAAGATTTTTTTTTTTTTCCAAATTCAGACACAGCTGTTGGTCTTAAAGTAAGAAATTAAGCTGGAAATCTCCTTTGGCATATTCCCTGTGGGACACCAGATCGTGGAATCACAGAATGGCTTGGGTTGGGAAGGACTTTAAAGAGCATTCCATTCTACCCCCAGCCATGGGCAGGGACACCTCCCACCAGCCCAGGTTGCTCCAAGCCCCATCCAACCTGGCCTTGGACCCTTCCAGGGATGGGGCAGCCACAGCTTCTCTGCCCAACCTGTGCCAGATCACAGTGAGGATTTATTCCTGGCTTGGAAGTGCCTAAAAAGGAGCAGATCCCACTCTCAGTGACCAGTCTAGTACTTTTTCTTTGAATGCTGATTAAGCAAAAGGGACCCAAAATTAAATTAAAGCAGCAGAAATGCTGTGCCTCGCTCTTTATCCCAGGCACACTTGTTATAGGATGTCATAGTTTTGATTCTTGTGGTTTAATGATTTAGATTTCATATTTTTCTATTTTAAATATATCAGGTGCTCGTGGTTCTTGATGGGCAGGGTGTGACTGTGCTCTACAAGCACTTCCTGATGTTGCTGGTGTAATTCTTGCTGCTCTCTGGAAGAGCTGGGGTGGTGACAAATCAAGATTTATGGCTCTTGAGTTATTGCAAGTCTGTTTAACATCCCCTGCAGCAGCAGGAGGTGCATTAGAGAGATTGCCATAGTGTAATTCACCTTGGAAGAGACTTCTGGAGGTGGTGGAGAGAAGGTCCATCCTGATCTGAAAGGCCACCTGGAGATGACAGCTCTGGCTGACTGCCTTGGGAAGCAGGAGTGACATTTCCAAAGCTGTTCCTTTGTGTCTGGGCTCTTGATTCTGTTTTGTGCAGTCTTGCTTTTGTTTAACTTGGTCTCCAGCCTTGGAAAGAAGTGTCTGGGCTTACGTCAGAGGCTGCAGCTTTCTCCTGTCACGGGGAGCCAACTGATACTGGAACAGGCAAGGGAGACAGGGCTGACACGCTCCAGGAGGTCCCAGGGCACGGAAGGAGCTCCAAGCCTTGTCAAGTGTGGGAATTGCAACTCCCAGCACGGCATTTCATTCTCACAGACCAGGGAAGGAGGAGAGAGGGAACGTCCATAGCCAGAGGCTGATCCTGTCCTGGGCAGTTGCAGCTCTCCGAGGCATTCAAGTGATGCAGGAGGGGGAATCCCAGGTTGTTCCAGCACTGGAGGCTGCTCTGCCTCCTCCCCAGCCCTTCCTTTGAGCCGAGGAACCCTCTTGCCTTGCAGCTTCCTGCCTCTCCTGAGCCAAACATGTGCAGACGTGACCGTGAATCCACCCGGGGATGGTTTTACACACACGGGCTGGTATTTCCTCCCAGCCCCCTCTCCCCCCTGCACGGCCCCTTCTCAAAGAACCGAGGCAGGCATCACTTGTGACCTTGACCCCTGCACCTCCTCTCCCCTCCTCCCAGAACCTGGAGCATCTGGCAGGCACGTGCTGTGGGGCTGCTGGAGCTGCAGGGATGTTAAACAGGCTCCGCTGGGACTCCCCGTGCCCTTCTGGGAGGTGTTTGGCCCCGGTGTGGTGGCTGGAGATGGGGGGGCTCTGCCTCTAAAAGTGACCCCCAGCAAGAGGGGTGACCTGAGCATCCCTCCTGCTTTCACACTGCTCAGGAAAAAGTTTCCTCCAGGGAAAGGGTTTGGTGGCTCTGTTGGAAGTTTGACCGTCACGGAGCAAAGGGTGATCCGGAATGACTCCAACCTGGGAATAGTGGGCAGGATCTCCTCTTGGTTCCTGTGCACTCCTGGATTCCAGCCAGGGAGTGCTTTTTTAGGGGCCAATTTGAAGAGGAAACCACCTAGTTCTGGTTAATCCCTTCCTGATGCCTCCTGCAGCCCCGATGCCACGTGGGATGAGCTTCAGACCGAGACAAAGGCACCCAGATGTCTCATTCCCTGGCCCTGATCCTCTCCCAGTGCAAGGGAGAGAGGAAAAAAGGTTCCACCTTTTCCATGGGTGGTTGTTTCGTCCATCCAGAGAGCCAGGAGCTCCCTGAGATGTTTCCCATGGGCAGGGGGCAGGTGGGAGCCAAGGAAGCCCCACAGCAACAGCAGTGGTGAGGCACTGATGGTCCTCTGGGCAGGGGGAGGTTGGATCACGATCCCAACAATTCCTGCCAGCTGGGAGGGTCTCCCTGGGGCTGTTCCTCATCAGAACCTCTCTCTGGAGGTGTCCCTGTGGAGGAAGGAGATGTGAGTCTCTCTAGGATGGTTCACTGCAGACGTGGTTTACCCCATCTTGCATCTGAGTTGGTGCTGCTGTCAGAGAGCGGGTTTGGGGCTGGGCAGGAGTGAGTGGGGACGCTGCTGTGGGTTGGCCTTAAGAGTTCTGGGAAGATGGAAGCTCCCATCAGGGCTGGGATGTGGTGGATGGACAGTGGCAACCTCCTGAGCATGGAGATGAGCTGGATGATTTCCTGGATAATAAGGGTAATAAATCCCTAGGAAAAAAAAAAAAAAAAGGAAAAAAATAATGAAGTTTTAAAAGAATAAATAAAAATCACCTCTCTGAGCCTTTGCATTCAGCACTAGCAGTCAGGTTTCCCAAGCTTTTCTCTAGAGCTGTGAGGCTCAGGAAGTTTAATTAAGGAGGGCTGTTAATGAGTCCAGCAGCTGGAGCATTAAGTCTTTGTCTGCATCAGCAAGTGGTGAGTGCCACCAAAAGCAGATCTGCAAGGCAGCAGGTCCAAGCCCTGTGTCCACTCTGCATGGGCTCTGTGGTTCTTACCCTGGACTGGTCTTGGATTTTCAGCCCACAGGTGCCCTCCAGAGCACTTCTTTTGGCTTCTCCTCACCGCAGAGGTGGCTGTTGGGGCAGCCCAGGACTGTCTGCAGGGTAAGAACTGCACAGTCAGTGGGCATGACTGGAATGTTCATTCTGGAATGACTTCCTAATCCTAAATAAAACAACTTGTGTGTTGGGGTTTTTTATTTGCTGTGTTTATTTTCCCTCTTCAGAAATGGTTTGCCAGCAGCATGTTGTGAACATGTCTCTGCTGTAGTGTGGTGGGGTTTGGACTGAGTTGTCCCAAGGGAGCTTTTTTTCATGGTTTGGGTTGGAAGGGACTTTAAAGCTCATCCAGTCCCACCCCCTGCCATGGGCAGGGACACCTCCCACTAGCCCAGGTTGCTCCAAGCCCATCCAACCTGGCCTTGGACACTCCCAGGGATGGGGCAGCCACAGCTTCTCTGGGCAACCTGTGCCAGGACCTGCCCACCAGGCCGAATTCCTTCCCAATATCCCATCTATACCTGCCCATTCCCCTTGTCCTCTCCCTCCATCCCTTGTCCCAAGTCCCTCTCCAGCTCTGCTGGAGCCCCTTTAGGCACTGCAAGGGGTTCTCAGGTGTCCCTGGAGCCTTCTCTTCTCCAGGTGAGCCCCCCCAGCTCTCCCAGCCTGTCCCACAGCAGAGGAGCTCCAGCCCTTGGAGCATGTCCGTGGCCTCCTCTGGACCTGCTCCAGCAGCTCCACATCCTTCCTGTGCTGAGAATCCCAGACTGGTCCCCAGTTGTCCACAGGATCTTGTGAGAGCAGAGCAGGGTGGGACAGTCACCTCCCACCTCCTGCTGCCCACTCTGCTTGTGATTTTTAAATTCCTTTATCTCTTTAGCCTTCCCCTCTGAAGCAGCTGGGACATTTGGAGCTCCTCCCTGCACATCTGGGGCTTCCATGAGGTGCAGGGATGGCAAAGGTGATTTTCAAGCAACTTGCTCATGATCTGCACTAACATTTGCTCCTGACTTGTGAGAGTTAAATGGCAGGGCAGCTGCTGGCCCTGGGCTCCCTCCTGCCTGTGACAGGGACTCAGGGAGTGGTGACAAACAAGCTCTGGCTTGTAGATGAGCTTTAGGCCTGGGGAGTGTGATGCCTTAAAATCTAGATTATATAATGTTTTAGTACCTTTAGCTTGCTAAGTACCTCTGTGCAAGACTACTGAAAAATGCTGTTTAACGTCCTTTGTCAGGAATTTCAACAGGGAAGGGATTTTAACAAGGTGAAGAGCTCCTTATCTGCAGAAATGTACATAGAGAGACATAACAGAGTCACAACACTTGATGTAAGTAGTCAAAAGCTACTCAGAAGCCTTGAAACCCTTCCAAGAGGGTGAGAGGAGGCGAGGAAGAAAAAAGAAGATGAAGGGGTGGTGCTTTTAGGACCACTGACTCAAATTTGGGAGGTGTGTCAGGGGTGGGGCTGAGGTGGTGCCGTGGGAGGGGTGGTTGGGGAAGTGGCTGTAAGAGATGGTGTAATGTCAAATATTATAGTATAAAACTCTAGCAGCTCTGTAAGCTCGGGGTGTGTGCTTTGGAAATGATTCCTACACAGCCAGCGTGCTGTAAATAAAGAATGCTTTGCTTTTTGACACTCAGGAAGGAGTGTTGGAAGGTGCTTTCTGACCTTTTAAGGCATCAAGTGCATGTGCAGCTCACACAGAGCAGGCAGCACCGTCCTGGCCCTGGGGAGCCCCTGCCCTGGGCTCAGCCTCCCATGGGCTCTCTGCACCCAGCGAGGTGTGAGAACATGAACCCTGCTCCTTTTCACAGCGCTCTTGTTGCCTTTTCCCAGCTTTAATCTCCCTGAATGTGTTTTGGTTTCATTTCTATATTCCTTTCAGGCTTTTATTGGAATTCCCACAGCCTTCAGGCTGGGTGGGTAGGGGGATGCTGATTGGAAACAGAGCAGGACTGGGAGAGACTGAGATAAATGGGCTGATAAAACAGCCACAGCCTGGCTGATGTGCAGGGCCAGCCTGGGACTGTCCTCACTCCTTTCTCCCTGCTCAGACTGGGCTTGAGCCAGCCAGGAAGGACCCAATCCTGTTAATTGCTCCTCCTAGGGAAGGGGCTGGAGAACCAGGAGGGGCTGATGGAGCTGGGGGGGCTCAGCCTGGAGAAAAGGAGTCTCAGGGGGGACCTTCTGGCTCTACAACTCCCTGACAGAAGGGGAGAGCCAGGGTGTTTCGGGCTCTGCTCCCAGGGATCAGCCTCAAACTGCACCAGGGAAGGTTTAAGTTGAATATTAGGGAAAATTTCCTCATGGAAAGACTTGTCAAGGCCAGGGCAGTGGGGGAGTCACCATCCCTGAAGGGATTTAAAAGCTGTGTAGATGTGGCGATTGGGAACATGGTTTAGTGGTGGCCTTGGCAGTGCTGAGGGAACAGTTGGACTTGAGTTTGGAGGGCTTTTCCAACCTAAACAATTCCATGATTCCATGTTTACAGCTGCTTTACCCTCCTGCCCCTATGGGAGAGCTGACTGCCAAGAGGAACAGGACGGGCACCACCATTTACTGCATCATGAGTAGATTTTTCTGCTTAGTTCGAACCTAAAAGTGGGTTAAATGTGTGGGAGAGAAGTTGCCTTTTTTTCTTTTTTTGTTTTTTTTGAAGCCTGTAACATCAACAGTTGCCATATCAGAGACAGCCCCAGAGCTGCTGGCTCAAAACACAGAGCTCAGGGGACCACTGACACCTTCGGGTGACGGTTCGTGTCGTGTTTAAAGTGATGCCCTGAATTCCTTGTCTTTGTAGCTCCTTCTGAGGTTGAGCAGAGCCAAAGCCTCATCTGCAGCTCCTCAAGGACCACCTCCCACCCCAGCTGGGCTTTCTCTTCAGCATGATTGAGGGTTTGTGCTGAACAAACGATCAGGACTCGCAGTCCTGTCTCCCTCCTTGTGGTAGAAAAGTAACTGGGGGTTGCTCCTCCTTTGTAGGACAAGACGAAACAGCCTCAAGTTGCTCCAGGGAAGGTTTAGATTGGATATTAGGAAAGATTTCTTCACTGAAAGGGTGGTCAGGCATTGGCACACACTGCCCAGGGAGGGATTTAAAAGCCATGGGAACATGGGTTAGAGGGAGAATGGTTGGACTTGATCATCTCAGAAGTCTTTTCCAACCTAAATGATTCCAGAAGGGATTGGCACCCGCTGAGCTGCCCAGCACTGGCCAATCCCTCCTCCAGTGACATCCCAGCTCTTGTAGGCACCGACTGCATCACACTGTGCAGCTGTGGGTGAATATTCTGCCTCAGAGCACCTCGAGGTATTGATGACACGAGGTTTGGGCAGGCTCTTGAAATGTAGGAATCAAATATATTAGGGAGAAGAGCTCCCAAACCTTAAGGCAGTGCCCTGTTCCCTGGGCTGTGGCAGGGAGGGAACAGCTCCATGGCTTTGTAGGTCTGTGATTTGACCCTGTATTTCTCAGATTTTATAGTGAATTAATATAATATTTTCGGCTTTTATAGTGAATTAATATTATATTTTCATCTTTTATAGTGGATTAATATCGTATTTTCAGTTTTTATAGAGAATTAATATAATACTTTATAGTGCATTAATATCATCAAATATTTAAGGTTGAGCTTATTCCTCAGAATATTTATTGTGCTGGAGGTGCAGCAGCTCAAGCCAATTCAGCTTTTTTGCATTATTGGGGTTTTTTTTGTCCGCTTCACTTCCAAACCAGGGGAAAAAAAGAGCAGGAAAATCACTTCTTCATGTAATGCTGCTGCTCCCGGAGCGCCGGAGTGTGCTGCAAAGGCTGCAATCGCCGCTCCAGCCCAGCGGGAGTGGCTCGGCAGCAACCGCGGGGACATTTAATCTGATGACTTCAAAACAAACTCAGCCCGGTGGGTTTGGAGGAGCCCTGTGAGAGCTGGGGGATAAATCCAGCAGGAATTGCCGGAGTTAGACAGGGAAATAATGTTGTGTGCCCTGAGGAAATGCAGGTGTGGGGAGGGGGAGCAGCCGCATAGGACTCAGACAGTGCTCGTTGCTCCTTGCTGGGGAGATTTTGGGGAGGGCCTAGAGGAGGGCAGAGCAGGGGGTTGTCCACGTCTCTGGAGATCACAAGAAGGGTTTTTGGAGCTTTAGGTCTGGTGGGTTCCCAAATTCTTCAGTCCCCTCCTCCCTTGGAGCTGCCAAGGTGCTGTTGTTGGATGCCTGTGCTGCACAGCTCTGGGGGAGCTGGGGTTTTTGGGGAGAAAAAGTGGGGGGAGCCCAGGGTTAGGAAGCACTTTTCCAAGTGAGATGGGGATGGTGGACATTGATACCGACCCTCCCTGCAACAGGGGTTTGCTGGTCCTGTGAGGATGCTCTGGAGGTGTCCCCCACTCCAGCTCCTCCACACGGTGCCAGGGGGTCCTTCCCTATCTCTGCTCTCTGTGTGTGACAGGGACACACCCAGGGAATGGCTGGAGCTGTGCCAGGGCAGGCTCAGGTTGGATCTCAGGGAAAGGCTCTTCCCCCGTGCCCCCCACTCCAGCCCCTCCACACAGTGCCAGGGGGTCCTTCCCTATCTCTGCTCTCTGTGTGTGACAGGGACAGACCCAGGGAATGGCTGGAGCTGTGCCAGGGCAGGCTCAGGTTGGATCTCAGGGAAAGGTCCTTCCCCCAGAGGGTGGTGGGCACTGCCCAGGCTCCCCAGGGCAGTGGNATCAACATTGTTGCTCTTCACTGCTAATTAGCAGAAAATTAGCAGAAAAGGGACTGTCAGGAATGGCGGTGGGAAAGGTGCCTTTTTTTTCCCCAACAAGTTATATGGCAAAAATGCCTCAAGAGCACCTTTATTTGCAAACAGGCAGGATCTGGGATGTTTCCTTCCCACACATATTTTGTACTTAAAAACATCTGCCAGCCCCTGCTCATCCCACGGCTCACTGGTGTGTGTTCCTTCACACCAGGCTCTGGCAAGGGGGATGGGTGGGCTGGGCAGTGTCTCCCTGGACAGAGGGGATGTCCAAGCCAATGGCCAGCCAAGGCTGACATAATTGTATGTGTATCAGTGAGCATGTCTGTGTTGTTTGCGAGAGGGCAGTGTGTGTTCTGTTGGGAAGCCATCACCCGTTAGCAGGAACAGCAACACAGCGTGGGAGATCTGTATCTGTTCCCCTTTGAAGAACAGGGAATGCTCGTGTCTCCTGGATTAAAACACGGTGAATCCTGGTAATGCTGATGTTTCATTAGCGGCCCCCATTTTCATGCAAATTAATTTCTTTGAGGAAAATCAAATCCATACCTGGTGCTAATTGCCAATGATAATGATGAGCTGAGACTCAGTAGGGATTTGTTATCAAAGTAGACTGTCTTTCTCCTGAAGTCTCCAGGACTGGAGTGTGTCTGGAATTGTACGTGGGCTGAGCTCCAGGTTCCTGAAGTTAGTGCAGGAACAGAGCAGTGAAATGCACCGACAGCTATCAGGAGACATGATCTGCTCTGGCCTAACAGCCTTTAAACCACGCAAGATTGTCTTTCCTCTCCTACAATAACCAGGGAGCTTTTATTGATCGTTTTATCTAAATTATGGATGATGCTTTTGTCAGCTACAGCATTCCAGTGAAGCAGAGCCGTGCCAGCGATAGCGTCACTGTCTGAGTTCAGAGCCCATCTTTTCACAGAGAGCCTACAGGTGCACTTATCCACAGTATTTCTTAGCTCAGCCCCTTTGGCACCGGTGGCTGGTTCACTGTCCTATTAGAAATGAGAGCTGAGCTACTGCAGCTGAATTAGTGAGAAAACTCATCAGCACCATGATCAGGTTTGCTGAAAGCCCAAGTAACAGCCCAGGAAGCATTGGAGGGGTGACACGATGTGAACCAGCAGTGGAGAGCATCCAAATCTCTGTCACAGAAACTGCTGCTATTTGAAATTGGAGCGTGTAATGGGTAAAGCTGAAGTATATCACAAAATAATACATGGAATTACTTTGCAACCTGTTCCATGATGACTTTTTTTTTTTTCCTAGGCTCATTTTACCCCTCTTCAGCATTTAATAGCATTCCACAGTTTATTGGATATTTGCAGTGTAGCCTTGGAGGATAATGAGTTTTCTCCTGTCAGATGCTGGACACCTTCGTGTCCAAGAGAAGTTAATGGGAACTGAAGATGATCAGCACTTTGTAGACTCAGTCCTTGATTGAACAGACAGCTCTGACTCTTGTGGGGCATGTTGGGTGGAGAGTTCAGGATAATACTGCAAAGAACTGGAGTTACATGGGAGGCTCTTACATGGCAGCCTTGGAAATACCTGGGAGTAAAATCATGTGTTTGCCACTAAAAAACAGTGAACACCACGGGAAACACATGGTTTTACAGAGGAGCTGAGAGTAGTCCTGGGATGCCCAAAACCAGGGAGTTTGAAAAGCAGATCTGCAGAGCAAACTCAGTTGTTTTTCTCACCTCTCCTTTGATAGCATCTCTTAAATCTTCCTCTGAGAAAGGTGTACAATGAAACACACCATATTAAAAAAATGATCCCAAGGGAGAGTGGAGTCTGTCCTGGTTTAGCAGCCTGGAAATATTCAGCAAACAGGTTAAGTTATGCCAAATTCTCTCAAAGACAGTGGGATTTAGGCTTGAGTGTTTTAGTAAACTATGGTAACTCTTTTTGGTCTCTATGGACATTTAGGTTGAATACTAGGAACAGCTCTTCCCCCAGAGGGTGGTGGGCACTGCCCAGGCTCCCCAGGGCAGTGGGCACAGCCCTGAGGCTGCCAGAGCTCCAGGAGGGTTTGGATGATGCTCTGAGGGACAGAGTGGGATTGTTGGGGTGTCTGTGCAGGGCCAGGGGTTGGACCCATGATCCTTGTGATCCTTCCAGCTCAGGATATTCTGTGTTTCTAGGATACCTTCCTCACCCTGCTCCCAGTTTTCCCTCAGACTCTGGGTCATGCTGGCCAAGACCTTGACCTTGGGCACCCCAGCAACCTGCAAAGCCCAGAGACTTGGGAGGATCCCCCCCCCAGGATCCTTGTAAAAATCCCCCATGACCTGTGATTTGTTATGGCTCTTTCTTACTGGCAGGTGGAAAGGATTGTTTTACACAAGCTGGGCATGTTTGAATGTCTTGGAAAGAGAAACCTTGCAACCTTCCACCAGAAGAATTTCTCCCACCGTGATACTGGATCCAGGATATGGCTTAAAAAATCATTCCTGGCACTTTTGGAGGACAATGTGATATATTGTTTTAGTTTAGGAAATCCTTCCCTTTCAGTCTGGATGGTTAAGCTCATGGATCTTGCTTTTCTTCTTGTTTTAATCATTTTCCAGGGATCATAATCACTTCAGGGAACCTGGAGAGATGCCAGGGGGGGAGTTAAAAGTGATGTTCTGCTGTCTGTAAAGGTTGTAATTCCAGTGGTCCTCCTCACCTATTCACCTGTGAGGTGGAATAGAGATGCACCAAAATATTTACTGCAGAGGTTCCCAGAGGTGGTGCTGAAACACAAGATGTGGTTTGGAAGGGTCTCCTTGGGGATGTTCCTCAGGTTGGCTCTTCCAGGAGAGGGTCAGTGAAGCTGAGGGAAGGTGAGCTCAGGATGGACCTCAGAGGACTTGGCAGAACCTGGAGCTGATCTGCTGCTTCAGAGGTGCCTCTTGGTGACTTGGTGTGTGGGGTGGATGGAGAGGGACTCCTGAGTCTGGATCTGATCAGGTGAATCATTTCAGGTCAGGAAGTGGGAGTGAAACTCAAACCTCTGAAAACAGTTGGGTTTCCTGGGGTTTGCAAAAAAAGAAAGGAAAGGGTTTTTTATTGTCCTGTAGTCTCAAGGGGTTCAAAATAAAATTGAATTTTCAAACAGCTGTCTGGGTTTCAGTTAATTAAAGTTAACTTGCACTGAATAGAAGAAAACAAGCAAGAGGAGACTCATCCACAGGCAGAGGCGAAACTCTTCCTTTCTGGGTTGATGACTCATTTTCCTTTTCTTTTTCCTTTTTCTTTTTTACTTGAATATTGGGAAAGTTTTTTCGTTTGGCACCAACTTCTCTCCAACAATTCCCTTTAACCCCGAGAGCTCCCCCACATCCCGGTGTTTGCTCGGTCGTGTCTGCTCTGAGAAGTGGTGCATCGCTAACAAATGTGTTTTCCCCCACTCAGAGGCTGAGGGAGGAATGAAGAACACTTTTTATTTTATGCAAGGCAGACACATCCCTGCTGTTAAACCAGGATTTGGCAGCTCCGTGTCTGGGGCTCTCCCAAACCACCCCCCAGTTACCTGTGCAGGGCCAACGTGTGTCTGACCTCGACCCTTCTCAGCTCTGCTTGTGATGAGTAATAAAGGCTTGAAAAGTGGGGTTTGGTGGGAAAAGAGAGATTTTTTTTTTTCCTCTGGGTTCTTCTGCATGAGAAACTCTGGGAAATTTCTCTGGGTGAGTAAAGAAATGGAGAGAAAGGAAAACTTGATTTGAGCTGGGAAGTGATTATTGGTGGGTTGGATGCCCCAGTGTGGCTTTAGAAGTAGAAGACACAGGAGTGGGAAAGATCCAGGATTTGGGTAGGAGGATTTTCAAGGGAGTGGAAGAAGATTTTGATCCCTGGAGAGAAAACATGGGTGGAGATGGACTTCTGCATCAAGGTTTGACCCGTGCCCGTGTGCTGAGCGTGTCCTGCTTGGATCCTCAGCCATAAACAGAGTTTCTGGTGGCTTCTCCAGCCCCAGTGGGACATCCACACCCATCCTCATCCAAGATTTCCACCTGTGGAGCCTCCTCAGCCCAAGATCTGGTCACGGTGAGCCCTGTGGGGGATGAACATCTGCTGAGGGAACCCCAAGAAGCTCATCCCCTCCTGGGGAGTGGGAATGTGGGGCCTCCAGCACCCTGTGGGGTTTGGCCACTTGTAATCCTGTTTGTGTTTATGCACCCAGAGCCTTCTGAGTTTTGTGGGCTCAACCTGACCTGGTGAAATGATGATTTATAAGAAGAGGAGATCTTTTGGTTGGGGGTCTCAGGGTCTCTGGCCCTGCTGGTGGCCCCCACAAGTGGGAAAGCAGCAGCTCATGGCAAGGAGCAGCTTTTCATGGAAATTTGAGGACTCACAGGCACCCAAAGATAGTCTGGGGGTAAAAATACCAGCGGAGAAGGAGAGGTGGGAGGTGAGGAGCTCTGCAAAATGAACTTGCAGGAGTTGAGTAAAGGTTGAAACGGCAACAACTCAATAGTTTGGGCAGAAAATTGGCAGCCGTGAGCGTGGAATGAATCACAAATGTGCACATGTTTCGCCCGAGGTGAAAATCCCAGTGCTTTTTGGCTGTGAAATGTCAGCTTGTTAGTCTGAGAAACACTCCTTTTTTAATTTTTTTCCTGTATTCCTGTGAGCTGCGATGAAGGGAGCACGAGGGGAAGGTCGGGGCTGGGGCTCCTGCCCCCCAGGCTGTGCTGCTGCCGGCACACGAGGCGCTCGTGCTTCCTCCTCCCTCTCGTTCCTGATCCGTTTCTGGAGCATTCCTGCACATCCTCCAGGGCAGATGATGCCTGGTAGCCAGACAGAACCTCCAGGACATTGACCCAGATCAAATGAATTTTAACACGAGGGCAGAGCCTGAGAACTGACCCTTGCAACAGCGAAGGAAGCAGAACAAGAGCCCTGCAAAGGCACTTTGATTTCCTGCAGTGGAAAACTTCTCCCTCGAATGGAGTTTGCTGGTGCTAATTTTGGTTTGGGCATTAATCATAGCTGAGTGACAGGAGCTGCTCAGGGCACTTGGAGGTGCAATGGCAAAGCTCAGCTTGGGCAGGCCCAGCCCGGGGCAGACATGGGCTCGTGGGAGCAGCTCTGTCTGGCCCCTCTCCCTCCAAACCTTGTTGCTACAGGGAATGTTGTTACAGGGAATGCCCAGAGGGGTTAATTGCAGCCTGAAGTGGCTGCATTTCAGCTAAAGTCAACCCCGTGCAGCAATTCTTTAAAGGGACGCTTTGCCCAAGTGGGTGATGGCACAGGGATGAGTTTCCCCGAGTCAGGGTGGGTTGGACAGAGGAGAGACCCCTGTGCCGTAGAGAAAAGCAGGCAGGAGTGTCCTTTCCCTGCCTCGAGTCTCCCACAGGCTCCCACGAAGAATTCCCAGTCCCATCCCTGCCAGGCTGGAGGAGCCTGGCAGCAGCAAGGCTGTGCCTGCGAGCCCAGACGTGGCTGGGCACTGGCTCTGTGCCCGCTGTGCTTGGCACAGCCCTGTGTCCCCTGCATGTCCCCTGCCCTTTGCCCTCAGGCTCTCTTCTCCCAGTGCTCTTCCTCCAGCTCTCCTGTCTTCCCTCTGCTTTTGGGGCCGCTGGTTCCTCCAGAGTGATGTTTTCCAGGTTTTCCCTGCAGGCTGCAGTGCTGGAAACACAACTTTAGAAGTGAAAGCAGCTGCTGCTGAGCATCCTGCCCCCTGAGGGGGTTCTGGCTGGGGCAGGATCTGCCACCCCAAACACTGGGGTCCTGCTCACTGAAAAGCTAGGACCTCGAGCCTCCCCATGAAGCAAAATCCCTCATTAAATCCCTTCAGTTTGCTTTCCACCCTCGTGTCACCCCTGAACGTGAATCTGTACAAGTCAAGAGGGGTCTGAGGGTGAATTTGGCAGCTCTGTGCACGGGTATGTGTGTGAGGGGGCTGGAGGGCACGAGCCCAGGGGCACAGTAAATTTTGGGGAGGATTTTTGCCCGTGTCGCAGCTTCCCCTGGATGTGAGAACACGGTGTTTCCTCGGGCAGCGAGGTGGGCGTGACCCGGGCCAGACCTTTACAGTGCACGACATGATTTCTGCCTGGCTGAAGTCATTGAATCTTATCAAGCCTGGAAAATGAAGCTGTCTGACTCCCTCGCCTTCCCCCAGGCAATTTGTCTTCTGGGCCACTGCAGGGAGGTTGATAAAACATGTTTGTGGTGAATCCACTGAGAGCCAGCAGAGAGGCAGGGTTGTGATTGCCAGGAGCAGAGCAGGCAGAGCTCACAGCACAGGAGAGGTGGAAGCTTTGGGAAGATGCTCTCTGGGTTGGAGAGAGGGTGCCCTGAGCCTCTGAGCTCTGCTGGGGGGGGACTCCTGCCAGTCAGCTCAGCTGGCAGCAGAGTCTGAGAGGGAAAATCAGCCAGGTTTAGGGAAAATACACTCTGGTTTGGTGGTTGCAATGATTAAAACGGCAACCAGTTTAGAATCACCGAATCATTAAGGTTGGAAAAGACCTCCAAGGTCATCAAGTCCCACCTTGTCCCACAGCCCAGAGCAGTGAGTGCCACAGCCAGTCATTCCTTGATGATCCTCTGGAGCACAGGGAGTGACTCTTGGGGATGCTCCTGGGCAAGGCTCGATGATCTTTGTGGGTCACTCCAACTCAGCACCTCCTGGCATGCTGTGTGTGCCCACCTGGGCACCCCCACCCCCCCGCTCCCCCCTGGATGTGTTTGGGCACAGATTGAGGCTCCTTCCCATGCCGTGAGCAGCACCAGAGTGAAGCTGCACTGAGAGGTGCCCGTGTCTGACCCCCGGGGCAGCTCCTGAGTTTGAGCAAAAGATCCCCTGAGATTGAGGGCACAAAGGACCTTTCACTGCTTTCCTGCTGCTGCTCTGCTGCAGGTTTTGGGAGACTTTGCTTCTAACTTGGCAAAGAGGAGCTGCAGAGAGCGGGAGCCAACGTGTGCTTGTTCTGGGGGTGACAGATGGCTGCTGGCACACGATCACACCCTCTCTGGTTGCCTTTCAGCCCTGACTAACATCTGGGTGGATCAACTCCGAGCTGCCTTGCCTTGCATGTCGCCAGTGATATCAGGTTTAAGTTCTCCAGCCTCGTTCCATGTACAATTCAAAATCACTGTCAGACTAAACCAAATGAATTCATCACTAGTGGAAGGGGAGTTTGGAGGAAGGGTTTGGTTTTGAGGTGCACCGAGTCTGTATTTGCTGAAATGAGAGGAATTCCCAGGATGGGCGCCCTGGACGTATTTATTTTGATTTTCTCAGGCTGTAATCTCTCCCAGATGTGTATGTCTGCAGCAGCAGATAATGCTAACCCCACTGCTTCCCTTCTTACTCGAGATACTTTCAACATTGTCGAAAGAACAGCTCAGACTGAGCCTCTGCCAGACTTTAAAATAACTTCTTTGAGACAGTGGGAGGTTAAACTGGAGAAACGCTCCTGAAGAACAGCTTGGAATGGAGAAGAAGGGGACCAAGGTATCCCCAAATTAATTTCCTATCAAGCTGACGTTTCAGAACCCTGAAACTGCATTTCCTTTTGTAAGAAATCTTTCAGCCTCCCTCACCTCTGCTTTTTTCAGTTTTGTAGCTTCTGGTGTTCGTTTTGCTGAACCTCCTGCCTTTTGATGGGTTAAGAGGTAAATCAAACCCTTCCAACTCCTGCCCTTCTCATGATGGGCCAGCATAGCTACTCCCCAACATGCTCCTGAGCTTTTCCAAACACATCCCATCCTGCCTTGGGAGGAGTTTAACACTCTACAGAACATTATGGAAGTTCAAAAGGGAGAGAATGAAATGCCCAAGGATCTCCAGCTGAGCAGGAATATCCTCCAAGGCTTTCCAGGACAGGAGAGACTTGAGGTCAAGTCCCTGTCAATGTGGATGCTGCCTTTGGATCAGCAAATCCTTGAGCTGAGAGGGAACATTCTGGTCCTGCCCTTTTCCACTCCTCTCCTGCTGGAGCCAGGGAGGGGGGATGGAGGGATCTCCTTGTGGTCCTGACCTTCAAGTCTGTCAAATCCAGAGAACTCTTGGGACTTTTGGGGGAGGAGTTGTGCACACCAACATGAATGTGCTCTCCAGGATGAGAAGAAGCCGCCTCAAGCTATTCCAAGGGAGGTTCAGGTTGGACATCAGGAGGAATTTCCTCATGGAAAACATTGTTAAACATTGGAAGGGGCTGCCCAGGCAGGTTTGGAGTCCCCATCCCTGGAAGGGTCCAAGGAATGACTGGGCATGGCACTCAGTGCTCTGGGCTGGGGGACAGTCACAGGTTGGACTCGATGACCTTGAAGGTCTTTTCCAACCTCAATGATTCTGTGATGAGCATAAGAAGATGTGGAAAATCAAGGATTGTCCATCCCACCCAGAGGAGCTTTTCAGGATCATCCCTTTATGGCTTTTGTGTGCATTTATATGTGTGTCTTCCAGCCCTATAAAACAAAACCACAGAGGGAGAGGCTCTTGGAAAGCTGGTGTTGGAAACAAGCCTCTGGAGTGTGATAGTTTGTAGAATTTGCCATTAAATTACTTTGACAATGGAGCAACAAAGGGAAGCTTATTTACCAGTGGCAGCAAGGACTGATGTTTATGGGACTTGTCCCTACTGTGTGTCACGTGAATTTTTTACTGGCAAGTTGTTCAGTTGTTTTTAAATGAATCCCACAGAATTTGCTGGACAGACATTGCAGACCAATTCCAATCAGGTTTATGCTGATTCACTGCAACTCAGTAATTAATTGCTGCAAGAACTGACTTGAACAGATTGAAGGGTGGCTGTGTGGGGATTTGCACATGTTTAAATGAAAACCATTTCAAAATACCCCTCCAGCTAAACCCATTAAACCCTGAATATAGATAAAACAACAGTTCCATGGTGTTTGGCTTGAGTAAATGAAGGTTTGAGCTCAACCCAAAAGCATTTGCTGTCAGTGGTCCAGGAGGAGACGGGAGATGAAGGCACAGAGCAGAGGGAAAAGGGTTTGGGGGGGAACATGAGGAGGAGAGGGGATAGAACATGCACCAAGGGTGCCACATGAGTGGCCTGGGGGTGAGGGATGGGCCAGGCTGGAGTGACATGGAGCTCCCCAGGGCACCTCCCTAGGGATCAGGAGCTCTGGGTGAGGGTTAACTCTCCTGGTTGCTCAGGAAGGAGATGGTTGAGGAGCTCTGAGGGATCTGAGGGGTTGGACTGGGTGACCTTTAAAGGTCCCTTCCATCCTGAACTGTTTTATGATTCTGTGATCTCTCAGTACGTGTCTTGGGCAGGTTAGAAATGGTTTCTTGTCTGGTTTCTTGTTCAAAAACCCCAAACCCAAAGCAAGTGAGGCCCCCAAGCCCCACAGAGCAGCTCACCCTTGTGACCTTCCCTCCCAGCCCTTCCCAGCACCTCCTCCTAAAGGGTCTTTGGACTCTCCTTTCTCAGCTTTCAGGGTATTGATTTGCTCCACGTTTGCAAACCCTCTCTGTGCCCTCACAAGGGCAGGGAACAGTCTCTCAGCCCACATTCCCTCCCACTAACTCTCTGATAATGGAATGAGATTTTCCTGCTGTCTCATGGCTTGGGCCGTTGGGATTTGGAGAGGAGACCTGATGAGGATGGAGGAGCTGAAGGCTGAGATGCCCCTTCACCACTCCTGTGGCCACTCTGGTTTCATCCCCCCCCCACTGTGCTTTAGCAGCTCTTAAAACCCTTTCCTTTCCTGCTCCCGTTTTTCTCCTCCCAAACACTCTCTCCTTTCCCTGCCACTTGCCCTATTTTCCTCGGAGCGTATCCTTACTCGGGGTCATCCCTGCCTTCCAGCAGCCCTTCCTCCTGCCAGGCTTTGTCCCCAAAAGCCCCATCCCACCCTGCAGAGCCCCCCGTGCTGGGCTGGCACAAAGGGAGCGGCAGCACAACTGCAGATCTGCGTAATGAGCTCCAGGAGAACCTGCGCTCCCGGTTTTTTGTTTTTTTTTTTTCTCCCTGTGGAAACAATTGTGTCCTTCTAAGCCCTTTCCTCTGAAAAGGTTTCGCTTCCCTGGAATTTGGTGTCCTCTCTGTGGGAGGGTGGTTGCATTCACTCTCCAGCTAAATAGGTACAACATCCTTCTGTGAGAAATGGGCTTTTTCTTCCTGCTTTGGCTCTGTCCCCTTCCACTTGCTGGGTCAAAAGCAAATTATCTCTGCTCTCCGGAGCAGGGAGGCGAAGGTGGAAATCCTGTTGCATAACCTTAAACCTCACCTCGTGTGGCTTCTGGAGGTGCCCTGAAAAAGGAATTATTAGGTAAGAGGGGAAATAGGAACAGCAGGAAACAAGCATGGCACAGGAGGTGACACGGGTGGCTGCCGTGGGCTTTATGGATGGTGTGGGATGGAAGGGGAAGCAGGAAGAGCTGCTGGAGGTGTCCTGCAAACACCACACGCTCTGTCAAGGTGTCCTTGACCTTGTGCAGAGTCATCAGGCAGGTCCAGAGAAACGTGGAGTTGCCATCCTGGGGGCCCTTCGTCCAGAGAAGGTCAGGCACAACCTCCAAGCCCGGAAACATCTTCTAAGGGGCAAATGTGAGATGTCAGGAGGGGAGTGGAGGAGCATCAGCGGGTTGGGAGGGCTGTCTTGTCTCCAGTGCTTGCCTACAGACCATGCCTGTGCAAATGTGGTGGTGTCAGTGGTGTGACATGCCAGGAAACCCTTATCCCAGGATAAAGCCCTCTTTTTCCATCCCTTAATGCAGAGCTTTCATGATTAAATTCCAGCTGTGATGTACGAGCCTCCCTTCATTCAGAGTTTGAAGAGCACGGCCTGTGATCCTGAGCAGACTCCTGGCAGGACATTTGCACAAGGCACTCGGAAATTAGAGGCAGGAAAGACCCATTAGGTCATCTGCTCCATTCCCCAGGCAGCAAACACCAGGGCTGTCCTCTGGGGTTGTCCCCACGGCTTGTCCAACCCTGTTATTTGAGGTGTCAGCCAGTGGTGCTGCATCCAGGGGAAGTGACTCAGCCTGACAGACCCCGTTATGAGCCGTCACAGGGCTCCAATTAGGTTTTCCATGGTTTAATACCCATCCCTTTTCCCTCATTTCCCCCCTTTGGGGAGGATGCAAAGCTGAGCATGAGCTTCACAGGTATGAACAAGCCAGAGGAAAGCACTGGTGGCCACCTTTCTGTGTCTGCAGCCTGGGGTGCCCCCACAGGGCAGCCCCGGGAATGGGATGGAATGGGATGGTGCAGGAGCATCTCTGATCCCTGAGAGCACTGATGGGCCTTCATGACCCTGCCCAGCCTCACCAAGGACCCCCCACCCTCAGACCCTCATCTGAGGAGCCCCATTTAAGCTCAGCCCTTGTGCCTTCAGCCTTCTCCTGAGCTGTGGTGCAGAGTCTTTGCCTCTGGCTGTGCCTCCTGGATGGACCCTGCACCTGTGCTGGATGTAGTTTATCTCCTGGTACAACCCCAACTGCTTTTGTCCCTTGTCCCATCTCTGTCTCTTGGATGGACCATTGATAATGGGAGAATGCATCTTCTTGGAGGATGCATCTTCTCCTCCTGAGCATTGTAAGGCTCTGCTGGTTTTATCCTCTAGTCCAAGCTTAGCATTGCTGGGGCATCTGCACTAAAGCCCAAGGTCAGCCTGGCTCTTTCTCCTGATGTGGTTTTCGGGCTCTCTGACCCAACACCAAGGACCACAACAGCTTTCTGAGGGGTGATTCTACAGCTCCAGGTTGTATCTCTAACAGCTTTTCAGAGGTGTCCCCCTCGGCACTGACTGCTGTGCTCCCCAGCCTTGGAAACGTTTCTCCCAGAACATTCTTGGCAACCTGATGACTTTGGCTTGGGATGAGCTTCATCTTGGAATGCCAATGTCCTTGGCTCTGGCTCCACTGCCCAGTGCTTGTCCTTGCTGAGGTTGGCCAGGCATGAATTTCCCTGACACTGGGCTGTCTGGGAAGATTCCTGTGCTGCTTTTAGGAGCAAGTTGAATTTGGCTGTTGCTGTTGAACCCCAGAAATCTTTCCAGTCTAGAAATAGGCTCGTAGTCTGAGTTTGGGTAGCAAAGGTGTTGGATTAGCATGTTGAATGTGCTTTGTGGGTGGTTGGATGGATAAGGAAGAGCCCAAGTTGTGCCCCCCTGCCTTGAGATCTGGGACAGCATTGCCTCCAGGATGGAGGGGGGAATGTGCTGGTGGTTCAGGTTTCTCAGCACGGATGGAAAGAGTATTTGGGAGCAGAGCTGCTCACTGGTGGCCACTGGAAGGAGATGGGGAAGCCTGGCTGTGGAACAAAGCACCTGAGTCCTAGGAAAGCTGAAAACTCATGAGAAAGTGTGATGTTTGTAAAGGAAACACAGAATGACAGTGTCAGATTGTACAGTGTGTCCTTGTCTGCAGTGACTGCACTCTCAGCATCCTCAGCATCCACCTGCCTGGCATGAATGTGTTCCCAGGAGGGTTGTGACCCTGCTCTCTGGTGACTCAGACCCTGCACTCAGAATCCCTTCCACAGGCAATCCTGTCCTTGAGAAGCAGCATGTCTGCTCCCAGGGGTTAAGGCAAAGAGAGACAATAAACCTGCTTTGAAATGTAAAGCAAATCCGTGATGTTCTTGTAATAACCAGAAACTCAGCTGTGACAGCATGGAGAGTTGGCCTTTGGTTAGTCCTGGGTGAAAGTTGCAAGCAAAAGCTTTGGTGTTGAGGCAGGCTGAGCACTAAATTCAGGGTCAAACAACTTCATTGTGCAGCAGCTTCTGCCCCCAGATGAGCTGCAGCAACCACAGCAACATACCCTTGGAATCATATTATAGTTTGGGTTGGAAGGGACCTTAAAGCTCATCCAGTGCCACCTCCTGCCATGGGCAGGGACACCTTCCACCAGCCCAGCTTGCTCCAAGCCCCATCCAACGAGGCCTTGGACACTTCCAGGGATGGGACAGCCACAGCTGCCAGTGTTTCACCAGCCTCACTGTAAAAAACTTAGTCCTTATCTCTAAATTGACCTGCTTTTAGTTTCAACCCATTCCTCCTGCCAGTTCCCTGCCATCAGAGCTTAACAGGGTGTGTGTGAAGGTTGTGCCCTGCCCAGGATCACTCCCATGTAGGTGTGTTATTCCTGGTGCTGCAGCAGGTGTAGGAAAGCTCATCCTTGTCAGGATTCACCAAACTCACACTTATTTCCCTGCCTGTGACCACCAGCAAAGCTGATCCCTGGCTGTGGCTCCTGGAGATGGAGAGTGCAGGTCCTGGCACACCCATTAGTGCCAGCAGTGGGGAAATCACCTCTCTAAAGTGCTCAAGACTGAGAAAGGACAACCATTCCTGATAATTTTTTGCCCTGTGTTGTTCATTCCCCACCCTGTGCTGCACATCCCTTGCAGTGCTGAGAAACTGCTGAGTCAGCATTGGGGGGCTCAGCCCTGCAGCCCCTCTGGCTTGAGCCCGGCTTTGCAGTGTTTTGCTGCCTAAAACCGTTGCACAGTCACACTGCTGAGCTGAGGGTTGCCTGGAAACACATCCCTGCTGTGTCCATGTGAGGAGCTGGGAGAATCCCAGGTGAAATCCCAGCTCCCCACCAACAACCACATCACCTGCAGGACCCTTTTCCCCCCTCCCCTCTTTGCCTTGCAAAACCTCCCAAGGAGATGGTGTCAGGGTTGACACATTGGTGTCTGAAGTGGATCAAAGCAGCTTTCTGCTCGATTGACTTGTTATTTTCCGTCTCCAGGGTGTGGATTTCTCCTGTCAGGTTGCAGCATGCCCGAGGCTGTTTGTCTGCCCTCGAATAAATCTCTCACCTCATCCACAGTGGGAATTAGAGTGAATGCAGAGGTTGGACTCCTCCCAAGCCGTGCCAGATGCTGGGGCAGATGGTGCTGGCAGAATTCCCACTGACAAATCATCAAGTGGGATTGTCCAGACTCTCCCAGTCTGTGGGTCTGGAGTGATCCTACAAGGGTCCCTGGGGCTGTACCTTGTCCCCACTCCTTGCAGGTGGCAGGGTTGGTGCCACACTGGAGGGACCTGGTTGGAGATGTCTGAGGGTAAAACACCATGTCTGGGTAGAGCCAGAGGTCTGCAAGTCTTTCTGCTGATGGAGAGGAACAAGAAACCTCGAGGTTTTAAACAAAATTTTCTTCAGGTGTTTGTGTAATTGAAGGATTTTTTTTAGCCAAAGAATGAACTTGGAAAGTCTGTGTTGACCAAGGGGTTTAAAAGCTCCTCAGGTGATGGAGGACAGCCCAGACAGGGCTCCCACCCCATCCAACCATCCTGCTGCTCACAGCACAGGTCTGAAAGTGGGCCCTTTCCTTTCTGGGAAAGGGATGGATCCTGCTGGAGCTCCTGACCTTGTGATGGTGATGAACCCTGCTCTGGGTGGGCAGAGAGGGGTGTCCCCGTGCTCTGGGCAGGACACCCACCTTGGTGAGGAACTTCTTCCCAAATCTCAGTCCAATTCCTTGTTGCAGCTGGGCAAATATCAACAAGGTCATTTGGAAAAGGATTTGGAGCAGGATTTTTTGTACCCAACTGATCCAGGATTTGTGGATTAGGAGATTTGTGTCCCAGACTTGGCTCTACAGCCCTGAGCATCCCAACTCTATGGTTGCAAAGGTACCACCAGTGCTGGGGTGGGAATGGTCCCTCATGGCTTTGGGACACTGGCCTTGAAACAAATTCTCTGGTTCAGAAATCTCCCCTGGCTCCTTCTGAAGTTTTCTGAATGGATTGTTTGGTCTGAGTTGACTGAATTTGGGAATTATTGTAATTTTCCCAAATTATATCCTCTTCTTCCTGGGGGGTTTGTTCTTGTTGTCTGGTTTACCTATTCTTGTGTTGAACAGCAAAAAGAGCAGAGCCCTGTAGTGAAGGCACCTCAGCCCCTGAGCATCTCTTTCTTCTCCCCCATGCAGATGAAGTGAACTTGCTGGACAAAATGACTCTGTATGCCCAGGACCTCAGCAACGTTTCCCTTGGCAGTGACGAAGCCAACTGCAGGATCCTGGAAGTCGGGCAGTATGCCACCCTCAACATGCCAACAAGGGAGGCCTTTGGGGACAGGTAGGCTGCCTTCAGGGGGTGGGCATGGGCTGGTTGTGCTCCAGAATCATCTAATAATGTGGGCTTGGTGGCTTTGAGGAGTTACCAGGTTGTCCCATGCCTGGAAGTGTCCAAGGCCAGGTTGGATGAGGCTTGGAGCAACCTGGGCTAGTGGAAGGTGTCCCTGCTTGGCTGGGATGATCTTTAAGGTCCCTTCCAACCCAAACCATTCCGTGATTCTGTGATCTTTCTTGGTTGGGTGCACAGCTCTTGACTTACCACTTCCAGGAATGTTTTCTTGGTGTTCCCACCAGGAAGGCCTCTCTGCTCCAGCACACAAGTGGGGAGGACAAGAGAGACAGCACAGCCCCATCCATCAGCATTGCTTGATGCCAAGGCACTGCTCTGTGGAGACACAGACCAGGTTGGACCTTTGCCATGCTTGGTATGGGTTTGTAGCTTGCTGAGGACAAGGACCTGGACATGGTGAGAGAAAACACCACTGAGGAGCTGCTTGTAACAGGGTCACCATCCATCCCACAGTGGGAAAGGCAGGATTCCCATGGAAAACCATGCCCCGCCACCTAAGCATGTGCTGAGATTGCTCCTGAGAGGGATGGGCCAAGGTGTGAATTTTGACCTGGCTGCTTCTTCTTGAATACCTGCCCTTCCACCTGGAATGCTTGTTGGATCTTCTTTCTTTTTATTTTTCCTCCTCACCGGGTTCATTTGTGCTTTTCTGTGTCCTGCGAGGGCACAGCAGCCACGTGTCCCTTCCTCCTGCCAGGTTTGCAGATGAGCTGAGCGTGCTGATGAAGCTCAGGTACTCCCTGAAGGAGGACACCAGCCTGGTGACCATCCTCAGCCACCGGAGCCACGTGCTCTTCCAGATCAGGATTAACCCCTACGCCCTGGTCTTTGTCACCACGAGGAGAAGACACTACGAGTAAGTTCCAGCTCAGGTGTTTTCTCTGCCTTTTCGTGCTTCCTTTTCTCCTCCCAAGGCCAGAGTGAAGGTTTCCCACTCTCATGGGCTTTGAGCAGTGCCCACCTGGGTGAAGGTCCCTCAGACCTGGCACTGTGACTGTGCAGGTTGTCCCTGCCAAACTCCACTCTGTCAGGAGATCTGGAGAACAAAGCAAAGATCAAAACGATTCGATTACCTGGGGTTAAATCAAATGGGGGAAGGCACAAATCCCAGTAATATCTCAGGCACCTCAGGTGGTTGTGGAATCCCCAAATCCATCAGGAAACAGCATTCCTGTGCTGGAAGACAAGTGGTGGTGCTACTTGTAACAGTCCTTTGTGTCTGCACCATGGATGGATATGTGAGGGGCCCCGAGAGCTGGTGAGGGTAAAACCTAGTCCTGCATAAGGTGTGGGACCAAAATCTCATGCCGTGTCCCTTCCCTTTGCCCTCTGGGACACACAGGTTCCCAGTTTCCTTCCTTGGCGATGGGCACTGGCACCAGGTTGCCCTCAGCATCTCCTTGGAGAGGCTGGAGCTGCACGTGGACTGTCGGCTGGTGGACAGAGTGAGCTGGTCCAATTATTTCGGGATGGGAGTGAACACCGAGGGGCTGATCATCATTGGAGGCCTCATCGAGTCCTTTGAGATCCCCTTTAAGGTGAGAGCTGGGCAGGGCTGTCTCTGAGGGCAGGGTCTGCTCCAGATGTTCCCTCTGAAGGAATCCATCACCTCCTCTTCCCAAAACACAACAGTTATTTTCATGCTTGGGCAGGGTAAGCTTGGAATTGTGGAAAGGGCTTGGTTTTGGGTCAGGGCAGCACGAGTGTCAGCAGTCAGGTCAGCAGTGGAGACCCCTGGGTTTGAATTAGACTCGTCCTCTCCTGTTGGCCATGACTTGTACCACGTGCAGAAGACACTGTGCAGTCTGTTTGGGGAGTGTGTCCCTCGGCTTCCCACTGACACAGGATTGGATATTGGGAATAAATCCTTCCCTGGGAGGGTGGGCAGGCCCTGGCACAGGTTGGGCAGAGAAGCTGTGGCTGCCCCATCCCTGGAAGTGTCCAAGGCCAGGTTGGATGGGGCTTGGAGCAACCTGGGCTAGTGGAAGGTGTCCCTGCCCATACAACTCTTGAAGATGGAGAAGGGACATTGATTGCCTAAACCTTCCCATAAAGAATTCCCTGGCTATGAGAAACTGGAGACCACCTGCTTCCCACAGCCCCTTCTAGACTTTTCCCTCTCCTCTGGAAGGTCAGCTATGATTTCTGTGTCTCTTTGTCCCCACAGGGTGCTCTCCAGCAGCTGACCTTCATGATGGGAGACCCAGCAGCTGCCGCCGAGCACTGTCACAGCCACAACTCCAGCTGCACGGGCTCCTTCCACCTCAGCCATCCCAGTTCCTTGTGGGATCCCTCGACAGCCTGGCCAGAGGTGTGGCACATCTGGGCACTGCTGGGCCAGGCTCCTATTTGGGGTTTAAATGACAGGACCAGCCCAGGGTGTTAATGCAGCCTGGGAAAGCTCAGCTCTCCAGTTCGAGCTGAGATGGAAGGAGGTCATTGTGGGTGGTTCTTTCCCCATCCAAACCCTCCCTGCAGTTCATGGGTGGGTTTTGGTGCAAAGGGAGAGTTTCTGAGCCAAGGAAAGCCTGGGGGGTGTGTGACTGTGTGTCACACACGGAAGGTTTGAGTGGCTGTTGAGTAATGCTGCAGCTGGAGCTTTGCTTTAGGGAGGGGGTTTGGGAATTGTACGCCCCTTTGGAATTCTGGCTCGCTCCCAGCAGGATTGTACACCCTTTGGTGCATCATCCTTCCAAAGGTTGGCCCTCTGTTCTGTCAGCATTGCTGGAAAATGGATATTTGGGGGGATTTTACTTTTATTACAGCACTCAAGAAATTTTCAAGGAGTTATCTGTGCCAAAAAGCCCAGAACACACAGTAAGTCCCCAAAGACACGAAACACCCAGGTTGTCCTCAGGAGCTGCAGCTGTGTTTATCCTCATGGCTTAGGCCAGGTATCTAGGAAGGATTCACAGGAGCCTGGAAAAGCCTGGAGAGAGGCACATGTTGAATGTCAGAGTTTGGCTTGAATTCTGATGTGTAATACCCATTTCTGATGGTCTAGTGAGGAGCTGGGACAGCTGCTGGGACAGAGCAGTGCCCAGGGAGGGAGTTGGGTGTGGGAAAGGGGCATCTGCCCTGTGTGGCTCCTGCCCAAGGTTTCCTTTGGGGTGCTGGTGCCAGCACAGAGGGAGTAGTGACACCCAGCCAGGGCTGCTCCACTCCCACCACGGGCTGCATCAATTTGTGTGTTCATTATTTTAAGAGGAGGATTTGAGGGAAAGCCCTGATGAGGAGGGATTAAGAAGGAGCAGCTTTGGCAGGGAGTGGATGCAGAGCAGGTCACACTGGCTCTGAGGGACAGCAGTGTAACCCCCTACTCATCCCAGGAATGAATCTCTCACACTGACAGCCCTGAGATAAGTTGGACCGACTCCCTAAAGCCAAGAGGTGAACACAAATCCCTCATTTCAAAGCTCCAGGATGTGTTCTCTGAGCCTGTGAGCTGCTGGGTTCCTCTTAACACGTGTGTTATCCCGTGTTCTCAAGGCCTGGAGCACTTGCCTGGATGGCTCTGGTGTCTCACCCAGCAAGGACAAAGTTTTACTTTAAGCATCACTAAGTTGGCTGCAAGTAGAACCCCGCAGGATAATTCTGCCCCACATCCCACCAGTTCCCATCCCTTGCTGGCCCTCCTCAGGATTGTTGAGCTTCCAGATCAAAAGCAACTGCAAAAGCCACCCAAACACTTGAGAGGTTTAATCCAAAGCTATTCCCTCGTGTTGCTGGAAGGATTGGCTCCCAGTGTGCATTCCCTGGATGCCTCATGTGCCCTTGGAGGCAGTTCTTCCATCCTGGAGCCAACAATAAGCAGGTGCTTAAGCCAGTGTTGGTCCTTGGGCAGTGATATTTTCCCTCTCTCTTTCTCTCCATCTCTCCAGGTGCCAAAGGAAACCAATGAAATCCAGGATTCCTCTGCTCAGGTAAGACTGTCCTGTATGGTCCCTGTGCTGTCCCACCCCCAGAGTGTCTCCTGGGAACATGAGTTGCTTTGATGAGCAATAAAGTAAAAGCCAGAATAGCCAGACAAGGCTACTAATGATTATTTCCTTGGCTGTTAGTTGTTATTTTCTTCATTGCAATGTTGCTTTTGAACAGTTTGGACTTAACTTGACATGTCTTAGAGCTGGTGGAGGTCAAAGTGAGTGTTCAGGTGACCTTCCTGAGCTCCACTGAGCCCCAGAGGGATGATGATGATGATGGAGGTGGAGGCGAGATGGCTCAGGTCTGCACAGAGGGGTTTCTGAGTCCGTGTGCAGCTGGATTAGCTTGGAGGGAAGGGAGTGAAGCTCAGCAGGGTGGCAGGAGCCTTCATGGGGCAGGAGAAAGTGGGAGGCTGGATGTCCTCTCCTCCTGCCCACATGTGGGACTTGCTGCTGGTCCTGGAGGAGGTGGGAAGGGCAGGAGCTGTGCAGGTTCTGGGGGGTTTGTAAAGCATCCCCCTCTCAGGGCAGGTCTCCTTGAGGGCCAGCATGGGCGAGGAGTGGCTGCTCTGGTGGTCACGGGGGCTTCTTGGCACGTCTGCTCTCACCCAGCTGGAGCTTGGGGTGTGTTCCAGCCCTTGTGCATGTGCTGGGGAGATGAGTGAAGGCTCTGAGTGAGTCTGGCTGCGAGGCCTTTGTGTTTCTGCTTTGTTTGGGATTTCCAGCCAAGGTTTGTTGTTCAGGCTCATGCAAACAGACATCCTGAGGGGGGAAACCCGCCAGCAGATGTAAATGGAGATTTTTTTTTTTTTTGTGTGTGTGTGTGTGACTGAGCAGTTCAATTCCTTCATTCCCCTCACCCTCCTGAGCATTATTAACTGTCTGGGGAGAGTGTCTCTTCTCACTCCTGTCTGGTCACACCTCGGTACCTCCTTTGGGCAAATTACACCTCTGGTTTGGTGCAAAAAGGGGCCTTTTCCAGCCAGTTCATCCCATTTGCTCCAGGTGAATGTTAGGGGGCTGATGGTTGGGTTTGCAACGAGCTGAGGTGGCAAACCCACTCTTCCTGGGCATGGCAGGAAGGTGGATTCCACCTCCCTGCAATTAGTCCTGATGGATCCTGACTGGGATGTGATCCCTCAATCCCAGGCTCGTTTGCCAGCCAATTCTCCCAATGCCCGGTGAGTTGTCACCATAATAAGAAAAGCAGTGAAATTCATGAGTCTGCAGGGTATTCTGGATTTGGGACAAGTTTATTTTTCAAGCTTTTAACAAGGACCAGAGATTGCCTCGGAATCTTTGGCATTTGAGTTTATTAAATGAAAGGAAAAAAAAAATGTGCTACTAATCATTAGAGTTTGGAAGGGATGGAGAGCAGATCAGCTCTGCTGCAGGGACGGGCCACAGCTCTGCTTTGCAGTTGTGCTTTCCCTGCCTTTGTTCATTTAGAAGTAAATTAGTGTACTGCTGAATTCCTTAATTGCTAATTAGAGCTAAATAATTATAGAGGCTCAGGGTGATGCTGGAAGAAGATATAAGTAGGGGAAGGCAATAGTTGAGGCAGCCTAAATGACACCTGAATTGCAGCCTGTTCCTTTTGGGAATATTTTTTTTTTGGAGGGGTAAATTGTCATTGCTGAATAATCTTTGAGACATGGATGGTGTTGAGCCACTTGCCTTTTGTCTTCTCCTTGACTGTCTGTACTAAATATGAGCAGGAGGGCTGAGCTGATTGCTGAGCTGAATGGCTTTTTCCAAAGCAATTTAATCTGGGATCTTAAAGCCATTCAACAAACAGGCAAATAAAGCTTAAATCCCACTGATTTCCGAAGAGACAAAGACAGGTTTAATTATCTGGGCAGTTCAAACTACTTTGGAAATTTCTGCTTGATTTGCAGATGCTGTGAAGGCTCTGTGGAAATGCTCAATTTGGTCATGGTGTGTCTGTTCTTTCATGCTCAGCGTTGTTGCTGAGCAGAATTAGCGTCGGAATCACTTGTTCAGTCTCATTAAATCCTAAAACTACTGGTAGCTCCTTGAATAGTAACACTTCCATCCTTCCTTGAAAATCAGAGGAGCTGTACATGGATGCTGGTCTTTAAAATCCCAAATAATCCCAACCAATCCAACTAATAAAGACAAACCCTCATGGGGAAACTGCGACTCCCCCACCCCTGAAACTCTGAGGCTGCTGCTTTTTGGGATAACCTGGTGCAACACCAAAGATCCCTGTGGGAATGTGCTGACTGACAGCTGGAGCCCAGCACTATCTCCCCTGCTCTCAGGCATTATCTTCAGGTGGTTGTTCTTCTTCTGACAGCTCAGCTATCTCAGCCACATGAAGAGCTCTGAAACCAGTTTCTCAGGTGGGATAAGATCTGGGCATCATTTATTGCCCCCCCAATCCACTGTGAGATAAAAGTAATGAAAGGACTATGTTTGTCTGAACCACAGTGGGTTTTAATCCTCAAATCATGTTGATGAAATAAAGTGCTGTTCCATCCACCCCCACCACGAGACATCCTCCAGTGAAAATTGCAGCTGCTCCTCAACCTTTTGGGGGCTGAACTTCTCCCTGGGTTCAGCTTTTGTGCCCCTGTTGGCTTTTATGGCTTGTCACGTGCCAGGAGTGTTGCAGCTTGGCTTGGCTTGTTCAGCAGCTTCTCTGCTCCTGCTCAAGCAGCTTCCCAGGCCCTTGTGCTTCCCACCAGCATCTCCTGTCCTGCTGCAGGTTCGTGTCTGTGTACCCAGGGCACCCACATGCCCTGTGGGCAATGCCAGCAGGGCTGGGCTCTGCTGAGGGCTACTTAGAAGGGGGGTTTGTTCTCTGCAAGGTGAGGCATCTGTGCTGTGTGAGCGTGGCAGGAGCACAGGGAGTCCTTCAGAGGCTTTTTCAGCCAGAATGTGGCTCCTGGATGTGGAGCTCTGCAGGGATGTTTGGGATTTTGGGTTGCTTCAGTTTGAGTGCCTGGTTAGGACACCAGGGAGTCCCAATCCCCCTGGGGAAATGGGGCAGTGCTGAGGCATCTCACAGGGACCTCCAAATAAAGCTCATCTCATCCCACCCCCTGCCATGGGCAGGGACACCTCCCACTAGCCCAGGGTGCTCCAAACCCCATCCAACCTGGCCTTGGGCACTCCCAGGGATGGGGCAGCCACAGCTTCTCTGCCCAACCTGTGCCAGGGCCTGCCCACCCTCACAGGGAAGGATTTCTCCCTAATATCTCTTCTAACCCTGCTCTGTCAGTGGAAAGCCATTCCCTCCCAGGGAAGAATTCCTTCCTGACATCCAATTTAAATCTCTCCTCCTTTAGTTTAAAACTATTGTTTCTTGTCCTGTCACTTCATGCTTTAGACCAAAGTCCCTCTCCAAGTCTCTTGGAGTCCCTTTAGGTTGTGTTAATCATTTATCCTATCTAGTTTTTTTACTGTTAGGATGTATTCACTCCCCAAATTCAGCACCCAAGTGCCACACGGGAAACTTTTCAGCAAAAAATTTCTGCCCTGCTGTGTGGGGGTCACTGTGCTGAGCTAGTGCAGTTTTCATTCAGTGTCTCCTGTCCTTCTGGCCTGGAGAAACTGGAGAAGGACCAAGTGATGCCTCAGGGCTGCAGCCCCTCAGCTCCCCCAGGAAGTGAAGGCAAAGCAGAGGGAGGTTGTGCTGAGCACCAAAAAGGGTTTCTCCTCCCCAGCCTCCTGCTGTGGATGCTGCAGATCCACAGGTATAACTGACACAGCCCACACCATTTCCTGGCCATTATTCCTTCTTCAAATCAGTCCAGCCTTGATTTTCAGTCTTCCAAGTGCTGAAGCCTCTTCCAGGAGCTTGATGCTGGAACATGCTGGAAAAAAGCAGTTTAAAATTGTCTTTCTCTGGTTTGAGCTCGTGCATCACATTGTACCTTTGGCTGTAAATGGAAGAGGCTCCTGTTATCAAAACTGTGCTTCCTCAGGGAAGACACTGAGCTTTGAACTCGGTTTTACCCAGCCTGACCTGGCTGAAAACTAGGGCAGAATCTTACTCTGGCTGTCTGGGCTCCTGCAGACAGGGATGCTCCAAGCTGGGTTTTAACCCATTTGCCATTTAGGAAGTCAGTTGAGTTTTTGGGTTGTGGTGCAAACTGAAAAGCCCTGCAGAAGTCCAGCATGAATGCCCCAATATTTCTATCTTGATCAATAAAACACTCTCGGAATCTTCAGACAAGATACCAAGTTAGTTACACAGCAACCCTTTCCAAACCCATGGCATTAATTACATTATCTGTGGTTTCTTTATTAATGAGCCCCTGGTCAGTTGCTCTGTTGTTTCGCTTGGGCTTGGTTTGAGGGAAGAGCTCTGTAATTATTCAGGGCTTCCTGTTTGCCTTTTTTTCCCCCCTCTTCTCTTTCATATTGGCACAACATAAAGCCTTTTCCCAGTCCCTTGGAGCTTCCCCAGCTTTCTGAGCCAAACTGAAAAATCAGAGCTTGTGTTGGGGAGTCTGCGATTTTTAATGCCTTTTGGTTTGAATTATGGGGTCAGGATGGATAAACCTCCCCCTTCTCCTTGTCACTTCTGGAATGGAAAGCGTTTTGTTGTCGTTTGGTCGTGTCATCTGGCTTTCCTAAATGTGGACACCAAGGGGGTTCTCCAGCTCTGTCTGCCCACGTTGCTGCTGGTGGTTCGGTCACTGCCACGTGGCAGAGGCTCCCAAAGGGGCTGCACCAAGGGCTGGCTGGCTCAGAAGCATCTCCTGCCTTTATATTCCTTGTTTAACTTGATTTTCTCCTAATCACAGCCCCTGCATTGCTTATCACATGCCAATCCCTTTTTTTATTTTCCCCCCTTCTGTTTTATCATCCTTAATGGCTGCTTTCAATTAGGGCTCATTCCCCACTCCTCAGATGTGATTTCTGGGAGTTCAATCCCACATGCCTTCTGCCTCAACTCTCACGCTTTCGGACAGCTTCTGAGCTGTTCCCAATTTGTCTTTCTCAGCTGGTTCCTCTCTAAATTTGGCCTGTTTAAAGGAGCAAGCATGGATGGTATTGATTTTGGCTTTTAGTTCTGTTTACACAGAGCCACTATAATTCAGCCATGATTACTTGTGCCTCAGAGACCAGTAAGGTTTAGCTGAGAGACCCATTTCCCCTGAGCTTCACCAGAAGAGAGTTTCCAGTGTAGACCTTTCCCATGTCAAGCATTGGAGTTGAATTGAAAAAAACCTCTTGGCTGCAATGGGTAGGAATTCCAGGCTGTGTCAGTGGCAGCTGCCAGGGCTGGATCTGGCTTCCCACTGGCATCCTGTGGGGCTGTTCTGTACCAGCTTTGTAGAATCACAGAATGGTTTGGGGTTGGAAAGGACCTTAAAGATGATCCCATTCCACCACCCAGCCATGGGCAAGGACACCTTCCACTAGCCCAGGTTGCTCCAAGCCCTGTCCAACCTGGCCTTGGGCACTCCCAGGGATGGGGCAGCCACAGCTTCTCTGGGCAAGCTGTGCCAGGGCCTGCCCACCCTCACAGGGAAGGATTTCTCCCTAATATCTCTTCTAACCCTGCTCTGTCAGTGGAAAGCAATTCCCTCTTGTCCTGTCTCTTGGAAATAGTCTCTCTCCATCTTTCCTGTTGGCTCCTTCAGGTTCTGGAAGGGGCACATAGGTCACCCCAAAGCTTCCCTTGTCCAGGCTGAACAATCCCAGCTCTCCCAGCCTTCCCTCCCAGCAGAGCTGCTCCATCCTCTGACCATCCTGGTGCCCCCTCTGGACTCTCTCCAGCAGCTCCATGTCCTTAGGGTGGAGCCCCCAGGGCTGGAGGCAGCTCTGCAGTGGGGGGGGTCTCACCTGAGGGGGCAGAGGGGCACAATCCCCCCCTGTCCTGCTGCCCATGATGCGTTGGGTTCATCTCTTGAATACCTGAACACTTCAGGTCCTGCCCCTGTGACCCCTCACAGCTTGTGGTAAATATGTGGGCATTCCCACCATCCTCTTCCTCAGCTGATGGCCAGGTTGGACACAGCCTGGAGCATCCTGGGCTAGTGGAAAGTGTCCCTGCCATGGCAGGGGGTGGAATGAGATGGTCTTTAGGGTTCCTTCCAGCCCACACCATTCTATGACATCTGCCAGCTGTGCTGGGATGTTTTATCCACGGGTGACTTTCCTTTGAGGAACCACCTTTTGATCCCATGGGCTGAATCCCCCAGCCCTGTGGAGCAAGGGAGGTGCTTCTGTCTTACATTCATTTTCCACTTTGGGATGCACAAAACAAGGTTCTCTCACAAGGGAAGCTTTCCAATACTGCGGTGTCATTGGTTCCAAAAATGTGTTGGAAGGAAATAAGCATTTCGGATGAAAACTGTCAAAATTGGTTGGAAGGAGAAATGCAGGTCAAGGTGGAAAGCTGAAATATTTTGATTATTTTTATTCGCTGTGTTCCAAGACTGTTTTTAATCAGAAAACCTCCCCTGTGGTTTTGTGTGTGGAGTGATGCCTCCACCAATTTCTTTTGGTGGATTTAATGGAACCCTCTGCAGCGTCTTTACCTGAGGCAAGAAATCATCAGGTGGCTTCTCTCTTTCAGCCTTTTAAAAGCAAAATAAATTAAAAACAAAACCAGAAACAAAACCAACCATGTAACAGCCCATTGATTTTAAGAGCTTCCTTGCTAAAGGCATTCCCATGGCAGCCCCTGGACATCAGTCTCCATGGCAGCAGCCAGTGCTGCAGATAGCAAAATGTCCTGGAAAACCCTCCAGCACCTCGTGGCTGGTGGGACATGAGGGCAGGGCACCTGGGCAATGTGCCTTGGTGCTCCTGTTGGAGATGGGGGTGACCTCAGTNCTTTAGGGTTCCTTCCAGCCCACACCATTCTATGACATCTGCCAGCTGTGCTGGGATGTTTTATCCACGGGTGACTTTCCTTTGAGGAACCACCTTTTGATCCCATGGGCTGAATCCCCCAGCCCTGTGGAGCAAGGGAGGTGCTTCTGTCTTACATTCATTTTCCACTTTGGGATGCACAAAACAAGGTTCTCTCACAAGGGAAGCTTTCCAATACTGCGGTGTCATTGGTTCCAAAAATGTGTTGGAAGGAAATAAGCATTTCGGATGAAAACTGTCAAAATTGGTTGGAAGGAGAAATGCAGGTCAAGGTGGAAAGCTGAAATATTTTGATTATTTTTATTCGCTGTGTTCCAAGACTGTTTTTAATCAGAAAACCTCCCCTGTGGTTTTGTGTGTGGAGTGATGCCTCCACCAATTTCTTTTGGTGGATTTAATGGAACCCTCTGCAGCGTCTTTACCTGAGGCAAGAAATCATCAGGTGGCTTCTCTCTTTCAGCCTTTTAAAAGCAAAATAAATTAAAAACAAAACCAGAAACAAAACCAACCATGTAACAGCCCATTGATTTTAAGAGCTTCCTTGCTAAAGGCATTCCCATGGCAGCCCCTGGACATCAGTCTCCATGGCAGCAGCCAGTGCTGCAGATAGCAAAATGTCCTGGAAAACCCTCCAGCACCTCGTGGCTGGTGGGACATGAGGGCAGGGCACCTGGGCAATGTGCCTTGGTGCTCCTGTTGGAGATGGGTGTGACCTCAGTGTGTGACCTCAGTGTGTGACCTCCCGAGTGTGAGCAAGGAATGTGGCATCATCCAGCAAGGTGTTCCTCTTGCTGTAGCTGTGCCTTCAACTTGTCTGTCCTTGACCTTTGTGAAGGTGTTGAATCCCCTCCAAGCCTTGAGCTGCTCCCACCCTCTGCCCCTTCCCCAGCTCCTGGGCCAGAGCACGTGTGTGATCCAGTGCCCAAATAATTTCTTTTATGGCTCTCTTAGGGGGTTCTATTTTGGTGACTTGCTGTTAATTATTAGCAAAGGTCTTGGCTGGGAGGCAGCTCCAGATGGGAGCTTGGCCAACATGAAAGCCCAGTGGGTCTCCCTCAATGCCAGGGGTTGGTGGGCACCCAGCTGGCTCAGTTGGCATTGCATGTCCCCCTTGAGGGTTTGAGCTCCCCAGAAATGTCTTCTGGACGTGCTGGGGAGGTGAACCAGGAGCTGGCCAAGCTCTTTGCTGGGTTCTTGAGGGGTTTTGGGACAGAGCCCAGTGCTGGGCTGGGCTCAGGGGGAGCTCCAGCAGGTCCCTTCAGTTCCCCTTTGGCTCCTCTTGCAACCTCTTGGGAAGGTGACCCTGTGGGGAATGTTGTTCTCATCATTACCAGCTGAACTGTTTTAAGATGTACAAATGATGGAGCTGAGTTTCAGCCAGAGTTCTTTCTCTGATTTCTTGCCCGAAAGGACTTTGTAAAAATAAGTGTGTGTGTTTAATGGTATTAGTTTTTTTTTAAAAAAAAAAGATGTAAAAGTGCTATTTTAGAGCCTGCTCTTTACCAGCTTGCAGCCCCTCCTGCTCAAACAGGAACAAACCAAGTTAGTTAAAGTTAATGACAAGGTGGCTCCTAACTAGGCTGGAATGTTACACTGAAGGAGCCCCTGAAGGGTTTCCATTGAAGCCATCTGGGAGGTGATTTAATTCCTGGTGCTGCTGGTCTCTGCCTGGCTGGGCCACGTGTGGCCACCCAGGGGCTCACCTGGATGGACAGTGTCTGTTTCTTTAAGACAGTTGGTTTTCCAACATTTGGGTTGGAAAAGACCTCTGAGGTCGTTGAGTCCAACCATAAAGAGGCTTCAACCCCCAATTCCAGCAACTTCCTCCTGTGCTGGGCATTGGTGAGGCCACACCCCAAATCCTGGGGTCTCTTTTGGGCCATTCACTACAAGAAGGACATTGAGGGGCTGGAGCATGTCCAGGGAAGGGGCTGGAGCAGCAGGAGGGGCTGAGGGAGCTTGGGGGGCTCAGCCTGGAGAAAAGGAGGCTCAGGGGGGACCTTCTCACTCTCTGCACCTCCCTGACAGGAGGGAACAGCCTCAAGTTGTGCCAGGGGAAGATCAGGAATTAAGGAAACTCTTCAAACTTGCCTTTTGAAAATTGGAAAATGAAAATTTTCACTTTTCCTCTCCATTTGGGATGGGAAGAGTTTGGAAATCTCCAATCCGGTGGTGTGGCATCTGGCAGCAAAGCAAAAGCTTCAGCATCTCCTGCTGCCTTTGGAGCTCCTCTGCCTGCCATGGTGCTCCAAGGGTGGGGTTTGGCCAGAGTTGGCTCCCCTGCCCCACCATTGGGTTCTCACCCGAGGAATCACCAGTTCTGGCAGTGAAATTGTTGGGTTTTCTGCTTGCTGTTCATGCAAATCCACCTTGGTGCTCCCAAGCAAACTGTGTCCGTGGTGCAGAGCAGAGTGGGAGGCAGGTGATGGATTCAATCGATGGGAGATGGGAAGGACAATGGGAAGGCTCTCCTTGTACCTCTGTGCTCCCCTTGTCGGCCCTGCAAGACAAGCGTGGACCTGCATCTCCCTCTAGTGACTCCTCTCAGCCTGTTCCTCACCAGCTCCGTGGCACCAGCCCCGCGGTCCCCCCAGCTCCTCCAGGAACCCTGCTGGGATGTCCATGCCCCGTGGAGCTCAATGGGAGCGTGGAATGAGCTCCAAGAAGGGGTGGTGGGCATGGGGGGTCTGAGGGCAACGCTGCCAGCTGCTCCAGGAGAGCTCAAGGACCTTCAGAGCTGCCCACCAGCCCAACCCTGGGTCTGTGCACTCATGACTCGTGGGCAAGACCAGCCTGAGGAACCTGCTCTGGTGCTGGGGGGAAAACTGGTGGGAGTTTGAGATGCAGGGAACCCTGAAGTTTAACTCCTTTCTCACAGTCAGTTCTTTTGTCTTGAGTGGAGGTGCTTTCACCAACTGGGCACTGCCTGGGCTCTGCTGGTGGTTTTAGGGCTGAAGGGACCATTGGATGTGGTAGCTGAAGACAGAATTGAGCCCCTTGCAAGCCACTGCCTGAAATTAATTAGCTGCCAGCCTCCAGGAGGCTCCACTTGGGCTTGTGCCTGCCTGTCCTTCCCAAGCCTTGGAGCTTTGCAGCTGCTTGAGGGGAAAGTTGTGTGGTGGGAGCTGCGAGCTCCTCTCTGACCTGCCTGTACCATTCCCCCCGAGAGCACCAGGAGCCTGGAAATGTGGAGAAACAGCAAAAAGAAGGGCTGAAGGGACAGATTGTGATCCCTGGTGTCACTCTGTGTGTTTGCTGTAGTTGTTTAGTAATTGCTCTCAAGCTTTGACTCCAGGGACACCTTCAAGCACCTTCCAGTGCTTCCTAAAGGGGCTCCAGGAAAGCTGGAGAAAGACTATGGACAAGGACCTGGAGTGACAGGACACAGGGAATGGTTTCTCAATGCCAGAGGGCAGGGATAGATGGGATACTGGGAAGGAATTCTTGGCTGGGAGGGTGGGCAGGCCCTGGCACAGGGTGCCCAGAGAAGCTGTGGCTGCCCCATCTCTGGAAGTGTCCAAGGCCAGGTTGGAGCAACCTGGGCTAGTGGAAGGTGTTCCTGGCCATGGCAGGGGGTGGGAATGGATGATCTTCAAGGTCCCTTTTACCCTTTGAGTCCAACCTCTGGTGAAATAACACCATGCCAACTAAACCATGGCACTAATTTCCATGTCCAGGGATTTCTTGAACACACCCAGGGATGGCGACTCCACCACCTCCCTGGGCATTCCATGTGTTGAGCAGGACAGGGGCAAAAACGAGTGAAATCTTGCAATTCCAGGTTTTTTTCCTTCTTCCTTTTCAGGACTCCAGACTCACCAGCTCAGATTTGACCCTGGGGCCACCTTGGACATGGGAGGACACCCAGGAGACCCTCAACCTCCAGCCTGATGGGAGCACCCTGACCTCACTGTCTGCTCACGAGATGCCATCAACTGAGGAGGAGGAGGAGGAGGAGGAGGAGGAGGGCAGCCATTCTACTGAGGATGAAGGCTTTGAGCTGTTGAACTCCACCTATAATAAAATCACTGGCCCTGGCAGGCCAGGGCTGGGCAGGAGCAGCCCGTGGGTCGCTGGTGGCTCCGGTGAGTCCGTGGTCATGGTTTGCTCCTTTTCTCCATTCCTGGCAACCTGGTGGTTCTTTTAGCCTTAATTACGGATTTTTGTTGTTCTTACATATGATGGTGTGACTTTTATCCCCCCAGGAAGCTCCGTGAAGACACACAGAGCAGCCAAGAAGGGCCGTGCCTCTGGCCCTCAGGAGGAGAACATCACCACGGAGAAGCTGATGGGCAACGCGGGCACCCGGCGGCGGCTTTTGCGTGGCAAACTCAGCCGTGCCATCCCTGACCTGGGCACGCCCCACACCTTCACCAAGGCCCTGTCAGCACGCCGGGCAGCTGCTCCCAAAGGAAATGTGCCCAAAGGTCCTGTGAGGACACCAGAGCATCCTCTGGGAGCAGCCAGCCCTGCCGTGCCAGGGCTTGGCGAGGGCGCTGCCCACCCAGGACGCTCCGTGGTGGCACATGGGCAGCAGGGTCATGTGAAGCCAGGCCCCCCAGGGCTGCCAGGGCCACCAGGGCTCCCGGTGAGTGGTGGAGGTGATGGCTGAGGGAGGGGAGGGGTGGGTGGTGGAGCATCTTCCCCTCAGGCTGTTGAGCTGGAGAAACTGGGCAAGGAAACCTTCTCTGGACCAAGAAATCTTTGAAAGCCTCTCCATGCTGGGCCCTGGAGGAGCTTTTTTTGATGGCCTTGAAGAAATTTCACTAGAAGAAACTGCCCTAGAGATGGTCTCAAGTAATTAAAATTAACTCTGCTGTTGGTTTTCATTTGTGGTCCTGCCCAGAGTCAGGCTGAGGGTCTCAGAAGGGACAAAACCATGTCCTTCAGCCCCCATGGCAAACCCCTGGCATGTGCCCATGGACCCTGCTGGCATCACTGTCTTTTGCTCCTCTACCACTGCAACACCCCAAAATTGCTGCTGCTTCAAAGCAGAGCGTTGAATTGGTCTTGAAATAAGTTGTGGTTATTTTTCAGTTCATTCATCCATTGCAGTGGATGGAAAAAGTGAAAGGTAAACTTAGAACAGATAAATCTGTAGAGAAGTCTTGAGTCTTCCTTGAGAAGCGTTTTTACATATTTTACCATGTTTGCTCATTCTGCCAAAATGATTCCATAATTTGGTTACATTTACTTAATAATTCCTCCAGAAAACTGTATTTCATCCCCCCAGTGCCACTTCCAGCAGTGTCCATGGGCACCTTCTCTTCCCCCCGGGGTTGCCACCCACATGGAATCCATCCTGGCTGCCCTGGGGCTCCTCAGGGCCCTGCAGGGCAAATCTCCACCCATGGCTGGTTTTATGGCTGTGGTTGAGGGACCTGCCACTAAATCCGTCATCCATGAGCCAGGCTTTGTAGGATAATGGTTAAATTTAGGATTGCTACCTTCCCCCTCAAGCCATCTCCTTGCTGCTGCTGCTGCTATTGCCTGCAAAAATAGAAGAAAATGGCAAAAGGAACAGATGCTGAAGGATGAAAAAAATCCCAGGAGCGGAGGAAACGTCACGCCGTTTGACAGCCCTGCTGTCAGCAGGCAGGAGGGACCCAGCCAGGAGGGGAATTGCTTTTCTCTCCTGCAGAAACCTTGGAGATGGGATTTTTTTATTTTTTTTTTCCCTTGGTCCTGAGTATCTTGGGTGGAAACACAGGTAGCAGCAGCTCCATCCCAGCATTAGGTGTAAGAGAGCCTGTAAGGAAGATGGACAGGGAATTTTTACCATGTACTGAAAGGACAAGAGGGAATGACTTTGGACGGGCAAAGAGCAGGTTTAGATGGGATATTGGGAAGAAATCCTTCCCTGTGAGGGTGGGCAGGCCCTGGCACAGGTTGGGCAGAGAAGCTGTGGCTGCCCCATCCCTGGGAGTGTCCCAGGCCAGGTTGGATGGGGCTTGGAGCACCCTGGGCTGGTGGGAGGTGTCCCTGCCCATGGCAGGGGGTGGGATGGGATGAGCTTTAATGTCCCTCCCAACCCAAAGCAGTCTGGGATTCTGTGTAGGGGTGGTGGCACATGCTGGGCACAAGCCATTATTTTAGCTAGAATAGGAGCCAAGCCTGACAACCTTCCCTCCTGCTCTCCATGTGAGGGCAAGAGGGCTCTGGTGGGCACAGAAGGGGAGCTGAGCCCCAGAGCCCCCCGGGCTTCAGATTTGGGCACTTCAGGTGATCAGAGTCCCTTTGGTGAAGCTGCTCCTGCCCATCCCATGAGCACTAGGGCTGCAGCTGGGTCTGTGCTGGGCATTGCTAATTCCCTGTGGATTCCCCCAGCCTTGCTCCAGGGAATCCAGGCCGTTGGCAAGCTCAGAACAAACCTGGTGTCTGTCACTGAAGCCGTCAGAGCCGCAGCACACCCAGGCAGACGCTGTGCCACAGCCTGGTGTGTTGGCAGCCTTTCCCAATGCCTTCCAGGTGGATTGCTGTCCTCCAAAACTTCCAGCATGTCCCACCTCGCTGTTTCTGCCCAGACAGATGCTTTGGGAAGCCCTGAAGTGGGGTCACCTCTTGGCCAAGATGTGCATTTTTGCCTCGAGCTGGGCCAGCTCAGATCTCACACCAGTTCAAGCAGCAGATGTTTGTGTCCCCGTCCAAACTACTGTTTGACTCTGTGGCCAGGATCCAACTTTGGGGGATTTTTTTTCCCCCTAACACTCTGCCTTTCCTCACCAGGTGTCAGGGAATGTGCTGCTGCTCCCTGGCCATGTGGTCTGGGACGTTTTTGGAGTGGGTGCCTCAGGATTGTGCCACTCAGCCAGGGCAGGAGCAGCATAAACCAGGGACCACTTCTGACCCCACCAGTTTTTGGGGTGTTTCTCTGTGATTTGAATCTGCTGGTTTGCTCTGACTGAACCATTTCAGTTGCTGCTTCCTTGGGGCTGGGACACTGGTCACCCAGTCACTGTGGGATCCCCCTTTGGGGTGGCACAGCTCTTCTCCTTTGCCTTTCAGGGCTGTCCTGGCAGACGTGGACTGGTGGGGCCCAAAGGAGACAAAGTGAGTATCCAGAAAAACAGGGGAATGTACATATGGGGTGTAGGATCTGGGGCAAATGCTATGCATGATTTGGGTGTTTTCCATCCAGACACCAGTGTTGGCTCCTGAAGCTGCAGGTCGTGGTACTTTAGGTGTGTTTGGAAGAGGAAGGGACTGTTTTTAGTGGATACTTCAAGCCCAGGCTCAGGACTGAGCTGACTGGGCCACTTAGTGGCTCTACAGAGGCAGCAAAGCCAGGAGATGAAGCAGCTTTGGCTCAGGTCACCTAGAGGAGGGATGCTGGCATGTCCCAGCTCCATACTATATCCATGAAATCATCTTGGAGTGGCATCCATCCTCTGAGAGTAGACCCAGGACCGCCCTTCCTTCTCCAGCAGCCACATGGCACAGTTGGTCTCCTGCTTGGTGATGCTCTGCGTGTAGGGTGGTGCCTCAGCTTCCCCATCAGCAGGTGGCCCTGAGCAGCTCTGCACAGCAGTTTCCATCTTTCCCAAGCTGTAGAGGGCAAACTTGTTGCCCCACAGAGTGTCAACAACAACTTCCCTAGTGGGGATGTTTGGATGGGTCTGTGCTCATTTCTTTTGCTTTTCCTCTTTTCAGGGTCAATTAGATCTTAAGAGCTGCTTTGAACCCAAGAATGTGCCTAAGCCCAGACTCTACTCTGAGCTGAGTCAGAACCTGTGCTGACTGTTAAACCCCTGGCTGGTTTTAAGGAGTTTCCCTTGTCTCCCTAGGGATACCCTGGAGCCGTGGGGAGGATGGGCCCCCCAGGTGAGCCAGGCCCTGTGGGCATCCCCGGGGTGCCCACCATCGTCCTCTGGAGGAACTCCAGGGAGGACTGGCAGAGCTTCACGGTGAGTTCCAGCTGTGGCTGGTGAGCTGCACTCACACCTCCCCCTCAGCTCCCCTGCTCTGCTGGGGCAGGAGCTGGCAGGAAGGGATGCCATGGTTTGAGAGTCCTCATCTCTTGCGTGGGAGGTGAGGGCAGAGGGAAGATGCCAAGGAGGAGGATGGCTCTGTAGGCAGCTGTCTGTGAGTGAAACAGGATCAGCGTGTCCCTCTGTCCCCTGGGACTGACCAGGCTCCCCATGGACCACACACATCCATCCCCTCTCTGGAATGTTCATACCTTACCTGTGCAGGACAGAGGCCAAGGCAGATCCAAGGCATGCAGAAAGCAGCCCTTCTCCTGCTCTCTTTTCCACCACATCCCACCTCCCTGCTGCTCCCCAGGGTCTCTGCCCAGCAAGCTTCTTGCTGAGACATTTCCTCACCTGATCCCTGCTGGGAAAGGTGGCACAAGGTGGGTGTCCAAGGCTGCACTGCAGGGCATGACCTGCTCCCCACAAGGCTGTTGGAAGAGTTTCCTCTGCCCTGCTCCCAGGCCGGAGTTTGACAGGAGCACAGATCCACAGGGATCTGTGGATGCCCATCCTCCATCCCCTCCCCCTGCCCCATCCTGCAGCAAGCAAAGCACTTACTGTTTCCTGCTGAAATTGCAGAAGGCAATTAATTTCTCCCCACTCTCTTTGGCATCTGGTGGTCCGAAATCCGAGTTCAGGTCTCACGTGGGAATTTCCACACGACCCCCCTCCCCCCTCTTTTTAAAGGTTGGGTTTTGGTTGGTTTTTTTTGGTTTTTTTTGAAGCCTAATGAAATAATATCCTGTCCCGAGTGAATCTGAGTTCACTGATTCCTGAGACAAGGCAAAAGCCTTGGCTGGGCTCCAACCTCCTCCAGAAAGTTTTTTTTTTTTGTGTGAGCAGCTTTGGAGGGAAATGAGAAGTGGCTGGACAGGAGGAGGATGGAGCCCTGGCAGGGACTGCACCCGTTCACTCACTAATCAATTTGGGATCAACTTAAAAGAACCAGGGATGCCTGGTGTGCTGTTAGAGCTGGAAAAAAATGCACCCATCCATCATCTGTCCCCGAGAGCCTGTTCATTGCTAGAAATATTTCCGTATGTTGAAAGGTCTGTGTTTATTTTCCTTAATGAGTTGCTTGGCTTTTCTCCTTCTGTCTCCTCTGGTGCTGGAGGACAGATTTTTGGAGCAGGGGGGCAGGAGGTGGGAAACATGTAGGGATCCTGCCTCTCCTTCTGCCTGGGATTGGGATGATGGGCAAGGCAAGGCTTTTCCTACCCTTTGATGCCAGCCAGGATTTGAGGGAGCTGCCTGGACTATGTGTCTGGGCTCACCATGGGAAGGAGGAGGAGGAAAGGTGCTGCTGAGAGGGAGGGGGATGGCTGGTGGCTTTTTTTCTTTCCTTGCCATCTCCCAAAACTTGGGAAAACCAGCTTGGAAGTGCCCAGAGAAGAGGCTGCACCTTTAGGTTGGCTTTGAGATATGATGGGATTAGTGCACCCTGGGGCTCTTGGGTGGTTTTTTTTCCTCTTTGTGGTCATCTGGTCTTCTAAGAAATTGGAGGTGCAAGGAAAGATTTGGCTGCTGGGAGAAGGGGGAGGAAAATCCGCCTGGCAGAACCGCCTGGGCATCTTCTCCTTTAGGTTTTCCATGGAGCTGGGTGAGATTCCTCACCCGGGGCAAACTGAAGTGTCAGAACAGTCCAACCTGGGCTAAATGTGACAATACCTGTTCTCACCAACAACATGTTTCTGAGCTTTCCATGTGCTGCAGGGCATCCACGGGGGAGCTGAACTCACCAAACCCCACAATAAGTGGGCTCTCTGCCTTAATTTGCTAAGGGAGGCAGGAATTCCTTATTTCCTCCATGTTATCCTCACATTAAGCCTTCTGCTGTGACTTGCATGCACACAGCATGAAATAAATAAGGGAATCAGAGGATTGGTTCATTGCTCTGTCTTGCCAAGGCAAGAAAAAATACTTTGAAGGCAGAAAAGAAGAGATTGGAGATTTTTTTCTGTTAACATTTTGCCTTTTTCCCCCCGTTTTCCCCTCAGCAATCATCATTTTACCAACTTCTGCATGCGGGGTGGCCGGTGAGTATTGCTGGACTTTTCATGGTGGGGTTTTTCCTTGGCTTGGCTATTGAGTTTTCCTTGCTCCAAGCACTTGAGGCTGTTTTACCCTTTTTTTTTTTTTTTTTTTTTTTAATCCAGAGAAAACCAGGAGCCCCTGGACCTCCAGGACATCCAGGGAAAACAGGAGCACCTGTAAGTAGGAAAGCCCCCCTGTCCCCTGCTCGGCACTCCTGCCACCCCAGCTGGGCTGGGGACACTTGTAGGGTCAATGTCCCCAAGCTGGGCTGTAATTAAGGGCTTTGGGATTGGGTTTCAAAGCAGCCTAATGGTTTTCTTGTCTGCTTCCCACTGAAAGGCGGGGATGTTTGATATCCAACTCCCTGGGTTTCTCTGGCAGCTGCAGCCCCTCTGTCTGTGCCAGCTGAACAGCCCTGGCTTCATTTCCCCAGGGCATCAGGTTCCTGCCTCTCTTTTTGGATAGGGACCATCTGGGTCCCTCCCAGAGGCACGAAAAGCAGTCAGAGGAGGGTTGGTGCAGGATTTGTGCCCTGTGCTGAGGGGTCTGCCAGCCCATGCCCAACATCCTGGCATCACTGGGAGATGAATCCCTCCAGTCTGGCCTCTGTGAGCAGGGCAGTGCCAGGAGGCAAAACTCTGTCCTCATCTCCAATCAGGCACCAGATCAGGATGCCCAGGCAGGGAACAGGATCTGGTGCCAGCACCAAACTTGTCCTGGGCACAAACCCCGTGAATGTGGGCAGGGTGGGGGGTGCCAAGGGATGTGAATCCCCCCTGCTCTGCCCTTCCCAAAGCCAGCCCTGTGCTTTGCTGCCCACTCCAGCTCTTGGCACGGGGCAGGATGGGGGGACACGGGGGGAGAGGGGGGTCATTCAATCCCTCTTTGTGCACAGGGACCCTGTGGAGCCCCAGGGGAGCCGGGGGAGAAGGGCCAGAGGGGGTACACGGTGAGTGGGGGTCCTGGGGGGGTGGGGGGCTTGGCTGTGGGGAGAGCTCGCTTTGGAGGGGCTGAGTGTGTGTTTGGGGCTGTCCCAGGACCCTCGAGGTGCCTGCCCCTCTTGGATCATCCCTGGGTAAGGGAGAGCACAGCAGGTTTGGGGTCAGTTTGGGAATGGTGTGAGCGGTGTGAAGGGTGGGGGGGTGTCCTGGCACCGTGCTGTGGTGGGCAGAGGTGACTCTCCATGGCAGGGACATTCCCCTGCTGCAGCTCCTCCTGTCCTGGTCCTGCAGAGGACACCATCACCATCACCAGAGGGTGATGGGCTCAGCCACTGCTCAGCACAGCCCCTTTGGGTGCTGGACCCCACCTGATGCCCCCCAGGCAGGTGGACACAAGTTGGCACGACTGTCCCAAAGTCCTTTTGTCACCTCCTGGAAACCACCCACCTCTGGCAGGGCTGTGTGTGCTCTGCCACTGATCCAGCCACTGCCAGCCAGGGCTGACCAGCACAGCTGCCTGGAGTTTAACCCTGGGGAGAAAAGAAAAAGAGGGCACGTGTCCTAATCTCCCATCACTGGAGTTTTCCACCCCCTCTCCCACCTGTGCTCTTGGTACCCAGCCCTGTGTGGGAAGATGTGACACATCCCAAATCTCATCCCCCTCCCCAACAGGTGCCCCTCCTGCTTCCTGCTTGTTTCTCCTGGGTGCTGCTGGGCTGCTCTGAAGGGACAGCACTGCCCATCCCTGCTGCTCCTCATCTCCCTGCTCACCCAGCTCCTGGAGCAACTCTCTTCCTTCAGCCTTCTGGTGTTTCCCATCCTGGGCTCCTCCCAGCACGGACCTTCCTCTCCTCCTCCCATTTGTGTCTTCCTCTCCAAAACCGGGGTGGTTTTTCCTCTGCCTTGAGGATCCAAGGACAGGCTGGGTTTTACATGGATTGAAGCTGAAGGAGGATTTGGATGAGCTGGTGAGCAGGGCACAGGTTGGGTCCTGCTGAACCTCTGAGTGCCAAAAGCTGGTGGCAAATGGCAGAGTCAATACCTTGGGCAAGAAAGGCAGCAGTGCCACGAGGCTCTCCATGTGTCTGCTCTCCATCACACATCCTGCTGCCAGCTGTCCTATAAGCCCCAGCCCCATTCCCTTGCAGCAGGGACACACCCCCCAGGGACAGTGGTTTACCAGCTGCCAACATCTGGAAGGCATCAGTGAGTGTGTTAAGCTGGTTGAGTGTAAACACCAGAGTGTGTTGGCGTGGCTTAACCAAAAGGTGCCAAATTATCCTCAGGCTTCACATAAACGGGGTCTGTGAGGGGTGTCAGCAGTTGGGGGGGGGTGGAGATTGGGACAGAAATGGGAAGGAACACATTTTTTGCACCCATCACAGTCCATCTGCAAGCCCAGTGCCTTCAGTTCTGGCCACAGCCCTGGCCCCTCCTCTCCCCTGGCTTTGGCATCTGCCAAGGCCTTCACATGGCACGTTTCCAACAGGAAACTCAACTCAACCTTGAGCTCAGCTCTTGGCCAGCCCGGGGTGGCTTTTTTGAAGGTTCATGTTTCTACTAGACCTTGTTCCAAGAGGTGTTTGGTGCCCATTCAGGCTCCAGCAGGTCTCTGCTCCCTGCTCTTGCTGCCCAGGGGAGGTTGATCCATGACATCAGGGGGGAGGAAGAAGAGGAGGAAGAATTTCATCCACCTCCATCAGCCCCTGAGCACGTGGTTGGGTTGGGTTTGCCCAACATTTACATTTTGCCCATCTGCTGGGGCTCACAGAAGTGCTTGCCTTTCCTGCAAAACTCCAACTAGCAATAAATACTCCCTGAAGTTTGGACTAGAAGTGGAATGGGGCAAAAATGCAGGGGTTTGGGTTGGGTGCATGGCCAGGAGTGAGCAGGGGGGGGTGTGGGGCTGCCTGTGGGATGATGGGACCCTTCAGGGTGGGAGAGGGGGAAAGCAAATCTCCCCAAAACAGGTTTGATATTTTTGCACCCAGATTCTTTACTTGAGCAGTAGCTGAGGCAGCTGCATCTTTCTGCCCTTCCTTCAAACTCTGACTTTATAAACTAAAACAAAATCCAGCTTTTGGACTTGACAAAATGTTCCAAAATTGTTAAGAAATCCAAACGATCACAGCGAGTTGAGGGAAAGTGTCCCCTCTTTGGTCCAGGCTGCTCTTGAACTTGCCTGAATTTGGGATTTTCAGTGAGCTAAGGGGTAAAGTAAAAGCTGCCCCAAAGTTTTAAGTGGTGATGCCCAATCCAGAGGATCTGCTCAGGCTCCAGGATGTGGGAAAGCATCAGGAATGGCTTGGAGATGAGATGCTGATGGAGAAGGTTTTTACTTGACCTTCTCCTACTGTATTGCTTCTTCCTTGCTGTACAGCCACTGCTTGGGACTATTCCATGATTTTGGTGGAAAACCTGGGCAGATCCATGTGCCCTGAATCCATGAAACTTTTCCCTGGCAGCCCTGCCCATGTCCTGGCCACGGGACTGGGTGTTGCTGCCAAAGCCAGAGGGAGGCAGAGCTCAGCGTTTCATTTATTGCTTTCCTAATGATGGGGGGTTATTAATTTTCCATGCTTGCCTTTTCTCTCCCCAGGGTGAACCCGGGCTCCAGGGCTTGCCAGGACGTGTGGGTTACCCTGGCTCAGATGGCATCCCTGGCCTGGATGGCAAACCTGGGCCCTGGGGGATGCCAGGGGAGCAGGTGAGCCATGAGCAGGGCATGGGCAGGATCAGGGGGAAGCTGCAGCCCCAGGCAGGAGACAAGAGACTCCTAATGCTGCTCCTTGTGTTCTCTTGCCTCCTTTGGAATATCCAGTCCTGGATGAGTGCCTTTTGGTTCATGTTTCCCAGGAAAAAAGGGGTTGTAGGGCATCCCACACATGCATTGAGGTGCTGGGATAATCCAGTTCCTGGATTGAGGTGGGTCCAGGCACGAGGGCTGAGCCTTTGAAAATAACATAGAGTTATGGCATGGTTTTGGGTTGGAAGGGACCTTAAAAATCATCTCATTCCACTCCCCTGCCATGGGCAGGGACACTTTCCACCAGACCAGGTTGCTCCAAGCCTTTGAGGGCTCAAAACTTGGAGGTAGAGAAAGAAATGAGAGCAATTCTGGACTGCCTGGATAGTGTTCAGTCCGTGAATCTGGTTCCTTGGTGGTGTGACAGTCCCTTCCTTTTCCCAGGGAATACTGGCAGCACACCTGGGCTTGGCACCTTTCTTAGGGGGTACCATGCTGAGGGGTTTGGGGCTCCCAGGGGCTGCTGGGCAGTGGGGAGGGGGTTGGACACGGGTGGGAGGTGCTGGGTACCCCCTCAGTGCCAACTCTGCTCCTTCCTCCCTCTCCCCAGGGCCTGCAGGGCTTCCAGGGGGACCGAGGGCTGGCTGGGGACAAGGGAGAAGAGGTAAGCTGGCTTTTGTGTGCCACGTGGTGCTGTGGGCACGATGCAGTGCCAACCCCAGTGCCAGCACGTGCCAGGTACTCAGAGCTTTCATTACTGGTTTCACTGGGACCCCACCAGCAGCTCCTTTGCTGCAGTTCCTCTCCAGGGGTTTGTCAGCCAGGATATAAAATGCCCATTAAAAATTGAATGCTGGTGGTTTGTCACCCCTTTTTTTTATCCCTTCCCCCCCTGCCCTAACTTAGTCTTTTTAAGGCTAAAATTTTGAGAGCTGCCCAGGAGATTTTGGGCTCCTCTGAGGTGTGACCATACTGGAGCTTTTGAAACCTGATTTCTTCTTTTTGAAACAGCAATCCCACGTGGTTTATCATGTATCATATATATAATTTTTGTATAACTTGATATCATACATCTTTTCTGGCCCATCCTTTGTACCCTCCTGCCTGTGGAGAGCTCTTTGCCAGCCCTGTGGGTGCTGGGATACCTCTGGGACACCACAGGAGCTGCAAGGAGGGGACACCATGGTGGGGATCCAGGCTTTGTTCCTGGGCTTTTAGCATGAGCCTGAGAGTCCCCATCCCCCTGAATCCCACCAACTGTGTCCTTAAGCCACGTCTTAGCCCCTCATGGTCCAGCTGGGGCTCACACAGCCTTGTCCTTCCCATTTCAGGGTTTCTTGGGGGACCCTGGACCGGTTGGGGAGAAAGGAGAGAAGGGAGCAAAGGTGAGGGTGTCTGTCCGTGCTCTTGGCTCCTTCCCTGCCCCACATGGTGCTCTCCTCCCTTGCTCAGGCTGCTTTTGGCTTTTCCAGGGGGTGAAAGGAGAAAATGGCCTGCCAGGTCCTGCTGGACTCCAAGTGAGTTAAGAGGGAAGCTCCCTGCTGTGCCAGGATTGCTCCTTCCCTCCATGCCCTTTCCTGGGCTCACCCCTGTGCCATCCCTGGCTCCAGCCCACATTCTGCTGGCTTTGAGCAAAGCTCCCTGTGTTTTTTTCCTGCAAGGGATGGGACAGAGGAAGCTGCCACCTCAGGGTGGCCACTTCACTGACATCCCACTCCTGGCTTCTCTCCCAGGGCATGTCAGGTCTGAAGGGTGTGATGGGTTTCCAGGGCCCTGCAGGGCCAGAGGTGGGTGTGCTTTTGCTTCTTCTGTGTCACTGAAGAGGTGCAGGAACCTGGTGATCCCCCCTGGAAAATGGGGCTGGGATTTGCAACCAGTCCCTCTGCATGTTTGGGGCAGGAGCCTCTCCTTGCTTCTCTCCTTGCCTGGCTGGTGATGAAGAGAAATGAGTCTTTGGAGAGTGTGTGGCATCCTGGTTTGTTTTAGGTGGCCACCCTCGACTGAGATGAATCCCAGGCTGGCAGCCACCTGTGCTTTCTTTCCATGCTGCTCTCAGCCATGGCTTTGGGGGCATCCCAGCCAGGCCTGGGCTTGAAAAGGATTTGAAGGGAAAATTGGAGTGGTTTGGTTGTGAATGGAATCACCTTCCAGCATGAAGGGAGTGGGGGAAGCTGGGGGTTGCCGAGGAGCTGATGCTTGGTGGGAAGAAAAGGGGGAATTCGGGATGAAGGAGAGAATCAAAGCAAAACTGGCATCTTTTCTCTGCTGTTCCAGGGAGAAGGTGGCTCAGTGGGCCCCCCTGGCCCTGCTGGCCCCATGGTAAGTCACAGATTTTTGGTACAAACCGTGGCCAAAGTGCAGCCAGTGGAGCTGGGCAGGACCCCCATGGGATGTGCCACCATGTCCTGCCCAGCTCATCCCTTGGGCTGAGTTACCCCTAAAAACGATGCAGCTCATTAAAATGCAGCCTCCTGGTAGTGGAGGGAGCCCAGTAAATCCCCCCTAGCATCCCCATTAGCTGCCTCTGCTGCCAGGGGAGATGCCCAGGGGTCCCCATGCCATCCCCTGCTGCATGGTGAGTGTGGGCACAGGGCTGAGCAGGGTCTTCTCCTTGCAGGGAGAGCCAGGCCAGCCGGGCTCTGTCGGGTGCCGAGGCATCAATGGCTCTCAGGTGGGTCTGCCCCACATCCCATCCTTTGCTCTTTGGGATTTTCCAGGCACTGCGCTCATCCCATCCCTTCCCTGCTCTCTCCACAGGGGGAAATGGGCCCTCCTGGCATGCCTGGCCCACGGGGCCCCAAGGTAGGAGCACCCAGGGATGAGGGAACCTCGTGGGGATGGGATGTCCTGGGATTGGGAGGGTGTTCTGAGGGTCACCTAGCCTGGGGTGGTCTCCCACCCCAAAAACTGCAGAGAGACTGGGGTGGGAACGGGAATCCTTTCTGTACCCCTCCTGGCAGTGGCACTGGAGCTCTTCAGCAGCTGGAAATTCCCAGGAGGGATTTCCCACTCTGGTGCCTGCAGGGATTTTGTTCTGACAGCAGCTCCTGCTTTTCAGGGCCCACAGGGATTGCAGGGCAGGCGTGGCCCCCCTGGCCCCAGGGGCTCACAGGTAAGGGGGTGATGCCCTGGGGTGAATGATCCCCCCCTTCCCTTCTCCATGATCCTGCTGAGTGATGAAGGAGCTGCTGGGATTTGTCCCCCCTTTGCAAATGGACAGGAATTCCTTGACCCTGGGGTTCCTTATGCCCCCTGTGTGGGCAGAGTGGGCAGTGGTCCCTGTGGTGTGAGAGTCAGCCTCTGGGGGTGCCAGGCAGGGTTCCTGTGGGATGAGGTGTTACCCACAGAGCAGGACAGTGAGCAGCATCCCTCTTCTCCCAAACATGCCACTGCCTTTGCTTTTCCCCAGGGTCCAGCTGGGATGGAGGGATCCACTGGTCCCAAAGGAGACACCGTAAGAGCTTCTTGCTGGCCTGCTTTGAGCTTGGTGGGGGTGAAGCCCAGGTTTGAGGGCTTTTCCCAGAGGGGAGGTGGTGGTGGAGGTGGGGTGAGGGGTCCCTGCCCCTCCTTTTGGAGGACAGAGGGGGCAATGCTTCCAGCAGACCTCACCAATGCCATCTGGAGGTCCCTGGTCATCTCAGGGAGGGGACATGGTGGGGTTGGATGGTCTCTGCCCAGAGACACAAGATGATGTCAACCTTCTCCCTGTGACCAGTGACAGGGCCTGAGGGAGCTGTGCCAGGGCAGGGGTGGGTTGGATCTGAGGGAAAGGTTCTTCCCCCAGAGGGTGGTGGGCACTGCCCAGGCTCCCCAGGGCAGTGGGCACAGCCCCAAGGCTGCCAGAGCTCCAGGGGGGTTTGGATGATGCTCTGAGGGACAGGGGGGGATTGTTGGGGTGTCTGTGCAGGGCCAGGAGTTGGACTGGATTATCCTTGTGGGTCCCTCCAACTCAGGATAGTCTGTGATTCGAGATTCTCCTTGCAGGGAGCAGATGGTGCCCTTGGGGGGAGGGGACAGCCAGGACTGGAGGGCCCTGGGGTAAGTCCATGGGAGTTGGTGGCTGGGTGTGGGGTGCTCTCATCCTCCCCCTCAGAGCCCCCCAAAACCCTGCAGGGAATGCCCCCTCTCCCCCCAGCTCCCCACAGTGCCTGTGACATGAGGGCTGAGGGAGATGACAGACACCCCGTGTCATTTCCAAAGTTCCTCTGACTCTGCTGCTTTCAGAAGCCTTGAGGTTTTGCTTTTTGCCCTGTGGATTTATCAGCAGAGATGGCTCAGCCCTGCCCAGCCCTTTCCTTGTGCCCTCCTTTTCCCAAGTGGTTTGGATGCTGAGCTGCCCTTTCTGAAGGCTGAGGATGTCAGGGCAGCCTGACCTTCCTCCTGCCTGGCCCACAGTGTCCCTGTTTATCATGTCCCAACTCCCAGAGCTGAAAACAGGGGCTTGCAAAAAGGATGAGGGGTGTGGGATGTGGGTGGGATGTTTTAGAGGCTAACAAGGACCTCATCCTCATACTGGGGCAGCCTTGGGAGGGACTGTGTGTCCTCTGGTACCTGTTGGGGAGCAAATCCCACCACGGCATCAGCAACTAAACTGGTGCCTGTCATTTATCAGCATCATCCCATCCCTGCAGTGTGAGAGGGTCTCCTCCCTGTGATACTTCCCTTTGCGTTTTGAGGTTTTATTTTTTAATTTGCATTTTGTGTCTTTCTCTGTAGGGGTTTATTGGCCTGCCAGGTCCAAAAGGCACCCAAGGAGAGCGGGTGAGTGATGGCATCCCTGCCATCCCTGCTTGGCATGCAGGAGAGCTGGCTTAGAGCAGCCCAAAGCACCAGCTTGGGGTTCTTGGACATGGTGTTCAAATAGGTGGCAGCTGCAGTTGTTTGGGAAGGCAGAGCTGCCCTTGGGCTCATCCTGCTGCAATAAGAGGAGCTTTCAGACAGCACAGTGTGTCCTGAGTTATCACCTGCCCTGTGGAGGCACGAGGGAAGTGGCAATGCTTTAGCCTGAGTTAAGGAACACAGCAATGAGGGCAAGGCACTTGTCATCCCTGTGCTGGTATCAGGGATGCCACCACCCCTGTCCTGCCCACCAGGGGACTGGCACTGGCATGGGGTGCTGGGTGCTCCAAGGGTTGGGTTGGTGGGGATTAACCCAGAAGCCCTGGAGCCTCCCCACCACGAGGAGCAGATCCAGCAGGTACCTGTTGCCAGCTCTGAAAGGCCCATCAGGAGGGAAATTCTGGTTGAAACAGAGCAAAACTCCCTTTATTTGCTGCCAAAATCAGATCACAGCTTGCTTTGGTTACAAAGGGGGGCACAACAGGGTTTTTTCAGTGTACCCTCCACTGCTGCTCTTGCAGGGCTGCCGAGGCCCAGGTGGAGCCAAGGGAGACCTGGGAGCCAAAGGAGACAAGGTACCACATTCCTAAGCTTGTGATACCTCCAACTGCTTCCTCTTCCTCTTCAGATGTGCTGTAGCCCTGCTGGTGGGTGGCTTGGTGTGGCTCCTGAGCAGCTCATTCTGTGCTTGATCCCCCGTGCTGCCTCTGGTCCAGCCTTCCCTGCTCTGCCTCACTTTGGCTGGTTAAAAATGTCACATTTCCCCATTTGGTGGTGCCCCGGGGGATGCTCGTGGAGGAGGGTCACGGGGTGTTCACCAAGGCTGGGGGTGTGGAAAGCCAAGGCAGCAAGGGGTGGGCTCTCCAGAGGAATTCCTGCTGCTGTGACACTGTGTCTTATTCCTTCAAGGGTCCACGTGGAGCACAAGGAGCAAAAGGCCCCCCAGGGACCCGGGGCCAGTGTGGCTTGCAGGGCTTTCCCGGCCCCCGAGGGGCAGTGGGGCCCAGGGGTCCAGATGTAAGTGCCAAGGATGCTCTGGGGTGTTGTGGGGTGGGATATGTGTGTGCCCACTGGGGGGAAGGGGTGCAGGCAGTGCCCCGTGTGCTGCTGGCACAGGATCCCTCCTAAGATACCCCTCTAATGGCATCACCCCCTGCTCTGCTCAGGCACTGCTGGCCAAGCCCAGAGCCCTTGGGGCTGCAGGTGCTCCCAACACCCAAACAGGGCTCTGATTGTCTGATCCAGACCCCTCTGGCTGTGCCCCCATCCCCAAAATTCACTGGTGGGTTCAGCAATGTGAGAGCAGCTTTAGGCAAGGCATTCCCAGCCTTCCTGAGTTGCCTCTGCCTGAGCAGTTTTTCCCTGAGTCCCTGCTCTGGGTCAGCACCTTCCCAGGTATTTTGAGAGCACAGGGCTCACAGATTGCTCACTTTTTGCCCCCCTCTGCCTCCTGGAGCCTGTGCTGGCAGCTCTGAAGGGCTTTTGAAATTGTTTTGTCCTCCCAGTTTGCTGTCAGGGTGGATGAACCCATCTCCAGGCCAGGCTGGCTGCTTGTCTCTAGGAGAAGGGGGATTATATTTTCCCACCCACCTTTCTGGTCTGTAGCATCCCCCTGTGGGTGATGCCTCCCCCCTCAGGGGGGATTTTGAGATGCCTGTCTAGATCTGCTCTCACATTTGCTCTTCAGGATGGATAACAAATCCTCCCACCTCTCCAAGAGCTCAGCAGGATTCATCTCCTTGTCCACCCACCCACATGGTCTGGAGCAGGGATGGAGCAGGCAGGAACCTTAGCAATCAGTCCTTTGCATTGCCTTAAATTGGAACAGCAGGAAACAAAAATATTCAGCTGTGTTGTTTTGGGTCACATCAAACTGCTGAGCTTTTGTTCTGCCCAGTTTTATAATCCTGGAGAATGGGGGAAATCCCCATTCCCACCCCGAAGCTTGACTGGATCCCCAACTCTCATTAATATCACCCCTGGTCACATTCCCATGGTTTTTTCCCTACACCAGGCAGCAGGATGGTGGCTGGGGGAGCCACCAGGGTGTGTTTGCCTTGGCTGACTCCTCTCCTCTCTCCTGGCAGGGGGAGGAAGGCCAGATTGGCCCAGCAGGGCTGAACAGCAGCGAGGGACCCAAGGTCAGCACCGGTGTTTGCTGGTGGCTCTCCAGGTTTCCCACAGGCTGCTCCCACCTTTGCATGGAGAACAGGGATGTGGCTGCCCCATCCAGGGGCACCATCCCTGGGGAGCATCCCCAGCCTCTTCTCGCCCACCCTGTGCATGGCAGAGGCTGGAGGAGTCCCCTCAGTGCTCTGGGGTGGAGGGGGTGGGGGAAACCCTGCAGAGTTGCCGAAAATACCTGTGTTTCCATTTGTGTGATTTTTTAGGGAGGACAAGGACCTGATGGGCCAAAGGGAAGCCCAGGACCACGGGGAGCCCGGGTAACTAATGGGGTGTTTGTTTGTGGCTGCATCTTGGAGCATCTTTGGCTGTGGGAGACTGAAAAAGCCTTGGAGACCCTTTGCTTGTGCTGGGGCTGAGCCACCATCAAACACCAGATTTGCCTCCAGAAGTGCAGCTTTATTTGTGGCACATGGATGTTTTTGTGATGCCTGGTGTTTTCCAGGGCCGTGTGGGTCAGCGTGGGCTTGTTGGAGTCCCTGGGCTGCCTGTAAGTAGGAGATATCCCACATTCCTGTGCTGGCAGGGGGAGCAGCAGCCTGGGATGTGGCCAGATCACAGGGTCAGGCTCTGCTTGGGAATTTGCACAGGCTAAGTCGGGGGTGAGCAGCTCAGGCTTTTGCATGTTGTGCAAAGTGTTTTAACAAACCACCTGCCCCACGCCACAACTTCCTCCTTAACGCTGAGCGCCGAAAATTCCAGGAAATAACTTTTGGAGAGAGCTGTGTTAGTGAGAGTCGTGTTTGCTGAAAGAGCCAGGAATAAATAGCTGGGGCAGGAAAAAAAAAACACAGCCAAGGTGGGAACAGTGGGAACGGGTTTCCTCCTACACTGGTGGTTATTTCCAAAGGTGGGATGGAGCAGGGAGGAGCTGCAGGAGCTGCGTGGGATGAGCTGTGCTCTGAGAAACCCACAGCTCGACACACACCAGCCAGTGCCACTGCTGATTTCCCACCTTTTAACCCTTGGGAAGCTCTTGGTGGGGTCATCCTGGCACCAGATCCTGCTTTCCTGAGATGAGACTTTCCTTCCAGGGCTCACGGGGTGTCCCGGGAGCAGAAGGCGCAGAAGGCAAGCCCGGTACACAGGTTCCCATCCTACACTCTGTACTTGGCTCTGGGGGAGGCTTGGGGTGGGCACATGTATCCAGAGGGGGAGCTGAGCCCAACAGGGGGAACTTCCCAACCTCCCAAATCCCCGTGGCCATGAGGGTCAACACCTTGGCACCGTGTTGGACCTTGCCATGATGTCCATCAGCTGCCTTGGTGGGACTGGGAGAGGCTGTTCCTGCCTTGCCTTCCCATCCTCATCCTCCCCTGCCTTGTCCTGCAGGGTCACCCAGGGATCGTGGGCAGCCCAGGCAGGAGGGGATCACCGGTGAGTAGAGCTGATTTCAGTCCTTCCTCCCCCTCTGCTCAGCTCTCTCCCCATGGGAATGGGCCTCAAAAGCGTGTCCATGGGGTGGGGGTACAGGTGGTAGGTGGGACATTTGACAATCCTGCTGAAGGGGGAAGGATTGGGAACAGGGCAGTGGGATTTCCCATCCCTGGCCCTGCTGTCCTGAACAGGTCCAGCACCCAGACCTGGGCTGGTGGCAGATTTTCCCTTCTGTGGGATTTCACGTATTTATCCTTGCTCTGAAATTCAAAATACAATTAAAAACCAAATAAAAATCTGGCACTGCCCTCAAAACAGGAAGGCTGGGTCAGTGTGTCTGGGTGGGGGTGGTGTGTGTGTCTCCACACACAGCTGTGGTGCTTCCATGAGAAATCCTGGAGCTGGATTTTAAGGGAAAGCCCCAGTGCTGTGCTTTGGGTTGGGCTCAGACCCAAGGCAGAGTCTCTCCCTCCTGCTCCTGCCTTCCCTCCATTGCTCACCTGCTGCCCTTTCCTCCAGGGCTTTGCTGGTTTGCCGGGGGGCCACGGCCACGTCGGACCTCCTGGAGCAATAGTAAGGGGGGAAAAATATTCCTCTTGCATGGAATGCAAAAATGTTCCTCTTTCTCTCTGTGTTTTCTTAGGAGGGATGTGAGTGGAGCTGGTGCTGCTGGTGGGGGAGATGGGACTTGCCTTGGGAATCATTAGGGGATCATCTGTAGGACCTGATTTTACCTTCCTGTTAAAAGATATTAAAAAGCCTCAATTGCAGAAATCATTTCCCTCCAGGGATTGTGCAGCTTCCCTAAGCCTAGCAGGGTGTCCATGGGGGATGGCAGCTCGTGGAAACCCTCCACACCTGAATGGCAGCTGGTCCTGGGAGGAGATCCTGGTGGAAGTGGGTGGTGCAGGTTCAGGGAGAGGGTGGTGGGCACTGCCCAGGCTCCCCAGGGCAGTGGGCACGGCCCCAAGGCTGCCAGAGCTCCAGGAGGGTTTGGATGATGCTCTGAGGGACAGGGTGGGATTGTTGGAGTGTCCTGGACAGGGACAGGGGTTGGACATGGATGATCCTTGTGGATCCCTTCCAGCTCAGGATATTCTGGGATTCTGTGATGATGATTCTGTGGTCTGAGATGGAGACCCAGAGCAGCTTCTCCCTGAGAGCTTGTGGTCATCTGGGCTTGGTGGTGACCTTGTCACCTTCCCTGGTGACAACCCTGCCAGCCATGGGGGGCTGATGTGCAGCAGCCACCGGGATGAGCTGCAGTGGTTGAGTTTGTCCCCAGTGTCCCTGTTTGCACCAGGTGACACCTGACCATGAGCACAGGGCGGGGGCTCAGGGGAGCTTGTCTCCTCTCAGCCTTTTGACTCACACCTCCTCCCCAAATAATTCCAAAGGGCTCTCCTGGAAAGCCTGGACCTGATGGAGACCTGGGTTCCTTGGGCCCAAAGGTGAGCTCTGGGCTTTGGGGGAGCCATGAATGGCTGGTTGGAGCAGTGAGGGGGGTCAACTGTCTCTTGGCTGCCATGGGGAGACCTGGGGTGATCCCATGGGCTCAGTCCAAGGGCTCACCAGACCCCATGGGCTCAGTCCAAGGGCTCACCAGATTCCATGAGCTCCCCAGGGATGGGAGGATGCCTGACTCCTTGCTGGGACTGGGGGTTCACTAATTCCCTTATTTTGCCTGGCAGGGGCTGCCTGGGAAGCCTGGCCTGGAGGGGCCACAAGGACCTGTGGGCACCTATGTAAGTGATAGACGTGCCTGGGGAGAGGGTGGAGCAGCCTCACCATCCTCCCAGGGTCCTGCCTTTCCCTCAACCTCCTCCTTCCCAAACCTGGAGCTGCTCAGCTGTCTCCTCACCCCGTGCTCTTCCCAGGGTTATCCAGGACCTGCTGGTGACCGTGGGAGGTTGGGACGCAGGGGAGACAAGGTAGGGATGGGACACCCAGCACAGCACTGGGGTGGGAGTCCAGGCTTCCAGAAGCATTTTTGAGTTGTTGAACCCACTGGCTGGGGTTGGGTGGTGTCTGCACTCTCCACCCATGGCAGAATGGCTGGAGGTGGATCCCATGTTGGGTGAGTTCTCCAGCACTTCTGCCCAAACTCCTGTGGATTGTTCTAAAAACCGGGGTATTTTGTTTTGTTGGGTTTTTTTTTTAAGAGGTTATTGCATTAGAACATATGGAGGAAAGGAAATCTTTCTTGCCTCCTAACAGGGAGAAAGGGGAGCCCAAGGTCCACCAGGATTTCCAGGAAAAGCTGGTCCCAAGGTGAGTTTGCTGCTGGAGGAACACTGAGTCACCTGGGCTGGGCTGGGGGAAAATGGGAAATCTTTGCCATGGGGAACTTCTGCCACTCTCACATCATCAAAGGAGAAGGGACAGAGGCTCAGCTGTTCTTTTGTGATGTTCTTGTCCCCCCAGGCCCTGCCAGGTCCTCCTGGTCCCCGTGGTGCTCCCGGCTCCCAGGTAGGGCTCCCTGTGTGCTTTCTCTTTGGGGCTGCTCTTCTCCCTCTGCATGGTCCCTGTGACCCTGCCTGGAGTGTCAGCAGCATGGATCCGTCCCAGATCCCTCTGTGGCAGCAGGCAGGACTTGATCCCACTCCTTGCTGATGGAATTCTGACCTGAAGCTTCACAGACACCGCTGAGGTGGTCCCAGCACACAGTGGGACCCCCTGCTCAGGGTCTCCTGGTCCTTCTTGCTGAGCATCCTTCTTGTTTCAGGGCAGAACGGGTGACCCAGGTCCTCGAGGGCTCCCAGGGCTGCCTGTAAGTGCAGAGCTGTGCTGAGGTGGGGGGTGGTGCCCCACGGGATGAAAGATGGATGCCCTCTCTTTGGGCTGGTCGTGGGGCAGAGAACAACCCAAACCCAGCGTGGGTGGCTGGGTGGCGACAAGTTGGGCACAGGGACAGCAGTGCCCTCCTACACCTGCAGCAATGAGGCACCTTGCACACCGTGTGGTGGCCCAACAGGGCTCCCACGGGGCTGCTACAGCCAGAGCTGCATTTCAGGGTGCCAAAGTGGCCTTTTGGCCTTGCAGGGTGTTCCTGGCATGCAGGGGCTGGATGGCATTCCCGGGAAGCCTGGCTTGGCTGGAGAAACTGGGGCTCCTGGAGCTGCTGGTGCTGCTGGTCCGCTTGGGTACCCGGTGAGTGCAGCTGGGGCTCCCCCATGGATGCCCAGCACATCCCCCTGGCTCAGGAGGTGTGAGGATGGTGCTGGTGCAGCACTTCTGGGGGGCTCCCTAAAGCAGGGAGGGGAGGAAAAGGGAAGCTGGTGCATGGCACATGGTGTGCAAAGACCTCCTGAGTTGGTGCAAATCGCTGCTGATGTGGGTATTTGTTTTCAGGGCCGGGAAGGTCCAAACGGACGTGAAGGGCCTTTGGGGATGAGAGGGGAGAAGGTAAGGACACAGGAGGGGGGTTGGTTGCCCTTGCCTGGCCTCAAGGGAGCTTTGGGCTCGCTTGCTGACCTTCCCAAGGCTGTGGGGACAAACCCCCTGCCAGTTTGGCCACTGGCTTTGCATCTCTGGTGCAAGTGGGAGAAGAGCCACCTACACAGCGGGGTCTGCAGGGTGTGGAGACCACCAGGGCTCTCCTGATGTCTGTGTCCTCTCCAGGGTGATGTGGGAGATCCTGGGGAAGCTGGTGTCCGTGGGCTGGATGGTGAGCAGGTACATCAGCTGGGGATCCGTGTCCTCCCCTCTCTGGGCTGCTCCTCCCCTCCTCATGTGCCTTCCTGATAAGAGGAGGTTGCTGATCCTCAGCTAAGCCAGAGGGTTAAAGCTGGGTCTGTGTTAGTGAGGGGTAAATGAGCTGTGCCAGGGCTGGGCTGTGTCTTTCCTCCCCAGGGACTGCCAGGACCACCAGGAGCAGAGGGTCAGCCAGGGCTCAAAGGCGAGCAGGTGGGTTCCCAGGGGTGCTGGGGTGGTGCTGAGGGTGGTGCTGACCCTGCACAGACATCTGAATCCACAGGGGGCTGTTTGAAATCCCCCTCAGTATCCTCATGCCTGGGCATTGACATTCCTGGGAATGACAGGGGGTCCCCTCAAAGCTTGGTGGCCGGTACAAGGAAAACTGGGAAATGATGGAGGGCAGAGCCAGAGAGAGCTGGAAAAGACAGCCAAGAATAATCCTGGTCGTTTTTATCCTGTCCAGGGAGAGGCAGGAAGCCATGGAGCTCCAGGTGTCAGAGGGAGCCCTGGGGAGCCAGGGGATGATGGACCAGAGGGGCCTCCAGGGTGGCCTGGCAAGCAAGGGAAGAAGGTACGTGTGGGACTGTCCCCAAGGGGGTCACTGGTGCCTGCTGGCGTCCCCTGTCAGGGCATCACAGGATCACAGATCCTGAGCCACAAGGAACATCCATGTCCAACTCCTGGCCCTGCACAGACACCCCAACAATCCCACCCTGTGCCCCAGAGCATCATCCAAACCCTCCTGGAGCTCTGGCAGCCTTGGGGCTGTGCCCACTGCCCTGGGGAGCCTGGGCAGTGCCCACCACCCTCTGGGGGAAGAGCCTTTCCCTGAGATCCAACTTAACCCTGCCCTGGCACAACTCCAGGCCATCCCGTGGTCCCCACAGAGCAGAAATCAGTGCCTGCCCCTCCCGGGGAAGTTGGAGCTGCAGTGAGGTCTCCCCTCAGTCTCCTCTTCTCCAGGCTGATGGGAATGGGAAAGGTGCCACCCAGTGCACTGGCATTGCCCCAGGCAGGCTGGGGGTGATGCTTTGGGGTCCCTGTGCTGGGCAAGGTGCTGCTGGCTGTGCTCAACATTTTGTCCTCACTTCTGGGCTCCTGTGGGTCACAGCTGGGGTGACATCCTGGCACAGGCAAAGCCGTGAGGCCATGCCCTGCCCAGCACCAGAGGAGGGTGGAGAAATCCATGGAAGTCAGAGCTCAGCTTTTAACCTGCCCTGAGATGGGGCTGGGACCAGAAAGGAGAGAAGGGCCAAGAAGGTTTGCTGCCAAGTCCAGATGGGGGCTGGGCTTCTCACCCACAGGTGCCAAGGAGGGGGCTCAGCCCCCATGGGCAACCCTGGACTCTGGGAGCTGCACAAAATCCTAGGAATTGTCAAATATCCATAATTAATGTTTCATATCTCATGGGCATGACCGAATCAGCCACTGCATCTGATGTTGGTATTTCCCTCTGGGCAGGGTGACACTGGTGACATTGGAGAGCCAGGAGAGCCAGGACCGCGGGGACAGAAGGTGAGGGGTGTCTCTAACTCTGTCCCTCCTTCCAGCACCTCGAACACCCACAGTCTGCTCAGCCTCCCCTGCTCCCTGTGCCACCCTGGGGACAGAGCAGGGCTCAGCACCTCTCCTGAGCACCCCAGGGTGACCTGCTGTCCGTGGCACCCAGAGAGAGGGTGAAACATGTCACCTCCATGCAGAAGCACATTTAAATGCTGTTCCTTTTCCATCTCTGTGGTGACAGCTCTGTCTCCATCCCTGAGCAGGGTGATGCTGGCCCCAGGGGTCTCCCTGGAGTGTCTGGTGCAGGAGCTGCCACGGGGGAAATTGGAGGAAAAGGCCAGAAAGGAGAGAAGGGACGTGAAGGTTTGATGGCAAGTACAGGTGGGGGCTGGACTTCCACACCCTTTGGGTGCCCAGTGTCCCCACAGGGTGGGTGCTGGATGCCAAGGAGGAGGTCCACCCCCAGTTGGGTTCCAGGAGCCACAGAAAATCCTAGAATTGGCAAATCTCCGTAATTAGGGAGTTTCATGTCTCATGGGCATGACCCCAAAATTGGGTCTTGTTGGCACAAAAGGGCTCATGGGGCTGTGTGGGGTAATTCTGCCTCCAGCCAAATTCCAGCCCCTGCTGGGCTGGGACCCTGCTGAGCACATCTCCCCGTGTCCCAGGGCCAGCTCGGTGTCACTGGAGCTGCAGGACCTGCTGGAGCCAGAGGATGGTTTGTAAGTCAGATCATGTCCCTCCTCCCCTTTCAACCCATCCCTGACATGCTGTGGGGACATGTGTGTGACTGGGAGCACTGGGCAAGGCTGAATCCATGGGGCTTTTTTGTGACTTGCACAGGGTGGGACAGGACTCCGAGGTCCTCCTGGGCTCGATGGTCCCGAGGGAGAGAAGGTATGGTGGGATTGATGGCTCCAACCCTTCATCTCTGAGTGAAATGCCCTTTTCTGGCTTTTTCCCAGGCTCTGCTGGTGGGGGATGTGGTGGGACTGGCTGCATGGAGGAGCTGGGTCAGGCCTGGGCAGGCTGGGGACCTGCCATGGGACAGCCCCTGCCCTGAGATCCAAAGTCAGCAAGGCAAGGAAGGGGTTTTCCAGGGACAGGGCTGTTTCCCCTTCTTCCACAGGGAGATCCAGGACCACAAGGCATGGATGGACCCGCTGGTGCTGCAGGATTAGAGGTACTGATGTTTGGGATGTAGAGCTGGGAGCTGCCAAAGCTTCCTCAGTGCTCCACCATTTCCAATATAAACCAAAGCCAGAGGATTTACTTCCCTTTCCCTGCCTGGATGAGGAGGGGATTTTAAAACCTTGGCATGGACTCCCAGGAGGTACTTTGGGGTGGAGGAGTGAGATCCTTTTGGGTGCCTCATGGAAGACCCATTCCTGCTGTGGAATCTGTTCCCTCCCACATGTCCCTGGTGCTTCCTTGGCCAGCTGAGAATGATACAAGGGGAGAGGATGCTCAAAGTACCCACAGAGGTGAAGAACATGGTGGTGATGGGCTTATTCTAAACCCCCAATGTTCCCACAGGGATTCGCTGGAGATGATGGAGCGAAGGGAGATGGAGGCAAGCCCGGCCCAGCGGTGAGACCCAACCCTGTCCTTGCAAAAGATCCCTGGGAAAGAGGCTTGGTGGCATTTTGGGATGGAGCAGCAGAGCCTGGGGCTGTGTCTCACCCCAGAGGTGGCCACAGAGGTTGCTCTGCCAGCCTGAGTGCTGGCTGTGACTCCCAGCTCCTGCCCTGTAACCGGATTGCCCAGAGCCAAAGTTCCTGAAAGGAATTTTAATACAGCAATTAAACACCCTGCCAAGGGCCCATGACATTGTGCAGGTAATGCTCAGCTGGCAGGGTCTGCCTGAGGCAGGGTCAGGGCTCTGGGTTCCCCCTCTTGGAGCAGATTTGCTCATGTCCATGTGGTCATGGAGCTCCAGGAACCTCCTAGTGCTGCCCCAGGATGGGTGTTAGGGTCATGGTGCCCACACACACACAGCCACGGCTGTGTTATCAATGCCCTGAGCTCAGCTGAAGGATAAATCACATTTGCATCCCAGTTTTCCCATATTGCAGTGCTGCTCTGCCCAGGCAAGGCATGCCCTTACCAGGGGATCACAGAATCCCATACTGGGTTGGGCTGGAAGGGACCCTAAACCTCACATTGATCCACTCCCTGCCACAGGCAGGGACACCTTCCACTAGCCCAGGTTGCTCCAACCTGGCCTTGGACACTCCCAGGGATGGGGCAGCCACAGCTTCTCTGCCCAACCTGTGCCAGGGCCCAGGGAAGAATTCCTTCCCAATATCCCTCTGCAGACTCCTTATCCCGCTCCTTATCCCAGGCAATTGGCTTTGCTGGGAGAGGTCGGGATGTGGAATAAACTACAGGTGGATCTGCGAAGCTCAGTGTAGTTGAAGTGTAGGTAGCTGCTCACACCCTGCTCTGGAGGGTTTGGGTGACCAGTGCCCATCTCTCTGTGCCCCCCAGGGCTCAAGAGGGGCTCGGGGGCTGGCAGGTGCCCCTGGGCTCCAGGGATACGCTGGGCATGAAGGAGTCAGAGGAGTGACGGGCACCAAGGGAAAGCCAGGCCGGCAGGTAACTCCTCCCTGTGCCATGGGACATTCCCACCGTGGGAACATCCCTGGGAAGAACAGCTGTGCCCTCACCCTCCTGCCTTGCCCTGATGCCAGCCCTGTGTTTTGTCCCCAAATGGACTCAGGGTTCTCTTGGGCCACCGGGCGAAGCTGGAGCCACAGGGCTGAGTGGCATCGAGGTGAGTGGGTTCCTCTGCTGCCCCATTCCCTGCTCCAGCTTTTCTCACCACACAGCTTTGTGCCCATCTGCCAACCTGCCTGGCATTTGGGTGAATAACCTTGGAGCTCATTCTTGAAGTTTGTTTTCCTTCTTAGGGCCCGTTGGGTGCAAAAGGGGAGCCAGGCAAGCCGGGAAAACCAGGACAAATGGTGAGGAGTGGGATTGGAGCCACGCTGGTTCTCCCTGGGCCAGGCAGTGGGATGTTGGGATCTCCTGGTTGTGATGAGGTCCCACATGGGCAGCATCTCCCCCCACAGCCCCATTCTGCAAGAATCCCAACTGGAAGATTTCAGCTTAGAGCTGTGCTGGGTGGGGTGAGGGTGGCCAGGGAGGCTGAGAGGGGCATCCTTGGCACAGCATCCTCACTGAGGGCTTTCCTTCTCCTTTGGGATTTTAGGGATCTCCAGGACAAGCCGGTCCTAAAGGATGGAAAGGTCGCAAAGGAGAAAAGGTACCCCCAAAATCCTCCTCTGGGGATGGCGGGGGGTGGCTGAGCCTGAGCTGGTCAATGCCATTCTGGTCCATGGAGAGAAACCAGGGGGAACCTGGAGGGACCTGTTTCTCCTCCCTGGCAAATCAGTGCCTGGCAAACAGGGGATGCCCTTGGGCTGCCTTTTGGGTGAGAGGCTGGCAGATCTCCCCAGCTCAGCACCCCCGACCCCAGGGCTGCCTCCACCTGGGAGGGGCACAGGGGACCTCCCCAGCTCTGTGCCATGGCCTTGGTGCCCATCCCACAGTGCCTGGTGAGCTCTGTGCCCACCTCCATGCAGGCACAGCTCCTCTGCCCCACTCCTGCTCTGGGATGTGGCTGAGCTGCTGGAGACCCACATCTCCCATCTCTTCCTCCCCCAGGGCGATGTGGGGCATGAAGGGGAAGAAGGGGTCCCTGGAGAAGCTGGCAGACGGGTAAGTGGCACTGTTGTCCCCACAGAGGGTGGCAGGAGGCACAGAGCTGATGTCTGGGCAGGTTTTGCAGAGGGGGCAGCGAGGGGGCCCAGAGGTGACAGGCTTATTTTGGAATTGCTCCCGAGTCTTTCATCTGTTGTTCCCAGGGCAAGCGAGGCAAGATGGGCCACCAGCCCCCACGAGGTCCCCGGGGGCCCAAGGTAGGTTGGTTTTGCCTCCCAGGGTGAGGATTGCCCTGGCATCTTGGCAGTTTAGGGGTACTGCCAAGCCAGGGGTGCTCCCACCTGCCTGAGCCCCTGGATTAGGAAAGGATAAACCAATAAAGCTGGAGGACTTGGTGCCCCCAGTCCCTTCCAACCCTACGGGGGGTCTCCAACCCCTCCCAGCCCCCGTGGGCTGCTCTCCCTGGCACTGGAGCACCACCCTGGGCACAGCAGCCAGGGCTTCTCACTTTTGCATTTCAGGGCTCCCCAGGTGACAAAGGGCTTCAAGGACCCCAAGGCCCCCAGGGACCCTACGTGAGTATCAGCCTGGAGGGTTTGGGGTGCTGCTGCTCCCTGTTTGACCCCTGTGGGCACCACTGTGTGACCCAGCTCGGTGGGCACCCAAAGAGACCCATTTAAAACAAATGAGGTTTCTAGGTGGTTCATCCATCTCCTCTTGCTTTCTCCTCCTGAATTAGCAGCCCAGCAGGGTGTGTGCAGTCAGGCAAATCACATCATTTCCAATATGTGGCTCTGGAGGCCAAACCCTTCCCTTGCAGGGAAGTTTCTGGTGCCAGGCAGTGCTGAGCACTTGTGCCCACCTCCCCAGAGGAGCTGCTGTGGCTGGAGGGACCAGCTGTGACCAGCACTGACCAAAAAAACAGACTCAAATATTTCTTTTTAATTACTGGAAATGCTTTTATCTCTACTTAAAATTAAAAAAAATCCCAACTTTGGCAACTTCACCAAAGAAATCCGGGATGTTCTCAGCCAGCCAAGGCACCTGAACTGCATTTTTAAAGGGGTTTGCTGAGGGATCCTCCCACAAGTCAAAATGAAAGATAAGATGACAAAAATGCCTCAAAGTTTCTGGCAGTCTCAGAGTCCTGGCAGCAGCCTCAGTTGTGGTGAGGTCCCTCCTTGCAGTACCACATTTCTCTCTTAGGGCATACCAGGGCTCAAGGGCATGAAAGGAGACCCTGGACCCAAAGGACACAAGGTGGGTGACATGCACCAGCCACAGCAGTGTTTCATTTGCTCGATATCTTCATTTATTCCCCTCTTGGTGAACCCTGATGGCTGCAACATCCTTCTTTAGGCACTGACCACCGTGTGGAGATGAAAGCTTTAGATTTGTTCCCAAACCAGGTCCTTTTCCAGCCTCTCCATGCTCCTGGAGTTGCAAGAGCAGCAGCCTTTTAAGCCACTGCTCTCAGCAGTGATGCTGCTGCAGCACAAACCTCCTCTGTGCCATTCCTGAGGAGCTGATGGATCCAACCTTGGCTCGAGAAGCCAAGCCCATCCTCACCATCCCATTCCTCAACCCCACGGCCATAAATAAGAGTGAAAAGCAGTCTCTGGTGATAGGAAGTTGCTCACATCCGTCAGGAAAATGAAACCCTGGGAATCAATAAAGCTTTGAATTTATTGTGAGCTCGGTGAGCAGCAGCAGAGGCTGAAGTGTAGGAGGAGGGGAGACTGGGATTTGTCCCCTGCTCCACTGTGTCTCAGCACAGCAGAAATCTTCTTTATTTTCTGAAAGTGCTTCCTGGGAGCTCTGGAGGTTTTCCTGAATTATAGTCTGGGATAAAATCCTTTCAGTTTTGCAGCTGAGCATTGTTCATCCTGCTGCCTCCTTCCCCAGAAATGGAGGTACAGCTAATTCTGAATCCAAAGCATGGGTGTTTGGAGGCAGGTTTTTTTTTTTTTGGCCAGAATTTTACAGCCAGCCATAACTGGGAACTCCCCAGGAGATGTTTGGCCTTAGGAAATGGCCCCAGGCAGGTACCCCCTGCCAGAGTCAGGCACTGCCCGCCACTGATGTGTACCCAGAGCAGGGGTGCCAACACCCACCCTGCAGGGCACCCTGGCTGGTGTCCCAGGGGGCTTCTGCCCTTCTCTTTGCCACCATTACTCTCTCCTAGGGCGAGAAGGGCAGCAAGGGCGACCTGGGCCAGCAAGGGGATGATGGCTTCAAGGTGTGTGACAGTTTTTCCCCTTTTCCTTCGTCCCACTGGTCCCTTGTCACCCTGTGTGACATCCTGCCACGTCTCCTAGGGCAAGCCAGGACCCCATGGTGTCCCTGGGAGGCCGGGACCCAAGGGAAAGCAGGTAAGGGAAGGGTGGAGAGGAATGTAACATGAGTATTTGGGGTGAATTCCTCATATAGCCATGCAAAATCCACAGGAAGGGATTGGGTGTAGAAGGGTGCAGTGCCCTGACCTCCCCTGGTGTCTTTGCAGGGTGACAGTGGCCCCCCTGGCCCACGGGGACACCCTGGAATTCCTGGGACACCGGTGAGTCCTTCACCCTCCTGGCAGGTTTGGGTTCACTCCTGACCCCACAGGGGTTACACTGGGATGGGGCTTTGATCCCACTTCCCTCCCACTCAACTGGGCCTTGTCCTTTCCTTCCAGGGCTTGTCTGGACCCAAAGTAAGTAGTGAGGAGCACCTGGAGGTGGGATCAGCCCTGTCAGGATACCCTTCCCTCCTTCCTGCTCCTTGGGGTGCAGGGGGGCCCCATGGGGACAGCACAGCAGCATCTCCACACCCCCACCTCATCCTTTGGCAGGGGCTGAGGGGCTTCCCAGGACTGCCAGGACCCAGGGGCACACCAGGAATGCCGGTAAGTGGAGCCCCAACCACCCCTTGTGCCAAAATTTGGCTCCCTTGCTCCCCCAAATTTGGCAGCAAGGTCCTGCCATGCCATGCCCTGGGTGCTGTCAGAGGAGCTGCCAGCGTGCCAGGGGGCCAGTGGGACAGCAGCCAATGCCACCAGCACTGTCACTGTCACCCAGGGTCTCGCCGGCCCCCCCGGTCCCAGCGGGCCCCCACTGGTGCTGTCCCAGGAGGAGCTGCAGGTGAGGGGCTTCCCATCCTATTTTGGTGGGTGCCACCCAAGGAGGGAAAGGGCTGACAACGGTGCTGTGCCATGTCCTGCTGCTTCTGAGGTCCCTTGTGCACAAGGCCCAAGCAGATAGGATTAATCCCTCTCCCACCACACTTGTCCCCTTCATGTCCCATCCCCTCCCTCAGCACCCAGTGACGCTTCTGGCCAAAATAAGAGCGTGGAGCTCATGTCAGCTTGGATAGATCCCCCTCTTTTTTCTTTTAGCACCTGATTTATTCCTCCAACCGCCTGAATTACACAGCAGTCTGGGCTCTGCTGGACACCCTGAAACAGGAGCTCCAAGCCTTTGTTGAGCATCCCAATGGCACCAAAACCAACCCAGCAACCACCTGCCAGGAGCTGCTGCTGGCTCACCCCAGCCTGCCCGATGGTACCAGGGTGCACGTGGGGTCCCCTCCTGTTGGCCCTGGATCTGGCCAGCTCTCCAAACTCTGTGCAGGGATGGGAAGCTCTTTGCAATTAAGAGAGAATAAGGATTTGGGGGATGGAGTCAGTTGGGTTTCATGGGCATCCCTGGAGGCTGCAACCCAGGAGGGTGGAGGCTGCAACCAGGGATGTGCTGCCAGCTGGGATGGCACTGTGGGGCACCCTCCCTGTGCCAACCCCCGCGTGCCAAGAGCTCCCCTTTGCCTCCCTCCAGGGCAATACTACATCGACCCCAACCAGGGTAGCCCTGAGGACGCACTGGTGGCCTTCTGCAACTTCACAGCTGGGGGGGAGACCTGCATAGCCCCCGTCCACAACCAGGTATGGGGTGGCTTTTGTGGGGCAGCTTCAGCCCTGTGTTACCCCTGGGGGTGGGTGAGGATGGTGGGGCTGGAGAGGGACAGTGTGACCCTTATTGTGGTGACCAGTCCCTTGCCAAGGTGACCACTGCCATGGTGAAGTTTTGGAGTGAGGATCCAGGTCACAGTGTGTGCCCAGGCTGTGGGGACAGAGCATATACATGTTGGCTCCTTGTCCTGGCAGTGCCACTGTCACCTGCTAGGACAGCATGACATGGTCCCCGCTCCCCACAGGTCCCCATCAAGGCTTGGCTGAGCACCTACACCTCCGAGGACACCTTTGAGTGGTTCAGCACCCTGCCCGGGGGCTTCCTGGTGAGTGCCCAGCTGGAATAGCCAAGGGCACACAAAGCCCCTCTCATGGGAGTCCTGCTCTCCTAGTGCCCATCCCGCTGTGCTGGGCATCACCCAGGTCACACCGGTCACAGTGAGATGCTTTAGGGGCTGGATCCTGCCCGTTCTGGACTGGGAGGAGCAGAGCCCGCTCCAAGCATCCCCCGCTTCCCGGGATTCTCTCTCCTTGCCCCCGTAGCTGGAATACACGGGGGCCAGCCCGGTGCAGCTCCGTTTCCTGCGCCTGCACAGCCGCCTGGCCACGCAGAAGGTCTCGTATTCGTGCAGACCGGCTGCCGAGCCCCAGCCCGAGAAGGAAATCCGCTTCCTGGCCGATTCCCGGGAGCAGAGCTATGCAGCCAGCCTGCAGGGCTGCGTGGTAAGCCCTGAGACCCTCGGCGTGTGTTTGCACCCCCGAAGTTTTCGATAGAGATGATGGATGAGGCTTCACACGGTGGGATGGGCATGGAGAGCATCCCTTGGGGGCAAGAGGCTGAGATGTGGCAGGGGATGAGGTGGACACACGGGAGGTCACCACACCATGAAGGGCTGGGGATGACCAGGCTCGGTGCACCAAGAGCAGCCGAGGGGACTCCTAGAGGGTCCTCGAGGCCCCCAGGCGAGGGGTTTGGTGCCACTCAGCCGCCCTTTGTGCACATTTCAGCTGGAAAACGAGTCCTTCATCACCGACACCATCTTCCAGTTCAGCACGGAGGAGCTCTCGCTGCTGCCCCTGCGGGACCNTATATATGTATATATTATATATGGAAAGGTGCTGTTTCAGTGACTGCTTGAGGGAGGTTCATATAATTTTAAGTGCTGGGAACTGTCTGCTAAAGAGAAAAGAAACGAGCTTTGGAGGAGGGGCAGGAAAGGGGCTTTTCTTTGCCAAGGTCAAGTGCACAAATACTTGGAGCCTCATTTCCCCAGGATCTGTCTGAGAAGCCCAGCCAGTCTGGGAGAGCCTGGCCAGCTCCACGTGGTGCTGCCAGTTGCAGCTCCAGCCCAGCCAGACACCAGGGACTGCTAAGGGGTAAAAAAATGCAAATCCCCCCAAGTCTCTGTTTTGGGTCTGCAACTCACATGGGAGGCTCACAGAGGGATTTTAATGGTGTAGAGTCGGGTGCTGCAGCAAGACTGAACTCCACAGTGGTGTCACTGTGGGTAGACAGGGGCAGGATGGAAGCCCCCTGTGCTCCTTATCACCTTACTTTTGTTATTCCCAGCAATATTCCCCTTGTCTCTAACAGTCCCACTCTCCCTGGGCTGAGTCCCGAGGGCAGAGGGTTCTACACGTGGCACCTGAGCCATGGCTGGGTTAGCAGCACCCCCATTTCTCTGGTGCTGCAGCCCTGGTTTTCTCAGCACCCCTCTGTGCTCAGGATGCCCAGGTGAGGTTGGACAGTGATGCCAGTGCCAGCAGAGCAGTGGGGCAGCCAGGCCATACCCTGCACTGGGGACCAAGGAGAACAGGGGGAGCTTTTTGGGGGTCATCGTCTCCAGGCTGTGGTTTAAGTGATGCCAACTCGTTTGTCTGACTGTGCTGCTCTTTACTATCTCCATCCCTTTCTGTGGGATGCAGTAGCACTCCCTGCTGTGTGTGTGTCACCAGCCAAGAGGGACATGGGGTAATCACTTCTAGGCAGGGACTGACCACCTTCGAAAAAAGGATTTCCCACTCTGGCATTTCATTTCTTCTCACTGGATGAATTTCTAGCGTGCTGGCTGTCACGTGAGGCACTGTAAAACCCTTCCATGGGTCTTTCTCCCCACTGGAACTGCTCCCACCCCTGAAAGAAGCCCCTGGCATTGTCCCCCTCACCTTCAGCCAGCCATGAGGTCACATAGTCGTGGGTGCAGCCAAACCCCTGCTCCCTGCCATGGAGAGACTCCCCAGGGAGCTGAAAAGGGAAGGGGGAGCCTTTGTGGGCATCTTGGGAAAACTGAGGGAAGGGCAGCTCAGCTCTCCCTCTTCCCTGCTGTGATGGAGATGGCTGGAATGTGCCAGCATGGAATGAGTGTCCTTGTGCTTCTGATAAAGCTACAGCTGAATGGAAAGTTCTTCTTTGGTCTGTCCTGCCTGTCCTCTGGTGGGGGAAAGAAATCATAGGATGGTTTGGGTTGGAAGAGACCTTAAAGATCATTTCCTTCCACCCCCTGCCATGGGCAGGGACACCTTCCACTAGCCCAGGTTGCTCCAAGCCCTGTCCAGCCTAGCCTTGGACACTCCCAGGGATGGGGCAGCCACAGCTTCTCTGGGCAACATGTGCCAGGGCCTGCCCACCCTCACAGGGAAGAATTCCTTCCCAGTATCCCATCTATCCCTGCCCTTTGGCAGTGGGAAGCCATTCCCCTTTGTCCTGTCACTCCCTGGTCCAAAGTCCNCTGGCTGTGTTTCACAACGGCGACGCCTCGCACCAGTTTGGTTTCACAGTCGGACCAGTTTGCTTCAGCTGAAACCGGTGCCACCCAAACCGTGCCAGCCGGTTCCCTCCCCACCCAGGAGGATGTGTGTGCGGGGGCTGGGGGTGGCACAGGGATCCCACCCCCTCCCCAGAGCTGCTGGTTCTCTCTCAGATCCACATTATGCCACGGACTACACTTACTGCCTTCTGGAGTAGAAGAACGTTGTTTACAAAAGTCATTTCTCTATAAATTATATATATATATA
>VXBX01002259.1:28817-40978 GCA_013400415.1 Scytalopus superciliaris | reverse complement strand
TGTGGGCCCCGCCTGGATGTGTGTGAGCCCAGCTTGAGTGTGTGAGCCCAGCCTGGGTGTGTGTGAGCCCAGCCTTGATGTGTGAGCCCAACCTTGGTATGAGCCTAGCCTTGGTGTGTGAGCCCATCCTGGGTGCTGTGAGCCCAGCCTGAGTATCACAAGCCCAACCTGGGTGTGTGAGCCCAGCCTGGGTGTGTGTGAGCCCAGCCTTGATGTGTGAGCCCAGCCTGAGTGCTGTTATCCCAGCCTGGCCAAGGCTCCCTGTCATGCAGGGATGGTGCTCTCCGTGCTGGTGATCCTGCTGCTGTCCGTGCTCTACGAGGCCGTGAAGATGGGCAAGGCCATGTTGCTGCGGCGGGCACTGCTGGCCCTGCCCCGCAGCCTCAGCCAGGAGGCCCTGACGGAGCCAGAGGAGGGGGGCACCGACCCTGCACAGGGCAGGTACCACAGGGACCCCCCTTGGCACCCACTCTCTGTGTCCCCTTGGCCAGTGCAGGATGGGAGAGAAGGGCCATAAGGAGGAGTTTGAGGAAAAGTAGTTTCCCTAAGGAAAGGGGTGTTTGTACAGCCTGGGGGGACGGTGGCTCCAGGGGCATCCCTGGGAGATGCCAGGGTGGTGTCTAAAGGCTCATTTTCCCCTAAGAGTCACGGTGGGTGCAGGAGGGTCCTCATGGTTTGGGGATGGGCACAAGCAGCAGATCTGGCCCCAGCGATTCCTTTGGGGCCAAGCCCTGGGTTTTTCCTCTCATGTTTATTCCTAGGCTGCTCTTCCTGCCAACCTCTTAATAATATCCTCTCCCCTATAATATCCTATTTTTCTTAATAAAGTGCCCTTTGGAGCAGGATTTCCCCCTGCACTGCTGTCTGCAACCCCCATCCCTCTCCTTGCTCCCACATCCTGGTGGGAGGGGGTTTGGGCTGCCCCAGCCCCTCAGTGAGGGGGTTTCCCGTGTTTTTCCACAGGTGGTTCCGGTACCACGTTGGGCAGACGCTGTTGCACGTGGTGCAGGTGGTGCTGGGCTACATGGTGATGTTGGCTGTCATGTCCTACAATGCCTGGATCTTCCTCGGGGCCATCGCGGGCTCCACGCTGGGCTATTTCGTGGTGTACCCCCTGCTGGGCCGGGGCTAAAACCCCTCTCTGGGGGGGTGGGACACTTGCTCCCCCCTCCTGCTCCTTTGTCTGGAATAGCTGCTGTCACTTCTGCTGGGTCTGTCCTTGTCCTTGGGTGGGACACGGAACCCAGGGACTTGCTGTGGGACTCTCGGTGCTGGCCCCGCTCGGGTGGGAGCCCCTTGGCCAGCACTGCCACCAGCTGAGGTTGGTGGCTGTCCCCCAGCTCTCAGGGACCTTTGGTTGGGTGATGACAGCGAGGGGGTGCTGGACATTTCCTTCCCCTCCCCACTTTTCGAGGAGGTTCATCCTGGCTGGAACGGGAATGATCCAGTGACTTGCTGGGGAAGGGGACATGCTGGGGACAGGGCCCTCCTGCCCAGAGCTGCCCTGCACCAAGCCCTTCTTCACACAGTGCCTTCTGGGGATGCAGGGGGGTCCTGTTGCCCCCCATGCACCCCCCTCCTGCCAGTGCTTCAGGGATGGGGTCAGAGCAGCCCCCGAGCTGGGGGAAGCTGCTCTGGGTGCCTCTCGCTGCTTCCTCAGGACACCCCTTTTAATAAAATCATCTCAGTCACTTGGCTTCTGGTTTGTGTCACTGCTGGGTGGTCTCAGGATATGGCACCCCTTGGTATCACAGTAAGAATAGGGATTCCTAGCCCTACTCCCCAGGAGGGAGGTTCAGGAATAAGGACAATCACCTCTGGCTTTAAATAAAGCTTTTCCATTTTATTAATTATTAGAAGCATATCTTTAAACATTTGTATAACTTTCTTAATAAAATATCCTGAAAGAGACAGGTTTTAAGTTCCCAAAGCAAGGCACTTTGAGGGAGCCTCCCAAGGCACCTTGGGGGGGTCTCCCCGAGTGGGTTAGGCTGGGCACCCCCCTTGTGGGGCAGAAACTGGCACCTAAAGCCTAGGTGAGTGTCGGGGTGTTGGTCCCTGCTCCGTGCACAGCTGTACACGTCTCACACCCTCAAGTCCTGCAGGTCCCCACCACCTCCAGGGCTTTTGGCTCGCTCTGTGGGGGCTGCAGCAGTCCTGTCCCCCTCCCCACGGTGGGCAGGGCTGCTGGGGCAGGGGGTCAGCAAACCCTGGTCAGCTCATTGCTTGACCATCACTACAGGTGCCAAAACCTACAAAGCCCGAGCGCTGGAGGAATCCAAGCACAGTACTGGGAAGCTCCAGAGGGCAAGGGCTGGGATCCCTCCACTGCACAGCAAGCTGAGCCTGGAGACAGCCCAGTCCTGCCAGGCACGGCTGGGGACACAAGTCTGAGTGTCACATTCCCCTAAAGATTTCACTCTGAACTTAAATAGCTGCTAGAAAACCCCGGGGTGCGGGTGACCTGCAAGCCCAGCTTGGGTACCACAAAACCAGCCTGGCTGTGTGAGCCCGGCTTGGGTGCCATGAGCCCAGTCTGGATGCCATGAGCCAAGTCTGGGTGCTGTAAGCCCAGCTTGGACAACATGAGCCCAGCCTGGGTACCATGAGCCCAGCCTGGATGCCCTAAGCCCAGCCCGGGTACCAGGCTCGCCCCAGCTTTCACCCTCTCAGCAGCACTTCACCCAGCATGGCTGTATCCTCGCCGTGCCCCTGCTTGTCTTCCATCATCCCCTGCAGCCTCCACTCCCACTGGCACTCCCGGAGCCGGCCGGGCGGGGTGGTGATGAGCAAACCCCCAGGAAACCCTCCGGACTGGGGCAGGGGACGATCCCGGGGCAGCCCGGAGCATCCCACACCCCCATCCCGAGGGGGCTAGTGCCAGCCCCCCCGGCAGCCCCAAGGCACTTGCGCTGGGGGGCAGATAAAGCATCTCTTCAGTAAAGCATCTCTTCAGTAGAAAAGAAAATAAGGCAGAAGAAGGACAGAGCAGAGTGCAGGGGGTGCCCCGTGGCGGGCTGGGGCCACCCCTAGTCTGACCTAGTAGGGCCGTGTGGCAGTGGCCAGCCCCCCACGGCAGCGGGGACCCCCGGCCAGGCAGTAAGGTCTCGGTGGTTCCCATCCCCTCCCTCTCCCGCGGCGCCGCTCTCCATCCCCGGCAGCGCCGCGGCTCCTAATCCCCCTCCCCAGTTCCCCAGCGACCCCAGGGCCAGTCCACGGCAGGGGGGGCTGGGGCTAGAACTCAGTCTGCACCCCCTCACCGCTCTCTGTGGTGCCCGTGGGCTGCGGGGGGCTGCCCGGGGGGGTCACATCCTCGCCCGTCTCCTGGTCACTAGGCTGGTGACACGCTGTCCCGCTGGCCGGGGAGGGGCTCTCGGCGCCGGGGGCGGGTGATGCTGGTGTGACATGGGACACCTCGGCCTGGGGGGGGCCATCGGCGCGGGGTCTGGGTGATGCTGGTGCTGCGTGTTGCACGCTGGACTCGGACGGGGCGTTGGCTCCGGGCACAGGTGATGCCAGCAAGGATGATCTTGGTGTGACATGTGGCACCTCAGCCCCTGACGGGACATCGGCTCCGGGCACAGGTGATGCCAGCAAGGATGATCTCGGTGTGACATGTGGCACCTCAGCACCTGATGGGACATCGGCTGCGGGCACAGGTGATGGCAGCACAGGTGAGGCTGCTGCAGGACGTTGTTCCCCAGCCCTTGAGGGGACCGAGGGGACCTCAGCTCCAGCCACAGGCGGTGCTGGTGCAGGACGTTGTTTCCCAGCCCCTGATGGGACATCAGCTCCCGGCACGGGCGGTGCTGGTGCAGCTCGTCGCATCCCAGCCCTGGGTGGCACCTCAGCTCCAGACGTGGGCGATGTCGGTGTGGCACGGCACACCCCGTCCCCCTCACTGGCTGGACTTCGGGGGGTGACATCCCCTGGGACAGACCCTGCCGCCACCTCCTCGCCGGCACCGGTACCGTTCGTCAGCTGCTCCTCCTCCTCCTCGACGCCACCCCCGAGGCTCTCCTGTGCCAGCGCCTCCCGGATCTCCTTCACCCCATCCGGGGAGCTTGGTGGCGCTCCGGGACCCTGCGGCTCCCGTGGCTCGGGGGAGCCGGGCTGCGGCAGTGCCTCGGTGCCCATTTCGTAGGGCAGAGACCCCTCGTCGTCCTGGATCACCGACACCACCTGCTTTGCCCTGCGGCGCCTGTCGGCGGCCGGCTCGGGCTCGGGCTGCCCGGGATACTCCTCGCCCCAGTCGATGGGGATGCCCTCGCCCAGCAGGTGAAGGTTGGGATCGCTGTTGTGCATGACCATGCTGTCCCGGTACAGGTTGTGCTTCCGCTGCACCGCCGCCTCCTTCACAGCTGGGGACAGGCGCAGGGATGTCAGAAGGCCTGCTGGCACCTGCCAGGCTGGGGCACCTCTCCCAGTCCTCCCCAGTGGGGGATGGAGGTGGGCAGAGGGCTCAGCATCCCACCCACCGCTCAGCCCTGCCAGCGGGAAAGCTGGGGGGGGAAAGCGGCTCCTGGGGCCGTCCCCAGAACCCTGCACAGGATCATCCTCTCCTCATACAGCCCCCAGCACCCTGCATGGGGTCACTCCCTCCTCAAACAGCTCCCAGCACCCTGTTTGGCTCTCCCCCGTTCTTGCATAGCACCCTGCATGGGGTCACTCCCTCCTCATACAGCCCCCAGCACCTTATTTGGGGTCTCCCCCTTCTTGCATAGCACCCTGAATAGGGTCACTTCCTCCTCATACAGCCCTCAGCACCCTATTTGGGGTCTCCCCCTTCTTGCATAGCACCCTGAATAGGGTCACTCCCTCCTCATACAGCCCCCAGCACCCTGCATGGGGTCATCCCCTCCTAGAACAGCCCCCAGCACAGGGTCACCCCTTCTCACACCATGGGACCCTACCTTGCATGATGTCTTTCATCACTGACTGCAGCACCACCTCCTCATAGGTGTTCTCCACCAGGATGAAGCTGGCAAAGTCCTCGAAGATCAACTCCTGAAACTTGGCCAGTTCCTGCCAGGGGAACAGGCAGCTTAGCTTGGAGGGATGGGTGGGAGAGATGCTCCAGCCCTTCCATGGGGATGGATGGTCTTTCCCCCCACCCCAAACTTTACCCTCTTACCCCCTTGCAGGTGGGTGCCAGCTTTTTCAGCAGGAAGGGGATGGTGATCTGCAGCAGGGCCTCCCTGAAGAACTTCTTCCTCACGGTGCTGCTGTCGTAGTCAAATTTCTGCAGGGCAAGTGAGAGGGTGCCCCAGGTGGTCACAGAGGGCTGGCAGCCCCTTGCCCATGGGTACAAACCCCTGAGGTTTGCCCCCTCAACCCATCTGTACAGGTGTGAACAGACTCCTCTGCCCTCACATCCCTCCTTCCAGCTGGTTCCCAGGGTCCCTGAGCCTGGGTAGGAGCCAAGTCCTCTATGGCTGTCTGAAGGAAGGTTTTGGGGCCAGTCTGAGCCCTTGGGTGGCTTTTAGAGTGACACATGAGGTCAGAGGGGACCTGGCTCCTCCAGGTGATTTCCCACTTGCCTGCTCCCAGCAAAATCCATGAAAACCTCAATACAAAGAAATATTTCCCCAGAAGACATTTATTGAAATAAGTAACATCACTCCTGGCATTTTCCCTGGTCTGCTGGCCCTGGAACAAGGCCAGTGGAGGTCACCAAAGGTCCCAAGCCCCTGCCTCACCTTGAGCACCCTCTCGAGGATGCGCTGGATGGACTTGCACAGGTCGTCTTTGCCCTGCAGCTTCCCCAGCTCCTGGTGCAGCAGTGTCTCGAAGGTGTACACGGCATCGTCCATTTGCTGGGGGCAGAGATGGGTGTGTGGTCAACATGGGGGGGCACCCAAAGGGACCAACCACAGAGGGCTCTTGGGGCACTGCCACACCCAGCTGAGCCTTGTCCCAGAATCCTGGAAGGCACCTTAAGGATTATTTTGTACCATCCCTTGCCATGGGCAGGGACACCTTCCACTAGACCAGGGTGCTCCAAGCCCTGTCCAGCCTGGCCTTGGACACTTCCAGGGATGGGGCAGCCACAGCTTCTCTGCCCAACCTGTGCCAGGGCCTGCCCACCCTCACAGGGAAGGATTTCTTCCTAATATCCAACAGGCAAATATCCTTCACTCTGGCAAGGTCTCTGGTATCCCAGAGTGGAATCCACAGTCTCCATCACAAGGACGAAGGATGTCAAGGAGCAAGGTGTTCAAAGCTGGTTTGCACCCCCTCATCCTCCTACACCTCACTCCAGGTTTGGCTGGATCAGACCCCAGAATTGGGCTACTGGCCTTGTTGGTGCCAGTGGGCTCAGTGGCAAAGGGGCAGCTGTGCCAGGATGCCCAAGCCTGGGAGGTGAGCTGGGAAGGTGCCCACACTGCTGCCCACCCTCAGGCCCCCTCCTTGCTTGAGCTCCAGACCAAAAGGGTTTGATCCATCACCCACCCTTAGCTGGGTGGGTGATGGAGACAGGACAGACCTCCCAGTCAAACCCCTGCCTGGGCTGGACCAGCCTGGGCTCCCCAACCCTCTGTTCCCAGCCTGGGGGGGACACAGGAGGACCCCAGTCCCCATCCCACCTGTCTCATGTGGATCTGAGCCCTCTGCTTGAAGACAGACGTGCTGGAGACATCGAATCGCTGCTGAAGGCCCTCCAGTTTCAGCTGGTCCATCTTCTCATAGCACGACTGCATCTTGACCGGGTGGAAGGCCAGGTGGGAGAGCTTCGCCATGTACTGGGGACAAAGGCAGGCTCAGCAGGGTGGGACATCCCTTCCACATACTCATGGGAAAAACATTCCCATGGATTTTCCCAGCCTGAGGTCCCCCAAAGCTGCCCACACTGGGGAGCCCGCCCAGCCAGCAGGGAGCATTGCCAAGTCTCACCTCTGGCAGCTTCTCCAGACCACCCTCATTGATGACGTTCATGTTCATGTCCGTCACCTCCTTGAAGAACACCTCCCTCACCTCGGCAAAGCCCTGGCTCGTGGGGGTCATCAGGGCCTCCAGGATGGAGGAGATGTAGGGCTGGACGTGGTTACGGACACACACCTCTGCTTTGGGCAGGACGAAGGCTGGGCAGAGAGCGGGGAGAAGCATGGTGAGGTTCCTTCTCTGCCCTTCCAGCTCTTCACATCAGGTCCTAAACCCAACCCCAGGGAGAAGGACCTGCGTCCCCTCCCTGAGCTGATCCAGAAGGCTCCCACTTGCAGGACAAGGGGACTTTTTCAGAGGATCCCAAGTCTGTACTGAACCCATTCCTGCCCCACCGCTGTGACTGCCCACATTGTCCCACCCATCTCCTGAGACAATGCCAGTGAGGACATGCACCCCACAGCTGCATGGTGGCATCTCCCCAAGGGGCCCAGGAGCCACACCTTGGTGAAACAGGGATGATGCCAGCCACGGGCACATCCACACACATCCACATCCGTCCCTGCAGGGCTGTACCTCGGATCTTGCTGGCCAAGTGCTCTTTGGAAGTGATGATCTGGTCCATGTCGGTGCGGATGGTGCTCTCCAGCTGGGGCCTCTCCTGCTCACACCCGGCCATGGCTGCGGCGTACTGCGCGTTGGTCTGCTCGTACACCATCCTATAGACAGCATCCGAGATCTGGGGAGCACAGGCACACCAGGGGTGGTCACCTGCCTGCCCCCAGACCTGCAGGACCTGCCAAGCCTTCACCCCTGCCCTGACAGGACCCTTCCCAACAGCCCGGCAGCGGGTTTTCTAAGCAGGGTCCCTCCAGCTGGGTGAGATGAAGCTCCTACAGTGCTGGAGCTGCTTCCAAGTGGTGCTGGAGGGGCACAGAGTTGAGTCTCCAGGAGACAATCTGCCCCAGGCAGGTCTGGAGATGCTCCAGATCTGGGGATGCTGGTGGGCTGGGGATGCTGCACATCTGGGGATGCTGCAGGGCTGGGATGCAGCACATCTGGGGATGCTGGTGGGCTGGGGATACTGCGGTTCTGGAGGTGCTGGTGGTCCAGGGATGCTGGTGGTCCAGGCAGGAGAGCCCCCTGAAAGCTGTGCCCTGCCCCTCTCAGCCTGCCTGAGCTTTCAAGAGGCAACTCTGTGAGCAGGATGGAACCACTGACTGAAGTTTCACACTGCAGCCAAATCCTGGGATTTCAGGGCCGGCAGGATGCAGAGCCGTCCCCTTCTCCCTCCCTTGGGCTTCCCAGCTTTGCAGCTAAGACCACAGCTACTGAAAAAGCAGTGTTTGTGTGTTTTTAGGCTGCTCCAGTGGCCCATTAGGAGCCTGGTGGTAATTATGTATCGGGTTTTAGGGTTTTAAGAGGCAGTTTTGAAGAGCCCTCAGTCTTTCGCAAGGGTTTGGGCTGGATTTAGCCTGTGCTGCTCTAAAAATGGCTTGCTAAATATAGCCAGGACAGGCTTTGCTCCAGGGCTGGGCTTCCTCCTGTTTGCTTCCCTGGCCCCAGGGACGAGGCAGGGCTGGGCAGGGCTGGGCAGGGGCACAAGGAGGAGCTTTAAAAAGCCACTGTGGAGAAAAGAGTGATTCTTTAGAGGGGGCTGGGAGAGGGGGCAGGAAAGCTGGTGGCCATCGAGCCCAGTGGGGAGGGAAGGAGTCAGTGCAGCCCCCAAAGCAGGGATTGCAGGCAGGGGGAGGGCAGGAGAGGGTGACCCCCCCAGGCAGCCCCACACCTGGATCCAGGTCCGCTGGCGCTCCGGAGTCTTTCCCTTCAGCCGGGGGCCGATGGTGCTCCTGAGCTCAGGGAGCAGCTCCTCCATCACCAGGTTGCTCAGGACCTGTAAGGCAGGAGGTTTTAGGGACCCCGCTGAGGCACCCCAACACCCCCATAGACCCACCCCAGGGTGGGGGCCAGGGGCTCACCTGGGTCTCGTTCCCACACAGCATGTCCCAGGTGCCATACTGCTCCTTGGACTGGCGGTACATGCGCACGGCGTCCGTGAAGGCTGGAGCCTCCACCCTGGAGTCCTCAGAGATCCCTGGGGAGGGCATGGGGGACCAGTGAGCAGCCTGGTATGAGGAGTGAGGCAGCACCCCAGCCCACTTTTGGGGGTCCCTCCCATCCCACTCATCTTTGGACCTATGCAAGGAGCCCAGGGCTGTCACCAGAACTGGGGGGTCCCGTCCCAAGACAGCAGTGATTGGGGGTCTCCTTCTCTGTCCAGGCTGATCCCCTCAAGAGCCAGACCAAGGGCAAGGAGGCATCCAGGAGCAGGGGATTAGCAGGATGGGGGGCTCAGTGAGTAGGCAGGGGCTTGGGGAGCCCTGAAGGCACAGCAGGATGGGGGGCTCAGTGACCCCTGATTGTATGTGGGGATCTAGAGCTCAGTGAGCTCCATAGGCACAGCAGGATGGGGGGCTCAGCAGGATGGAGGGGGCTCAATGACCCCTGACACCACATGGGGCCCCAGAGAGCTCCCCAGCACCACAGAGCAGGGCAGTTGGGGGGACTGGAGGAAAAGGGGAGCCCTGTAGGCAGAGGAGAAGCTGAGGAGGAAGAGGAAAGTGGCCAAGAGGCATCGGGAATGAGTCAGGGCCCCAGCTGTCCCCAAGGTGAGTCACAGCAGCAACAGCTCACGGGGTCACCAGCACGAGGGGGGCTGATGTCACCCCCAGCCTCCCACAGCACCCAGCAGGAGGAGGGGCAGGGTGCTGGGAGCCCGTGGTCACATCCCATGTGGGGGAGGAGGGCAGGCAGGACAGCCTGAGAGCTGTCCTACACATGTCCCTGCCTCGTCACAGCCTCTCCGGGCTGTGGAGGTGCCTTACGGAGAGAGAAACACCCCTGGGAGTGACCCCCCAGCACCCAACTCCCCTCCCCATGCCTGGACCCCTGGCAGGAGGGAAGCAGGATGGGATCTGATCCCAGGATTATCTGTCTCCCAGCAGTTATCCTGCTTAGAGTGTCCCAGAGGGAATCCCTGAAGTAATGACAGTGGAGGGTCATGGCACTTCTTTGGACCACCCAGGAATGTGACGTGCTGAGGGGACACAGCCAGGGGTGGGCTCTCCCTTCCCAGGAGGGACAACCCAGGGCAGTGAGAGGATCTTTCCCAGTGCACAGAGACTTTGTAAGATGATTACAATTAACTCCAAGCCTAAGCAGCTTTTCAGGGGCAGCTTAATATACAGGGGGGGAAAAACACTGAGAAAGTAAAATATATCCCTTTCTCAGTGCCCAGGGGGAGCCAGAGCCAGGCTGAGCTTCCAGGGGCCAGTGCTCCTCCATCCACAGCTCCCAGCAGCTCAGCATTCCCTCCCAGGGACAGCCTGGCACAGGCTTCAGTCCCCAGCCAGAGCTGCTGTGGGCAAACCTCATCCTCCAAACCCTGCAGAGAGTGGGGCAGGATTCACCTCCTGGATCTGCCCTCCAGGGTCACTCACCCCAGGCTGAGCCTGGGAATGTCCCTGAGTCTGGTCCAAGCCCTGTGCCCTGTTCAGGGACAAGAAGAAGCTCCTGTGCTATTTCACAGGGCAAATTTAATGATTTTTCCTTTGTTAATATGTGGTTTAGGTCCTGGAGGGGGAGGACAAGGGGGACTGGCTTCCCACTGAGAGAGGGAAGGGTTAGATGGGATATTGGGGAGAAATTCTTCCCTGTGAGGCCCTGGCATGGGTTGGGCAGAGAAGCTGTGGCTGCCCCATCCCTGGGAGTGTCCCAGGCTGGGTTGGACAGGGCTTGGAGCACCCTGGGCTGGTGGGAGGTGTCCCTGCCCATGGCAGGGGGTGGAACAAGATGATCTTTAAAGTCCCTTCCAACTCAAGATATCCTGCAACAGGGGGCAAGAGCTAATGGGGTGGGCACTGCCCCAGCCCCATGTGACACCAGACAGGGCAAGGGACAGTCTTGGAGCAGCCAAGGGCTCCAGGGACACTCTGTTGCCACCCTGCTGGGCTCTGGGTCTGTGAAGAACAGTGTTGCACATCCCCAGTCCCTACAGAAGAGGTGGTGTTACAGAAACACAGTCTGAAAAAGGGAGGTGAAAATTCCCACATGAATCACAACCAGAGGCAGAAACAGAGCCTCTAATTTAGGGGGGGAAAAAAATGAAAGAGCTCAACAACAACAAAAGAGCTTTCATGGAATATGAAACAGTATCTCGGAGCCTGTAGGAGCAGTGAGGGGCAGGAAGAACCATCTCAGAGAGAAATCTGGGCTGCAGGAATGCAGAATTCCTCCAGCACTGAGCCCTCCCCTGCCTGGGAAGGCTTTTCCATCTCATGCTGTGGAGAAGGAGGGGGAGGAGAGGATTTATTGGCACAACCCAGGGTGGCAGAGGGGCTCACACCTCCCCTCTCTCTCTGCCAGCAGCACCTGGGAGTGCTGGGGGAATTAATCATAAATTTGGGTTGATTCCTCCTTTATCCAGAGCTGGTTTTGCTCACAGTGCCCTGGTGGGTGTTGGGGTGCTGAGCTCCATCCAGAAATGTTTCTCAGACAGAATCCTGAGGGGACTGAGGGGTCACTGCATCCAACCTCCCACAAGGAGCCAGACCCGGGGTGGGCTGAGGGGACACACTGCCCAACGAGCTTGGACACCCCCAGCAACCAAAAAAAAACCCCAAAAGAGCTGATTTCAGGAGGTTTAGTCTAACACTGAAACCCAGGCACAGGATCCCGTCCCATTATTCTGCTCCCTAAACAGCAGCTCTGGCAAAACCGAGGCTACACAGAGTTCCCAGGAGTGAAAGAAGCACTTAAAAACCAGACATCTTTACCCACTAAAAGACCAGATTTTGAGCAGATTTCAGCTCTGGCACCGCCTTCCCCAGGAAACTTCCCACCGTCTCAGACACAGGCAGGAACTGGGGCTCAGCCCAGGAGCTCCCAGGCCACAGCCAAGCAGGAAAATCGTGTTTTCCTGCCAGAGTCTCGCTGATGTGGGAGGCAGGTCCTGCCTCCTGCCCGGCCACACGGCCCCCACCCCTGTGCCCACAGCCCCAGCTGCCCTCCGTGGGGTCTGGGGCTTTGATGACTTTTAATTCCCAAATATTTTCTCCCTCAGGGTGGAAACTGGGCATGAGGGAAGCTCTTGAGTCAGGCTGGCTCTGCAAATGTTTTCCTGCCCTGTGGAGGTGTCCTTACAGAGCTGGGCACAGGGATGCTCCAGGCAGTGGGGTGTTCCTGCTCTGCCTCGTGCTGACATTGATAAGGTGCTCAAT
>VXBX01002259.1:9450-28767 GCA_013400415.1 Scytalopus superciliaris | reverse complement strand
CCCCCCCAATCCCCCCTCACCGTTGTTGCAGTGCCGGACACAATCCTGGAACACGGCGCGCCACTTCTCCTGCTCCTTGCCCGTCATCACACAGAAATAGTAGTGCCTGGCATAGGGGTGCCAGAGGATGAGGGGGAAATCTGTGGGGCACTTCAGGATGGGGGCATGCCCCGATTTGGGTATCACACCTGCAGAGAGAGGGGGATGCTTTGAGGAGCAGACAGAGCAGGACAGGGATGGAGGAGCTGCAGGGTTGGTGGTGTCCATCTCCCCCGGCTTCGATCCCCACAAACAACATCCCTGTGAGTTGTCCCAAAAATAGGAGTGGGGGAAAAAAATAAAGTAGGAAAAGAGCCTCGTTCTTCCAAAAAGGGAAATCAAAAGTGAAAATTGAACAATTAAATCATGTGGTTCTCATGGAGCCACAGTCACTTTTTCTTTCCTTTCCTGGTGGCTGTGGCAGGATTTGAGCAACAGAATCTTCACACCCCACCAGCGGGAATGGAGTTGTTCTCCTTCCCTGCAGTCCCACACCCCAAGATTACCCCTTGCCAAAAGTCCCCAAGAATGCTCCACCCTAAAACCAACCTTTCCAGAAGGTCCCCAAGGATGCTACACCCCAAAATCACCCCTTCCTGAAAGTGTCCAAGATGCTACACCCAAACCCCACCTTTTCCAGAAGGCTCTCAGGGATTCTACACCCTAAAACAATCCCTTCCAGAAGGTCCCCATGGATGCTACACCCCAAAATCACCCCTTCCTGAAAGTGTCCAAGATGCTACACCCAAACCCCACCTTTTCCAGAAGGCTCTCAGGGATTCTACACCCTAAAACAATCCCTTCCAGAAGGTCCCCATGGATGCTACACCCCAAAATCACCCCTTCCTGAAAGTGTCCAAGATGCTACACCCAAACCCCACCTTTTCCAGAAGGCTCTCAGGGATTCTACACCCTAAAACAATCCTCTCCAAAAGGTCCTCAGGGATGCTACACCCCAAACCACTCTTTCCACAAGGTCCCCAGGGATGCTACATCCCAAAACTACCCCCTCCTGAAGGTCTTCAAGGATACCACACCCCAAACCCATCCTTTCCAAAAGGTCCTCAGGGATGCTACACCCCGAAACCACCCCTTCCCAGAAGTCCTCAAGGATACCACACCCTAAAACAATCCTCTCCAAAAGGTCCTCAGGGATGCTACACCCTTTTCTGAAGCTCCTCAGGCATCACACACCCCAATCCCACCCCTTCCCAAAGGTCCCCAAGGGATGCCCAGCAGCACCAGGGGGTGCAGGGGGCTCACCAGGCAGGCTGTTGTTCACCAGCTCCAGGTACTGGTCCACTGAGGTGAGGATCTTGTAGCCAGCACTGTTGACCAGGACACGGGGTGGCAGCTCCCGCTCGTAGGCCTGGGCAGGAAAAGATGGTCATGGATGATGGGAAGCATGGCCATGCCACCACGATGGGGTGTCCCCACTGGAGGTGGGCAAAAGGTGGGGGGGTTCTCCTCACCAGTTTGTTCTCGTAGAGGACCAAGCCGTAGTTGTGTGGGACCACGCAGAAGCGGTTCCTCCACTTCTTGTTCTCCTCGATGTACTGGAAGATGTTGCCTGAGTAGATGACATGGTTCTCCAGTGGGAGCTGGGGGAGCAGACAGAGAGGTGGGAGGCACAGGCGGGGTCAGTCAAGGGCCTTGGGAAGCACAGCCAGGTCTATTTGGGGTGGTTTGGGTGGGTGTTTCTGCACTAGGGCTATGCTGAGGGTCTCCACTTCACCCACAGCATTGCACACCTGAATAGGTGTGTCTGGGTGACACCTTTGAGGGGCATCACATGTAGAGTCCTAGAAAACCCCAGAGGAGCTGCTCATGCAGCAGTGAAGTCACACATGGTGGTGTTCACCACGCTATGGTGTCACCTCTGCCCCAACATCTCCATCCTGAGAGACACACCAAGCCCAGCTGAGCGACCTGAGCTCACCTGGCCAAGTGGCAAGCTGGAGAAGAGCCCTCCAGCAGCAATTCCCAGCCCCAGCTACTGCAGTTTCCCTGGCCTGGGGCAGAGAGGAGGGTGTGTGGCACTGCCATCAGCCAGAAGGTCCTGCCAGGGTGTGGATCAGAGGCAAGTGCAGATGGCAGGAACCAAGCTGGGTCTCCAGATGGGAGAGGGAAGAGGAAAAGCAAGAACCCACCTCGCAGGGCTCAGCATCAGATGGTGCTCTGGACTTCATGGAGGACCAGTGACAGCTCCTCTAAGTGAGGAGACATTCAGATTGGAATTCTTGGCACAGGTTGGGCAGAGAAACTGTGGCTGCCCCATCCCTGGGAGAGTCCAAGGCCAGGTTGGACATGGCTTGGAGCACCCTGGGCTGGTGGAAGGTGTCCCTGCCCATGGCAGGGGGTGGAACTGGATGATCTTCAAGACCCCTTCCAATGCAAACCATTCCATGCTCCTATGACAGGAGCAGGCCAAGGACAGCCCACGCCCCCCACCCCTCTGAGCAGCCCCTCAGAGGTTCTCCAGCACCTTTTGGCTGACACACCAGCAGCGTTTGCGCCATCCCAAACACAGGCTGGCCGGGAGAGCCAAGAATCTGTCCCGGGAATTTTTATGATCCCAGGAACATAAACAAGAGCTGAGAGCTCTCGTGAGGGCTCGAGTGTGTGGCGGCCGCCTGTGCTGCCGTGGCCACCCACCAGCCACCGTGGTGGCCATCAGGACCCTTCAGGAGGAACTTCTCCCCGTCCCCTCCCTGCTCTCCATCTCCTGGCTCGCAGGAACCTCACTGCCATCCCCAAGCCCAACACTCCTCCCCGACCACACACCCCCTTGAGCTGGGGGAGGTCTGGCAGCACCTCACTGCTCCTCAGGGCTTTCCAAAGCCCTTGGAAGAGGGAGAAGAAAGCCCAAATTAAGCCCTGCGGGAGGGAGAAGAGTCTGAGCCCCAAGGCCACCAGCAGGATGGGGACACAAAGGAGATGCCAGCTCTGGGAATGCCCGTCAGTATTTACCCAGGGTGGTTGATCCAAGGAAAATGAACCCTCATAAACCGGCTCTGGGCAGGCTGAGGCTTCTCCTGGAGGAAAAGCCAGGCTGAGCCCTGGCATGGGACAGTCAGGGAGTGGCTGCTCAGGGTCACCAGCACCCTGAGAGCCCCTCATGGCCATCCCCTCCTCACACACCCTCCTCACCCCAGGGAGCCACCCAGGTGTCACCTCCCAGCTCCAGCAAATATTTGGGACAAGCAGGTACGTGCCAAACTGTGGGGATGGGCAGGGAGGGGGCCAGGGAGCTTTGGGGCTGACATGGGAGCAGAAGGAGTCACAGATGGTTTGTTGGAGATACCAAAGGCAGAGATATTTATTCCAGATTCTCATTGTTGTTGTATCTTTTTGTATCTTCAGATGAGTGAATCATTCTTCCAACCCCAGCCCTGCTGTGCCCCTCTGCCCAAGAGGGCTCACTGCTCGGAGCACATCCCCACAGAGATCACATTAAAAGGGTAATAAATAACCAAAAATTAAAAATCCCAAGTGCCACATCCCAGCTGGACCTGCCTGAGGACAGGCAGGATGCCACCCTCCATCTTCTTGACATCCACAGCTTTTTGGGCATGTGGAGGAGATGATTCCCCAGCTCCTTGCAGAGCCAGCCCCCATGGGGTCTGGAACACTGGGACATCCCAGTGACACTGCTGGGATGCTGGAAGGGGATGGGCAGCAAATGGGACATATCCCAGTGGCACTGCTGGGATCCTGGAAGAGGGTGGGAAGCAAATGGGACATATCCCAGTGACACTGCTGGGATCCTGGAAGAGGGTGGGAAGTGAATGGGACACATCCCAGTGGCACTGCTGGGATCCTGGAAAGGAGATGGGAAGCAAACAGGACACATCCCAGTGGCACTGCTGGGATCCTGGAAAGGGGAGGGAAGGAAAATAGGAGATCCCAGTGGCACTGCTGGGATGCTGGAAGGGGATGGGAAGTAAATGGGACATATTCCAGTGACACTGCTGGGATCCTGGAAAGGGGTGGGAAGTAAATGAGACATAACCCAGTGGCACTGCTGGGATCCTGGAAGGGGATGGGCAGCAAATGGGACATATCCCAGTGGCACTGCTGGGATGCTGGAAGGGGATGGGCAGCAAACAGGACACTGAGCAAGAGGAATGTCCTATTTGTACATGGGTGTTTTCCAAGACTTGCACGGTGTCCCTGACCTCTGGACCTTGCTGCTCTTCCTCAGACATTCCTGGGCTGCTTGCTGGAGCTTTGTAATGAAACAACAAACCTGGGATGGAGGTAAATCCCGGAGAGGGGAGGCTGAAGGCATCTGCTAAATTCCAAGGAGCCCAAAGGACACATTGCTGAGCGCTGCAGGCACTCGGCTCTCCCCCAGGAGCCTCCACTCCTTTGTTTTTCCTAACACACCCAGCACCCAGGCAGCTCCCAGAGGAGATGTGGCACGTCCAGGTGCCTGGACAAGGTGTCACCTTCATGGGTGGGTCAGGCTGTGAGCACTCAGGCTTTGTGTCTGACCTCACAGAGGCATTTTCTAGATTTCATAACAAAACCACCCCCTTAAGCCCTGGACAAGAGCAGAATCCTGACTCCATGTGCAATCACACCTCCTGTTTTCCAAGGAGCACCCACGGGACAGTGGCTCCAGGGAGGACCCCAATCCCTGCCTGATGAGCCTGTGTCATCTGCCTTTGGGGGTGGGAGGGGAGGGCAGGATCCCTCCCCAGATGCCAGACCCCGAAGTCCCATCTCCATGGGAGACCTTTAGCGAGGCACAAGTTGCTGCTGGAGATCAGACCTGGAGCCAGCTCTGCTTCCCACACAGCGTCAGGGACATCTGCCAGGTGTTTCCTCCTCCTCCCTGGGAATTTGCCTGGGTTGGAGCATCACACACACCCAGGAACAGAACAACAGCCTAGCACATCTGCTCAGGGTTTCCCTGGGCACCAAGGGGTCCCTCCATCCTTGTCCCTGGGACAGCCTTATCCCTGCTTGCTGCCCGTGCCCGTTCCACGGCGTGGGAAAGAAACCCACCCCAGGGAGCCCCACATGCTGCCCAACACCCTGGGGATGGGCTGGACGAGTGGCATGGGCCACATTCCACCTGGCAGGGTGCAAGAGGGCTGGAGGGCCCGTGAGTGCTGGCTCTTACCTTGCGGTGCAGCAGCTGTGCCTGTGGCCCCCCGTTGCCCTCGATCTCATAGCGCACGCTGTTGAACAGAGAGACCCCGTACTGCTCCTTGTAGCACCGGCAGAACTCCCCCAGCACCTTCCCAGTCTTCTCTGCAATGGCACAGTGGAGCCACATTTAGGAATGGGATGGATTCGGGGGTCTCCTTGCTGCAAACCCCCCCAGCAGCCCCCTCAGGCATCTTCGCCCACCCTCCACACCCACCTCCCAGGGCACACTTTGGTGCAGGGACCACAGCGAAACCCGCTGCCTTCTGCCCTCCCCATCCACCCCAGGGATTCATGTGTGGTCAGGATGATCTCTTTTTTTTTTTTTGCCTTTCACATTAATTTCATGGATTCCTCTCCCCGGCAGGAAATTCCTGACATGGAGCCGATTCCGGCACCACTGACGGCTTCCTGTGCCTTGTGCAGCTCCCAGCCCTGTTCTGCTGAGACTGGGGGAAACCCTCCAGTCCCCATCCCCAAACATCACTCACCCCCTCCCTGACCCTGCTGTGCCCCCATAGAGGGGCTCCAGGCCCTCCAGCTGCTGATGCACTGGGGAGACTCAGAGGGGAAAGGACAGCTTGGCCCCCTCACCACACTCCCCATGGCACCCCCTGGGTGAGGCAGGGACCCCACCAGGACCCCAAACTCCAGACTGGGAGGTGCTGGGAGAACCTGAAGTGTCAGATAACCCCCTGGACCCCACACTGGAGGAAATCCCCTCCATTCCAGCCCTCAGTGCACAGGGTGGGGGGACATTGCAAACCCACCCCCCAGCAGCAGGGATGGGGCTTTGCCAGCCCCAGGGTGGCACTCACAGGAACCCTCTGTGCCTCCTGGGGCATCAGCCACAGTGAGGGAGTGGGGCTGTGCCCCCAACCTTTGCCAGCACCCCTGCCCCATGGCACCCTGACCCACCCAGCACTCTCTCCACTCCAGCTCCAGACCCCACATGGGGCTCCCACACCAAAACCCCAGCACAAAGCACCCCAGAGCTGGTGGGGAAGAAACTCCCCCAGAGCTGGGGAAGAAACTGCCCCAAAACTGGGGAACAAACTCCCCCAGAGCTGGTGGGGAACAAACTCCCCCAGAGCTGGAGAAGAAACTGCCCCAAAACTGGGGAATAAACTCCCCCAGAACTGGGGAATAAACTCCCCCAGAGCTGCCTTTGGCAAACGGCGCCTCCACTTTGAATTTCCCTCTCAACTTTGCCCCAGAGCCTGTGAAAAAGCAAGAATTTGAGTCTCCTCCAACTCTTTCTGACAGCTTGGGCTCTGCCAGAGGACTGGGAATGGGAAGAAGGATGCTGGCTCTGCATCCCAGTGCTGGAGCCAGCACGATGCTGGGGGCACGAACCCAGACAAAACAGCCCCCTGTGCCGGCTCGGCACAGCTTGGCAGGAGCCAAAATCTCTGTCGGCAGCCAAGGCAGCACAAGGAGCAGTTTGCTGCAGGGTGCTGCAAATCCCTGCGGGATGAGCAGCTCCAGAGGAAAGCGCTGCCCCAGGACAGCGGCTGGGGGAGATAAACCCATCCCCGAGGAGACACCGGCAGCTACAGAACAGCGCCGTGCCGTGCCAGGGCTGAAAATCGCTTCGAATTTAACAAACTTCTTCACAGCAAGGAATGAGAGGCTGGTTCATCCCACCAAGAGGAATTCCTCAGCCCTGATTTAGGCAGTCACGCCGCGCTGGCGGCCGAGCAGCACCTCTGTTGCAATTCCCGTCTCCCGAGCTGTGCGATTTTGGCCGCGGATCCGGCCAGCCATGCAGACAGCTGAGATTTAAAAGGACATTTTGAGGTTTCATTTCCTTTCAGTTCATGGGAAAAAACGAGCCCCCGGTCCCCCGGCAGGCGAGACGGCTTAGTCACTCATTCTTCCCTGATTAACGGCGCGGCCAATTAGGAGGTTTGAAGTAAATGGAAAAGCAAAAGTCAATTATTTGCAGAGGTTGAAACAAGCAGTCAAATATCCGAGGTGACTAAACCTCCCCGGGCTCAGCAAACCCCTGCAGCGTGTGGAGGGGACGCTGGGGGCTACTGATGATCTCAGCCCACTAGCCCTGGTGGCCACCCCAGGGGAAACAAGAGGGGCAGAGACCCACGGGGTATCAGGAGGAGGGGACACAAGGTGACACCAGATTTGGCAAGGTGCGGGCTGCTAGTGCTGGTACAGCTTGAGCAGGGGATGGGGAGCCCACGCTGATGATGCCAGGGGGTGCCCCAACCCCCAGACCCACAGCACCCTGTGTGAGACTGATGTGTCCCACGTGGGAACTGGCTCAGCCACCCACTGGCTCCTTCACCAGGGTGTGCAAAGCCCCACAGCAGCGCTGGGAACTATGGGGAGCAACCCGTGGGGTTGTGGAGAGCATTCCCCCCTCCAGCTCCACAACCAAAGCCACCCACGAGCAGCTGTGCCTCCATGAGCAGCTTTGTCTGCACGTCCCACCAAGAGCTGGAGGGGTCTGGGGACAGGTGACAGTTCAGGGAGCTGTGTGCTCCATCCCCTCACCTGAACCCCCATGTCATGGCTAGGAAGGGAAGGGGCTTGGCCCTCCCACCCAGCCACCCCCTGCTGGGTGCGGGCTCAGACACCCACAGCAAAGTGGGAGCACACGCAGGGACCTCCCTGGGACCTCCCCAGCCACCCACTGGCAGCTCTTTCCCAATCCTGGTGTTTGCTCTGGGCTCCAGCCCACACCCCCTCCCACTGCCACCGCCCCAGCCCCTGTCACACCCAGCCAGGCAGAGGCCCCGGTCCCCGAGCAGCCGGGGTGGCTGCGCTGGCACAGGCTGGCCTGGCACAGGTTCCAGCACATCCCTCTGGTTCCTGGCAAAGGCAAGGGAGAAAACAGTGGCTTTGTGGGGTGCCAAGGAACTAACGCCTGGCTCAGCAGGATCCCCCGTGCCAGCCCCTGTGGGCACAGAACCCCTCTGTCCCCAGCCCCCAGGCTCCCCTCCTGCCTCCACAGCATGCCCATGACTAAGCTGCACGTGGTGGCTGCAGGCAGAGATAAAGGGGCTCCAGAGCCCGGGAGGGCAGAGAGAGGCAAACCCTGAGCTGGGCTGGATGCAGGGCTGGGTGGGATGTTGGGAGCAAGGATAGCATTGAGTCATGCCACACCAGCTCCCTGCCATGCTCCAGCTCCCCTGCCAGCTCCCCAGGGAGCCCCACACCCTCCTGGCATCGCCCACCAGCCTGTGCTGTGGGCACCCTGCCCTGTGAGGACACCCCACACAGGGCAGATGAGTCCCTGAGGCTCATCTGGGTGAAACCAGCCAGGGGAGGAGGCTCTGCTCCTGCCCACTCCCCTGCCCAAGGCAGCTCCACAGCCATGGCACAGCCCTGGGGCAGCAGGAACCCCAAGGGCACGTGCAGCCCTCGTGTGCTGGGAGGTCACGGCCCGGCCATTCCTGGTCCAGTGCTGGTCCCTCCGAGCCAGGGCAGGAGGTGGATCTTGCCCTCAGCATTCCAGAGGCCATGGCAAACTGCCTGAGCTGGTCCAGCAGCCTGGACTGGCTGTGTGCCGCCCTTGGAAGCATCTCCAGCACCATCAGCAGCCCCACACATGGAATCACACAATGGTTTGTGTTGGAAAGGATCTTAAACCTTCCACTAGACCAGGGTGCTCCAAATCCTGTCCAGCCTGGCCTTGGACACTTCCAGGGATGGGGCAGCCACAGCTTCTCTGGGCAACCTGTGCCAGGGCCTGCCCACCCTCACAGGGGAGGATTTCTTCCTGATATCTCACCTAAATCTCCCCTCTGTCAGTTTGAAGCCATTCCCTCTTGTCCTGTCAACTCCAGCTCCTGATGCAGAGTCCTTCTCCAGCTTCCCCATTTCCCCTTTGGACACTGGAAGGTGCTGTGAGGTCTCCACACAACCTTCTCTTCTCCAACATGCACACACATGTACACCCATGCACACTCACACACATGAACAAACAGACACACATCCCACCCGTGCCCACTCACATTCACACCCAGGAGTGGCTGGAGATCAGCAGCTGACAAATCCCAGTGGGAATACTCATCTGCATCCTCCCTCCAGCCCACATCCCCTTTGGCACACACAGCCCTCATGTGTCCTCTGCCCTTTACATCTGTCCAGGGGGTGAGGTGTCACTGGAATCCCAGCCCTCTCCAGAAGCCCCCTGTGGGTTGATGTAGCATCATGGAATCATGGAATCATGGAATCATGGAATCACAGAACAGTTTGGGTTGGAAGGCACCTTAAAGCTCATCTGCCACCCCCCTGCCACGGCCAGGGATACCTGTGACATGGTGGGACATCCCAGTGGCAGGGGATCCGTGGGAAGTGTGTGCTGGCCTGGCCAGGCTTGCCAAGAGGAAGGTGTTAATCACTAATTTAGACTGTAAATGATTAATGAGCAGGGGTGGATTGCTGGGGGCAATGCAGGCTCCCAACAGCCTCAGATCCAGTGGCACTGACAGGGACAGCCACCACAGGCTGGCACACATGGCACTGACAGTGACATCCATGGGCTGGCACACAATGGCACTGACAGGGACAGTGGTGGCCCAAATGGCTCTTCCAGCAAGGAAAACCAAGGACAAGGCCACTGCAGGGAGGCTGATGCCATCAGTTGTCCCAGGTCATCCCTCTCAGCAGGGCTGCTCCATCCATCCCACTCTGCTGTCTAGTCCAAGCACACTTGTGGGGTGTGCCCGCTGTCCCTTGGGCACCCTCCTGTGCCCCAAATCCTGGCATTATGCTCACAGTGTGTCTGGGCATCCCCCTGAGAGCACACAGCATGACAGGAACATGGATGAGGTGCATTGCCCAGCACTCCAGGGATGGGGTGCTGAGCCAGACCTCAAACCAGCAGCACCCCATGAGCCCTGAGCAGCACCTGGACAGGAGGACCCACAGACACAGGTCCCAGCTGACTCCAGTGCAGCGCTGGCTCATCCCAGCAGGAGTTTGGGAATGGCACAGTGGCAGCAGGAGGTGGCTCTGGGCAGGCTGAGCACCAGCAGCACAGGGGACAGTGACAGAGGTGCCACCGTGGATGGGGCACGAGCACCAAATGGGTGCACCCAAAGGGTTAAGCCCCAGCCCGCAGTTTAGGGTTTCGGGAATTTGAATGTGAGCTCATTTCCACCCAGAAACATAAACTCCTTCATATGGGCCTGACTCAGCCCAGCTGAGCACCCCCCAGGGAGGGGGTTTCCAGCACTGGCCAGGGCTGGGGGGACTCAGGCACGAGGTCCCCACCCAGGGGATATGGTGGCAGAAAAGGGGCCGAAGGAGGGGTTGTTCCTGGTGACCCAGCAGCTGTTCCTCCCTGACCTGGACCAGGGTAAAATAAACTAACTGATGGGGGACAGCAAAAGCTGGACACAGCTTTGCAGCAAAATGCAACCTTCACACAAACCCACCCAAAAACACCCCGGGGTGCTCCAGGCTGCCATCAGGCTTTAGACTGAGCTTGTCTGCACCCAGGCATAGCTCAGCATCAGGGATCCAGCAGGACAGGGACATTGCCTGGCTCCAGCACCGCTCCTGAATCCATCGGGAGTATTTTCAGCCAGAAAGCAGCTCAGAAGCACGGGTGGAAAGGGAACACATCCTGCCTCCCCCGGGCTCCGGAGCGGCCCCTCACCCGCCCTCTGACTCAGCCGCGGTGGGGAAGGGTGGGCAGGACGGGCTGAGCGGCAGGAAGGGATGAGGCAGCGGAGCCTCGGAGGAGAAACCAGATGGGGCCAGGCCTGAACCGGTTCATCCTCTCTCGCCCTGCCTTTGCCACACAGGGCTCTGCCTCCGGATGAGTCAGAAGCGCCCTTAGTGCCAGCTCCGGGCTGGGGCACCCGTCGGGGACACGGCTCTCTGCAAGGTGCACCCTCCACCAGCGCCCTGCGGCGTTCCCCCATCCCAACTGCATCCCTGGAATGCTCGCAGGGTTCTGTGCCCACAGCGGGGCACCCACCCCACCTCCCAGCACCTCGCCCAGGAGCGGTGGTTGCACAAGACCCGCTCCCTTCCCGTCCTGCCAAAAACAGACCTGCGAGGGTCTGGAGCCGAGCGTGGGGCTGAAAATGAAGCGGCACGTTGAGCAGCAGCTCCTCAGCCTCAGAACAGCCGAGAAACCCTGGACGGTGCTCTCGACGGGCACCTTCACCTCCAGCCCCCTGCCCCAGCCCCAGTCCCGTGGCTCGGGGTCACATCCAGCCCGGCAGGAGAGGGATTAGTGTCCAGCTACGTGCCGGCGGGTGTTTTCCCGTGGCGTGGATGCCGGTGTCCCGCTGCTTCCTGGGAACAAGGCTGCGTGCGAGGAATGTGCATGTGAATAACAAACAGCGTTCGGGCCCTCTGAATGCCTCTGGTCAGGGCCAGCTGCCTGCCCTGAACCTCCCCGCCCAAGAAACCTCTGAGGCATGAGGGCAGGAGATTCCCCACCTGCCCATCCAACCTGTCTGATCCAGGCAAGACCCCCTTTTTTGTCCCCTCCCCTTGGAGCAGATTTGCCTTTGGGGGCAAAGCCACAAAGCACAGGTGACTGGGGGCAAAACCCAGCCCAGCCCGATGGGCACAGAGACCAAGTTCAAGTCCACTGCACTCACAGGATTGTCAGCATACATCCCATGGGCTGGGGGAATCTGTAGGGAGATGAAGCATCCCCATGGAGCTGTTTGGCTCAAGCTGGACACCACCCCCCAAACCCTGTGCTGGAGGAGGACCCAGCACCCTCATGCTGGTTGCAACCACATCACCCCACATGTCCCTTGTCCCCCAGGGTCCCACCAGCTGGCCAGGCAGGAGAAGAGCTTCAAACCCTTTAGTGCTCACCCCAGAGCGGGTTCTACTCACAGCAGGGTGGGACCAGCATCACCCCTCCCCAGATAAGGTCCAGCTCATCCACCAGCACCGGCCAGGCAGCATTGCAATGTTGCAATCCCACCGTGCTGAGCCAGGGTGTGCACCAGCACCAGCACCAGCATGCTCGGGGCACCCCTGGCTCCTGGGAGCTGTGGCACCAGGCCAGTCCCCATGGCAAAGAGGCCAGAACAAATCTGGACATCTCCGGGCATGGAGCAACAGGGGCAACTGTGGGTGGGTGGTCCTTGTTCCAGCATGACCCAGCAAAGGGTTCTGGCACAGCAGAGGGCAAAAGCCAGCCCCTTCACATCCCCAGGGCTCAGACCTGGCACACTCTCCCTCTGCCCAGCTGGACGGTGCCAGCGGGAAACCCAATCCAGTCCCACGGGAGGAGACCAAACAAAGACTTTTATGTACATCCAGAAAAAAGCCTATCAAGAGGTATTTGAACAAAACAGCCCTGAGCTTGTCTTGGGCTCTGCTGCAGCCCTTGACCCTGGAGAGGGCCCTGTGCCTGCCTCTTCTATCCCACACACCCCTCCTCTCTGTTCCCTCATCCCCATGGAGGGTGATGCCCGGCCGAGGGTGGCCAAGGGATCAGTGTCTCCCATGGCCAAGGATGTTCAGGAGGCACTGCAGACCCTGCTGAACCATGAGTTCACCCTGGGGTGATGGGCACCTGTGCTGTGGGGCTGGCAGTTGGTGCCCAGCAGCACAGAGCCCACCCTTGCTGCAGGAGTGTGGGCAGCAGCCAGCAGAGCAAAGAGACTCCCAGGCAAAGGCAAGGCAGGGATGATCCCAAGGCAGGGATGTTCCCAAGGCAAGGCTCTGTCCTGGTCTCAGATGATGCCCTGCATGTGTTGGGATGAAAAGAAGGGGTTCAGGATGGTTCCCATGGCTGAGTCAGCACCACTTTGGGTACCTGGGAGCTGGCAGCCCAATTCTCCTGCCCCACACAGTGGCACCGAGGTCATTCCAGCTTTGGGGACATCCCTTCATCCAGGGAAATCCCCTAAAAGGCTGAGCACAGCAGGCAGAGGGGAAGCCAGGAAGAGCCTCCTGTGTCCCAGGAGCCACCAGCATAGCAGGAGAGAGGAGAAGTCCTGCCCCAGGTCCTTTACCAGCTCCAGGGAAGAGCCTCCCATCCATCCTGCTGTGTGGGAATGTCCCATGCCAGTGAAGGGTTTGAGTTTCCCAGGGCAGAGCCAGAATTCTGGCTGCAGGCAGGGACAGATCCCTGCCAGGGAAGGGCAGGAGGGCACAGAAAAGGACAGGAGGGCACAGAGGAGGGCAGGAGGGCATGGAGAAAGGCACTGTGCTCTAGCAGCCAGAGCTGGGACCTGTGTCAAATGTCGCTGCTCTTTCCCTTTGAAAAAGGGGAAAAGGTGGAGTTTTACTCCTTCCTCCCTCTCCAGTCCAAGAGACTGAGAGGAAGCAACAAGGAGCTCTGCTCTGCCCCTTCCTCCCCTCCTGCCCCTGGCACCAGGCTCTCCATGGAGCCAGCACAGGCACTGGACAAGGTTCCAGGGCCAGGCAGGGCCTGGGGAGAGGGCACAGCTCCTGCTTGGGGACCTCACTGCCAGCTGCTGGGAGCTGCAGCCCCAGGATGAGGTGATACCTCCTACAAACTGGGTGATGGGACCAGAGCTGGGTCCTGCAGGGGCAGAGAGGGTGCTCAGCCTTGTCCTGGAGAGCTGGTCCTCACCTGTCTTCACACCTCTCAGCAAGTGCCTGTGGATCAGTAACCCTCCAGCTGTTCTTCCAGCTGGAAAGCTTGGAATCACGGGAACCCATCAGTCTCAGAAGGGTGGGATAGAGCTGACAGGGGCCAAGAGGCACTGAGCTCCTCTGAGCTGAGCCAGCCTCTGCAGTGATTTAAGGGCAGGAGGGATGCAAAGGCTTGGAAAATCCCAGCTCCTGGCTGTGCTTCCCTTACCGGGTCCCTGCAGTGGGTTTAGGGGTATCTGATACTGCCGTGGGGGTGTCCTGGTCTGTGGGTGCTTTTCTCTCCCTGGGCTGATCCGGGGGGGGCCCAAGAAGAGCTCTCAGCTGCAGTGGCAGCTCCACTCCTCCCGTCCCAGCCTTCCTGCTCCCAGGCAGAGCAGGGAAACCCTCCGTGCCTGCCCCAGATTGCTCGAGGCAAGACCTCTGGCTAAACCCTCGGTGGGGGAGGCAGGGAAAGCCCTGCCAGAGGGAAGGCAGGCTCTGCCCCCGGGGCTGAGCACGGGCAGGGCTGGGAGGGCTCCTATTGCCTGCACACGTGGGAAGGCCACCAGAACAATGTCCCCTGCCCCAACACGCTGGCTCCCAGCGAGCCCCGTGCCCCGACACGACGGCTGCAGGTAAAGCCCCGGCTTGCCAGAACCAGCCCTTCCCGCTGGCAGGGAGCCCTGACATGCCAGGGGAGTTATTTATTTCACGATGAAAGAAGACACACATTTCGTTACGAGAAACCACCGCAGGTCTCCAGCGCGAACCCTCGGAGCCTCCCTGCACCACTCCCCCCCGGGGGCAGGGCGAGGGTTTCAGCCTCAAGACCCACCCCAGAGCCCCAGCACCGGCAGCCTCCGCCTCCCACGCCGGCTGGAGCTGAGCTGTGGCCAAGGCTGGGAAATGAGTGTCACGCTTAGGGAAGCCACAGCAAACCTCTCCCCGCCGCCAGCAGCCTCCATCCCTGTGGCATACCACAGCCCAGCACCTTCTGGCATTTGCCAGGCATCTCTGGATGCGATCCCACAGCCCATCCCATTGGCACCCAGCCCGCCAGGCAGGAGAAGGATGCTCCTCGGTGATGTGCAGCCACTGACAAGGCTCACTGGAGAGGAAATGCCACAGGTCCAGCCCCAGGGACGAGGCTCAGTGTCACCTCTGTCACCACCTGTGTGGGCTGGTGTCTGTGGGAAGTCCCACCCCAAAATTAACTGCTGGTTTGCTCTGTAATTAACGGGCTGGTGACTCCCCGGAGATGCCAGAACAAGGTGTGAGCTCCCAGGGACCCTCCCTGTGCTGCCACCCACCTCCACATCCCTCTGGCCATGGAGCCATCTGGCAGCTCCTGCTGTGTCCCTGGGCTCCCACACCCACCAGGTGCCCAGGACAGAGCCACCCAGCTCCTGCTTCACCTCATCCCCCTGGAGAAGGGATGCTATAAGGATGGAGTTATTCCAGCACGAGGGAAGAGCTTCATCCTGGGAGGAGAGAGCACTTCCCTGGAAAGGAGGGGACACTGTGCAAAAATCCAGGTTACCCAGTGATGTGTAAGCTTTCCCAGGAGCCCTGGCAGGACACCCTGTGCATGCCACCCTCGTGTCCCCAGGTGAAAGAGCCCATGCTGAGCCATTCCCTGCTCCAGCCCACAGAGCAGGTTGGAAGCGACTCCCAACCCACATTTGGGAGGAAGAGGAGGAGGAGGAGGAGGGCAGCTGAAGGGTGTTGACAAACAAACTGGACGACTCAAGCTGGGAAGATGTCCAAAGCAGGGCAGCAGATGGGGAAGCACCAGTCCCAGGGACCTTGAGAAGAGGATGCAGGAGCTGCAGGCAGCACTGCCAGAACCACCCAGATGTAGAGCACACCTGGCTGCCCTGACAGCCCCAGCACAGCATCCCTGCTGCCTCCATGCCTGCTTGGAGGGATCCGGTCCCACCAGCACCACCACTGGGAGGAAAGACCCTGATCCTGAGCCAGCAACACACAAGTCACAAGCATGGGAGAGACAAGGACCCCTGGGAGATATTGGCATCAGGCACCACCATGTGGGCTGGGACAGGGCATGGGACCTTCACAGCCTGGCTTTGATGGGAGAGGTTCCAACACATGGCATGAGAGGGCTTTTCCCACCTCCCACCTGCCTTTAATCCAGCTGCAGCGCTGAGAGCTCCATTCCCGGGAGGGAGAAAGGTCTGACCCAGGTTCTCCCCCTCAGTTCTGGGGGCTGCAACTTTGGGAAGCACTGCCAACCCCAGAGAGCTCCCGTCCCTCCAGCAATAAGGGGTCATGTCAGCATGGGCATCCAAACTCCCAAAAGTTGGGAGAACAACTGGGAAAAGTTGCTGGATCCCTGCCTGGGTGCCGGCTGGAGCTGCAGCAGCACAGAACAGGCCGAGCTAGGCAGGAAAACCCAAAGTTTTCCCCGCCACGTTGCTTTGCATGCCTGACAGCAAGTCGTGCCTTGCCTGTTGGGTTACAGCCCCTCCCAGCTCTGGGGGCTCCTCACCCAGAGAGGAGCCCAGGAGAGAGCAGAGAGGTGCTCCAGGAACCCAGTTTGCTCCAGTCCCTCCCAGGGAGGTGTCCCAGTACAGGTGCGTGTCCCCCCTACTCACTCCAAACCTTCAGAGCTATGCCGTGGCACAGGACATATCCCAGCTCAACCTCCAGAATCCAATTCCACAGCAATCTTTTTCCCATTAAATCTTTTTTTCCCCCTTTTCCACATGAAAAGTCATCTGCAGCCCCCTGCCCCCCCTGACCATGGGCTGAAACCCACTCTGAAGGAACAGCTCAGCCCCTGCCACAGTTCAACCATCCAGCCTGGCCTTGCAAACACCCCATTCCTGACCCAGCAGAGACAGATTCCTGCATAGAAAACCCAGACGGGCTTTTCCTTGTTATTCTTCAGGATTAGGATCACAGGGCTTGGCCAGGGAGCTATCTCAGTACAGACAACCAGCGAGTTAAAGGGAAAATTCAGGATGTGCTTTGAATCCAAACAGGCTGCAGCCTCACGGGTCAGCCACATTTGAGCTTTAACTAATGCAAGACGAAAAGCCCAGAGCGAGTTCCAAGCTCTCCTTCAAAGCTCAAGAAACCTGCTGGCGTCCTGCTGAGCCGCATACCACGTAAGCATTCCTGCCAGGAACGGCGGGGGCTTGGCAGGGCCGATGGGCTCCATCGTACCCCGAGAGACACCGGCTCTCCCTGTGCCAGCCCCACTCTGCTCCATCGGCAGCAGCTCTTCCCCCAGAGCCCTTGGGGACAAAAGGACTTCAGAGCCACTCCCGNCGGGAGCGCCGGGGGAGCGAAGCACCCGCACCACGGGTGATGCAAGGTGGCTCGGGGCAGCGACAGAGGGGTGACCCCACTTACAGCGGGCACGCAAGTCACCGCAGGCCCCAATTAAGCAGCTCTGACCCCCCCCCCCCCCCCCACCGTNTTCCAGCACGAGGGAAGAGCTTCATCCTGGGAGGAGAGAGCACTTCCCTGGAAAGGAGGGGACACTGTGCAAAAATCCAGGTTACCCAGTGATGTTTAAGCTTTCCCAGGAGCCCTGGCAGGACACCCTGTGCATGCCACCCTCGTGTCCCCAGGTGAAAGAGCCCATGCTGAGCCATTCCCTGCTCCAGCCCACAGAGCAGGTTGGAAGCGACTCCCAACCCACATTTGGGAGGAAGAGGAGGAGGAGGAGGAGGGCAGCTGAAGGGTGTTGACAAACAAACTGGACGACTCAAGCTGGGAAGATGTCCAAAGCAGGGCAGCAGATGGGGAAGCACCAGTCCCAGGGACCTTGAGAAGAGGATGCAGGAGCTGCAGGCAGCACTGCCAGAACCACCCAGATGTAGAGCACACCTGGCTGCCCTGACAGCCCCAGCACAGCATCCCTGCTGCCTCCATGCCTGCTTGGAGGGATCCAGTCCCACCAGCACCACCACTGGGAGGAAAGACCCTGATCCTGAGCCAGCAACACACAAGTCACAAGCATGGGAGAGACAAGGACCCCTGGGAGATATTGGCATCAGGCACCACCATGTGGGCTGGGACAGGGCATGGGACCTTCACAGCCTGGCTTTGATGGGAGAGGTTCCAACACATGGCATGAGAGGGCTTTTCCCACCTCCCACCTGCCTTTAATCCAGCTGCAGCGCTGAGAGCTCCATTCCCGGGAGGGAGAAAGGTCTGACCCAGGTTCTCCCCCTCAGTTCTGGGGGCTGCAACTTTGGGAAGCACTGCCAACCCCAGAGAGCTCCCGTCCCTCCAGCAATAAGGGGTCATGTCAGCATGGGCATCCAAACTCCCAAAAGTTGGGAGAACAACTGGGAAAAGTTGCTGGATCCCTGCCTGGGTGCCGGCTGGAGCTGCAGCAGCACAGAACAGGCCGAGCTAGGCAGGAAAACCCAAAGTTTTCCCCGCCACGTTGCTTTGCATGCCTGACAGCAAGTCGTGCCTTGCCTGTTGGGTTACAGCCCCTCCCAGCTCTGGGGGCTCCTCACCCAGAGAGGAGCCCAGGAGAGAGCAGAGAGGTGCTCCAGGAACCCAGTTTGCTCCAGTCCCTCCCAGGGAGGTGTCCCAGTACAGGTGCGTGTCCCCCCTACTCACTCCAAACCTTCAGAGCTATGCCGTGGCACAGGACATATCCCAGCTCAACCTCCAGAATCCAATTCCACAGCAATCTTTTTCCCATTAAATCTTTTTTTCCCCCTTTTCCACATGAAAAGTCATCTGCAGCCCCCTGCCCCCCCTGACCATGGGCTGAAACCCACTCTGAAGGAACAGCTCAGCCCCTGCCACAGTTCAACCATCCAGCCTGGCCTTGCAAACACCCCATTCCTGACCCAGCAGAGACAGATTCCTGCATAGAAAACCCAGACGGGCTTTTCCTTGTTATTCTTCAGGATTAGGATCACAGGGCTTGGCCAGGGAGCTATCTCAGTACAGACAACCAGCGAGTTAAAGGGAAAATTCAGGATGTGCTTTGAATCCAAACAGGCTGCAGCCTCACGGGTCAGCCACATTTGAGCTTTAACTAATGCAAGACGAAAAGCCCAGAGCGAGTTCCAAGCTCTCCTTCAAAGCTCAAGAAACCTGCTGGCGTCCTGCTGAGCCGCATACCACGTAAGCATTCCTGCCAGGAACGGCGGGGGCTTGGCAGGGCCGATGGGCTCCATCGTACCCCGAGAGACACCGGCTCTCCCTGTGCCAGCCCCACTCTGCTCCATCGGCAGCAGCTCTTCCCCCAGAGCCCTTGGGGACAAAAGGACTTCAGAGCCACTCCCGCGGCTTTATGGCCGAGACAGAGAAATGATATGGTGGAGCCGCCTCCAAAACATCGGCGCTCCCGAGTCTTTGGAGCTCCCGGCGAGACGCACAAAGGTCCGGCACCACGAAGCTACGCCGGGTCGTGTCACCCTGCCGGGTGTGGCTCCAGGGGGCGGGGGGCGGGTGGCTTCACCCGCGGGAGATGAGGGGGTGTTGCAGCCCGGGGAGCTGAAACCAAAGCCGGAGCACTGAAAGGACTCCGAGGGCACGTCCTGCCGGCTCGGGGGCGCCGGGGGGGGGAAGCGC